>OU015529.1:63600643-63960643 GCA_907165065.1 Caprimulgus europaeus
GAATACTATCATTTTTTCAGGCTATTATCATTTTTTTTCAGGATATTATCCTTTTTTTCAAGCTATTATCATTTTTCTCAGGCTATTTTCATTTTTTTCAGGCTATTATCATTTTTTTCAGGATATTTTCATTTTTTTCAGGATATCATCATTTTTTTCAGGGTACCATCATTTTTTTCAGGCTATTATCATTTTTTTTCAGGATATTTTCATTTTTTTCAGGATATTATCATTTTTTTCAGGATATTTTATTTTTTTTCAGGATATCATCATTTTTTTCAGGCTATTTTCATTTTTTTCAGGCTATTATCATTTTTTTTAAGGATATTATTTTTTTTTAAAGATTTTCACAGCCCTGAAGTTCATCCCAACTTAGGGGACACGTGTCTTTGGTGACCCCTCCATCCCCGTGCCGCTGCCAACCTCATTGCAAGCCCAGTGTGATGCTCCTCTCGCTGTGGCACGGGGTTGGGAGTTTTGGTGTGTGTAGGTGGTTTTTTGTTGTTGTTGTTGGGTATTTTTTTGGCTTTTGGACTTTTTTGGGTGATTTCACACAAAGGGATGTTTTCCCTTGAGGAAGGAACGTGGTGAGGAGGAACGTGGTGGTCCCAGCAGGGTCACTCCAGCCCCTGGGCTCTCCGCTCCGCCGCTCGCCTGCGGCTCCCGCTCTTAAAGAATCCAAGCTGTAGGGATCAAAGAGAAAGAGGAAACCCCACTGTTACTTCAGCTGGTGGTTGGGAAGCATCTTTCTCTTGATGGGACATCACCAAGAGGTTTAGACCTTGAATATAAATAATATGGAAGTGGAAAGAGGTTAGAGGAGCTTTTGGTGATGCTCAGTGGGGCTCTGGACATGGAGATGTGGGACCAGGGGGTCTCTCCATGCATGGTGGTCTCCACTGAGCCTCCAATGCGTGTGGTTTAAGGGCTGCTCACCTTCCAGAGCACGAGGACAAGCAGGGCCAGGAGCAGGAGACCTCCTAACGTGCTGCCCAGGATGATCCAGATGGGGATCTGCGACTCCTCCGGCTTGGAGATTTCAAATGTTATCTGCAAGGAAAGAGCATCAAAGTACCCTGCTGCTGCTGGGGGCAAGAGCTGGGCGGGCAGGGGACGGCAGGGGGACGGGGTGATGGTGGGAACGCTGAGCATCCCCTCCTGGGAGGGTGCTGGAGCTGCTGGAAGGGATCCCCACCCCACGCACCGACGATTCGGCGCAGGTTATAGAATCACAGATGGTTTGGGGTGAAGGGACCTTCCCAGGCCATCCAATCCATCCCCCTGCAGTGACAGGGACATCTTCAACCAGACCAGGTTGCTCAGAGCCCCGTCCAACCTGACCTGGAATGTTTCCAGGGATGGGGCTTCTCCCACCTCCCTGGGCAACCTGGGCCAGGGTCTCACCACCCTCAGTGTGAAACATTTCTTCCTTCCATCTGGTCTAAATCTCTCCTCTTTTAGTTTAAAACCATCATCCCTTGTCCTGTCACTCCAGGCCCTGCTAAATGTCCATCCCCATCTTTCTTATGGTCCCCCTTCAAGTATTGGAAGGTGCAAGAAGGTCTCCCTGGAGCCTTCTCTTCTCCAGGCTGAACAGCCCCAACTCTCTCAGCCTGTCCTCACAGCAGAGCTGCTCCAGCCCTGGCATCATCCTGGTGGCCTCCTCTGGGCTGGCTCCACTAGCTCCATGTCCTTGTGCTGTTGGTGGCCCCAGCACTGGAGGCAGCACTGCAGGGGGGGTCTCAGGAGAGCGGAGCAGAGGGGCAGAATCCCCTCCCTGGCCCTGCTGCCCACGCTGCTCTGGGTGCAGCCCAGGACACGGTTGGGTTTCTGGGCTGTGAGTGCCCATTGCCACCTCATGTCCAGCTTTTCATCCACAAACAGCTTTTCCCTTTATGATCCAGTGGTGCCAGGACTGGAGTTGCCCAACTCCACCCACAGCTGCACCGAGTTGCTCTGTGCTCTGCAGAGCTGGGTTGCTCCATTTGCTGGCCACAGAGGTTTTTTTCCCCATGAGGTTGTTGCAACATCCTCAAAGCTGCTGGGTCCATGTGTGACCACCCTGCCCAGGGTCTCACCTGACGGCTGGGGTCCTCCTCACGGAAGATGAAGGGGCTCCCGAAGCGTCGCTGGAGAGCGGCGTTCGTGATGAGCTTCAGTGACTTGAACTTCAGCTGCAGAAAGAGATGCTGGACATGAGCACCAGCGGTGGGAGAAGAACTAAGGTGCTCCCCATAGCTTTGCATCCACACTGGGGCTGCTGTGTGGTGCATCTGTAGGGGAGGATGATGTGGGTCAAGTAGTGAGTGTGGATAAACTACAGCGAAAGGGGCAGCTGGGGGTTCAGTTCCCCATGATGAGGTGCTGTAGGGGGTGTTGGATGCACAAAGAAGTAGACTTTGAAGACAAAAGTCACCCCACACAAGCCTGAGCTTCCTGGGAGGGAAGGCAATTGCAGGAAAGGAAAAAAAAAACCCCAAAACCCAAGTTTTTGTGGTGTGAGGGCTCCTGTAGAGGATTTCTCCTCAAAAGCACATGTCCATTTTGGGAGGACTTACTGCTTTCAGAGACTTCATCCACAGGTTACCACGCAAGTGCAAGTTCATCTCCTCGTTGGGGGCCAGTTTCACATTGCAGTCGATGGACACGACGTCGGAGTTGCTGTGGTTCTGCAAGGGGAGAAGGTCGTGGTGTGAGGGGGGCTGCACACCCATGGCCATGGAGCATCCCCATCCCAAGGGCTTTCTCTCTGGTTTGGTGGTGCTACAGGGCTCAGCCCCAGGTCAGGATCAGACCCACGAAGGTGTGTACCAAGTGTGGGGTGCGGGAGAGGTCCTCCTCGGCCGGTGTCCTCCGGTAGTCGGTGGTGTTTCCCCAGATGTTGCAGGTTGTGTTCTCCTGTGGGAGAAGCTGATGAGCTCCAAGCATGGGGATGGGGACCATGATGACCCCCTCCTTACATCCTTTCCCATGCTCAGCACCCATCCTGGTGGAAACAGAGGGAGACCCCAGCACTCCCTGGGCTTTGCTGGTGCTGGTGGCTGAGCTGTGGGATGGAGAAGGTCCCAACCCAAAAGGAGTCCAGCATTCTACTTTAATTAATTCCTATGTTTTTGTGCCTCTCTCCAGTAAAAATCAGCCTGGCAGAGAGCTCCATCCAGGACACCAGCCATGTGCACTGAGGTGTCTCAGGTGACATGGGGACTTTGCCAGAGCTGGTGTTACAAAACAGCCTGATAAAGGCCATGTCCATCCAGAAACACACCATCTCCTGGGCTGGACTCTTCCCATCACCAGCACATGAATCCTGCACGGCTGCAGGGAGGCTCAGGGTGCCCCGGGGTCTGCCCCCACCCTTCCCACCTCTTTTAGGGTCCCTCAATTCACCCCAGACCCATCTAATGCTCTCAAGACCCTCAAGAATTCATTGCATACTGGAGGGAGAATATTTCTGTAGCTCAGAGAAATATTTGGACCAAACCCTTTGGCTGCTGGAGTTTTCCACATTTCCAGCCAAGTGAATGCAAAGGGAGAAGCCCAAGCAAGAGCCAAGACCATCCATGCAGGTGTGAGCATGGGGGGGTTTGCAAAAGGATGGGGTGATGTGTCATGGGATGTCTCCATCCCCACCCCTGGCACAGAGGGGACCCACACGTGCTCAATGGGGATGAAAACCCCACTCCTACCTGGTCCACCATGAATTCAGTCAGGAGCAGGAGGCGGTTGCCCGCCCGGGTGGCCACGGGCACGGTGAGCTTGATGGTCACCCCCTCCACAGGGAAGAAGCCCAAATTCTGCAGCTGCAAGGGTAGAGGAGAGGGATGTGCCTGCTGTGCCAGTGTCCCATGGGATGGTGACAACCAGGGTGACCATGGCACATCCCATCTCTGAGGGGTCTGTCAGCTGGTTTGGAATCCCCTCCTTACCTTGAAGGTGCAATGAAAGGGGGGGCCGATGCTGTCGTATCTCTCCAGGGAGCTGTTCGACCTGATTTCATAGTAGTCCAGGCTCGATGCCCTGTGGTGACAAAGGAGGACAAGTGGTGAGGAGGTGTGCTGGTTGCACTGGGAGAGCACTGGGCTGGCAGCCAAACCCAGCCGCTCGCTCACTCCCACCCAGGGGACAGGGGAGAGAATTGGGGGGCAAGGGGAAGGAGACTCGTAGGGGGAGAGGAGAACAAGTTCATCATGGAAAGAAAAGAAAACTTAAAATAATAATTATGATAATAATAGTAATAAATCTGCCAATGAGCACTGCCCAGTGCCATTGCTCAGCACCCGCCCACCCAGCCCGGCCCGTTCCCAGAGAACGATCCCGGAGCAGCGACAATCCCGACCCGAAACCGCAATCCCGGGAGAGCCAGAGCCCGAGCGAGAGCCAGAGAGAGCCAGAGAGGAAGAGCCCCTCATGGATCTCCTGCCCATGGGGGACAGGAGATGGAACAGCCCCTTGGCAGAGCCCAGTGCCCATGGAGCTGATCCATGGCAATATTCCTCACCCCTGAGCTCTTGCGCTTGCAGAGGGACAAACACAAAGTCCCTCAGTGCCAGGGACACCAATGCCAACATGGGGATGTTCTCAGCGTTTCTCTCCTGACAAATCCCAGCTGAACCCAACCCCCAGCGCTGCTCCAGCTGCTGAACAGAACCAGCTCTGGCCCAGCTCACACCAGGACATGGCTTGGAGCAAACAGCCCCATGTCCAGCCGCTCCCCAATGTGCTGTGGTCCCCAGTGTCAGGCTGGGAAGCCCCAGTAGATTCCCCAAGGAGAGGACTTCCGGTGTGTCTGGCCCCATTTCTGATGGAAACCATCACCTGGCTCCACCTCGTACAAAAAAACCCAGGAGGTTTTCACGCTGTTCTGCTTCTGCACTATTTTCCTTTTCTTTGCAGAATTTTTTGGGCTTGTTTAATACAGCAGAGACATCCCAGGCCCTGGCTGGCAGTTTGAGTGTCACTTATCCATCTTAGGAGTTAATGACATCCCTGGCAGCTGGAAAGGAAGGGAAGGGGCCAGGAGCACACGATGGGTGTCCATGGGAGCCTGGATGGGAGCACACGTGATGGACACACACTTGCTGGTGTCACAACATGAGGCACGAGGCCCAGAGCCCCCAAAACTCTGAAGTTATTTCCTCTTATTCTTTCCTCTTATTCCCAACCCCCCCCAAATTTAGATACCCCCCACAAGGTATCTAAATTTGAATTTTTTGTGCTGTTCCTTCCCCCCCCAGTTCTCCCTTCTCCCATAACAGCAATTCTGATATCTGTTAAATTGAGAACCCCCCCGCTCCCCAGAAACTGGATGGATTAAAGTGGTTTTAGTTTCAGTACCTATGGTTTAAAAAAAAATTAAATGACTGACAGTCTTCAAAATCTCCTAAGAATTGCAGCAAGTGGTGCCAGGGAATGTGCTTCTGGGGGCCACTTTTTGGGGTGGTTTTTTAATAATCAGGTTAATAAATTATCATCTTTGCCTTAGCTCCCTGCTCTCCTTGGCCTGAGGTTGCTCTCTGCTGTAGTCACTGTTGATGCCCAAACCCTTCCACACACGTCCCTCAGCTGAGCCTCTGGTGAGATGATTTTTAATGGGATGGCTCCTGGCCCAGACACCAGCTGGTAACACCTGTTATGGACATTATTACCTACAAAAAGTACTTTTTCCCCCTTAAAAAAAAATTACCTTCACATGTATTTAATAAAACTTGTGCTTTTAAGCTTTATGGAGCACAGCAACTCGGTCCTCCTCGCTGTTGAGTTTTATAAGGACCTACTCAGAATGGCCTGGATTGGAAAAGCCCTTTAAGCTCATGGAGTCCCACCATGAACCCAACAGTGACCAGTCCCCACTGACCCATGTCCCTCAGCACTGTGTCTACACGACTCTTCAATCCCTCCAGGGATGGGGACTCCACCACTGCCCTGGGCAACCCCTTCCAATGCCTCAGAACCCTTTCAGCAAAGAAATTCTTCCTCACATCCCATCTCAACTGCCCTGGCCACAACTGGAGCCCATTTCCTCTTGTCCTGTCCCTTGCTCCTTGGTTGAACAGAGCCACCCCCACCCCTCCCCACCCTCCTTGCAGGGACTTGGACAGAGCCAGAAAGTCTCCCCTCAGCCTCCTTTTCTCCAGGCTCAACACCCCCAGTTCCCTCAGCTGGGAACTCAGCACACTTGTGCTCCAGACTTTTCCCACTCATCCCCTGATTTCATGGTTCCCTCAAATCCCCCAAATTAAGTCTCAGTTTGCACTGGGCTCTGTTTGAACACAGCTCCCATGGGACCAGCACTGGTTTTCCCAAAGGACACCCTGCAAGTCGTGTCCTCCCCAAAAGCCACGTCACACTCACCTGGTGAACAGCAGGTCAGCTTCGTACTTCAGGTGAAAATTCAGGTGGGCAAAGTTGTCCTCCTTGGTGGTCTCCTTCTCCTCGCTGTCACTGAAACAGCAGCAGGACAAACAGGGGGTGAGGTGGGAGTCTCTGATATTTTTTTTTGGAGGAATCAGGTAGAGAAAGGCTAAACTTTGGCTTTTTGGCCAAAGTATAAAGAGAAGCAACTTAATTCTGTAACATTTATTGGCCCAAGGCCATAAAAGTAGATTTGGAAGGAGGTTTCCCACCCAGCAGCCTTAAAGCGGTGCAGCAGCCCTAGCAGAACGAATCCTGGTCTGCTCTAATAATTGATGAAAATGGAAAAAAAAACCCAAAATCCTTATGAGATTTCACTTGGTTGGTGGAAAACTTGACCTGTGCAGGACAAGTGAGTGAGGAGAAATTTGCAAAGCTGTTAGGAGATAATTTCCTGGGTGTGTTTGCAGTTTTGGAGGTGAGTGGGAAAGCAGCAGTGATTGAAATGTCTACTCAGCTCAGAGCAACTGCAGAGGCTCCACATAGACAGAAAAATGATGGATATCAATATCTAGATAAATAAAACCAGCCTGGTTTGTGAACACAGGGCTGCACCTGCCGTCATAACCCCAGGCAGTCGGGTTTCCCTGTGGTTTATTCCCTGAGAAAAACCTCCAGCATCATCTACAGTGATGGCAGAAGGAAACCCAACGCACGCAGGCAAGGTCCCCTTGACCTTGCAAACACAGAATCGTAGTGGTTGGAAAAGACCTTTAAGATCCAACCATAAACCCAACACTGCCAATTCCACCCCTAACCCATGTCCAGGGAGAAAGTAACCATTAACCTGTTGGCCATCAAGTAGATCTCCATGCTTTGAAGGAAAATCGACTTGCTGAATTCAAAATCCAGGCGGAAAGCGACCTGCAGAGGTTGGAAAGAGATTGGAGAAAACATTAGTGGGGAAAAAAAACCCAACCCAAGTGCCAGAGCAGTGCAGAGCTCTGAGGGGGAGAACATCCCCCCATCCCACCCGGAGACGCTGCTGGGCTTTGAGAAGAGCTTCAGCTTTCCAGGGAGACAAGAGGCCACGCCGGGGATTTGCAGGATTTACTCTCAGCCCTGCACATCACATTTTATCTTGCTCTGAGGTTGGAGAAGCAAGCAGCCCCTCTTTGGCAGAGAAACCCTCTGGGGGGACCTGCAGCGAGAGGCCCGCTGGCTCCCATCTGCGGCACGGGGTGGGCTGGGGGGGGAAGGCAGCCGGAGAGAAGCCAACAACAATAAAATGTGATAAATGTCACATCTGCAAGAGCTGTGGCAATGACCTCAAACTGTCTGGGACTGCACAGCTGAGTATAATATTAAAGCTCCTGCTGTTTTTTTGGGCCAAATTTCCATTTCCAGCTTGTCTTTGTTTTGGCAGGACCTGGACTACCTTGATGCCACGCAGATGCATTCTCAGCCCCTGTAGGTCATGGGGAGTCGGGGCTGCTGAGCTCTTTGTTCAGCCACAGGCATCTGAGAGGGCTTTTTTGGGAGCTTTAAAGCTTAGCGAGGTGCCTGGAGCTCATCCATCATTATCAAGCTTCTGACAAGGAAAGGCTTCAGACGGATATGGGAGTTGGAAAGATCTTTAGATCCCGCTTGTATTGGCCCCTTTTCCCACAGGGATGCAGGATGGGCAGGTGGGATTCCACCAGCAGCCCTTTTGATCTCCTTGTTTTTCCTTCCCCACCTTAAAGCTGCATGTAACGTTTGCAAAGGGTTTTATATTTTTTATATATAAAAAATGATGCTCATTGGACCTGGACTTAGCCCAAGTGCTAGGAACCACTGTGATCTGTGGTTCAGAGGATGCCACCAGCTTGAGGGGGCTTGGGCAGGCTTAGAGGAGGGTCCTGAGGGACCTTGGGTGTTCAGAGCAAGGAAAAGCTCTCAGGCAGGGAAGGGTGCCTTATCTTGTGAGGAAGGAGCTTGGACAAATTACCATCAATGGTTTGAAGCCAACATTAAATTGCTCCAAAGGACTGGAGTCAAATTCTTTGGCTTGGAGGAGCTGGGTTTCATTTTGGTGCTCTCCTAGCATCAAGGTAACGTCCTAACCATCCCAGCTCCTCAAACACACCTTTCACACACCAGCAACGGGCAGAGAAATGAAAGAAACCAAACTTTTATCTTCAAAAATCCTGCTGAAAGCTGCCCAGCCCAAAGATGGCCCCATGGTCATGTTGGGGCAGAGGGCTCCTGTCCCATGGGTGAAGCCTCACTTGGGCAGGAGGGAACAGCTTTACCTTGGCTTTGGCTCTGAAGAACGGGTAGCTCACGTTGCAGACCTTCTTGTTGGGGTGTTTGTCTTCAGTCATGCAGTCGATGTTGATGTCTGTGTCATCCTACAATGATAAGCAAAGTGTCCATGACACCAGGCATGAACCCCATGACCTGGCTCTTTATGAAAGCACCAAACACACCCATGGGGCTCAAAACAAGCTTTAACTTTTAGAAGAAACAACCAACCAACCAACCAACCATCTATCCAACCCGGCTTGTGGCAGGCTGGGAATCCTTCCCATGCAACTGAACTTCCAGGGCTGTTCCTCGAGAGGGACTTTTCTAGCAAGCAACTTCCAGCTTCTTGATTTAAATCCTCTTTAGAAATGTAACTACAGCAGTGAATGAATGAACCTGATTATTCTTGGCACTATAATTAGGAAGAATATATTTCTGTGATGAGGTGTCACAGGGAGGCACCAAGAGATAACATGAGCTCTTCTTCTGCATGGCCACCAGCTAAGCAGTGATATTTAATTTTCTCATCTCAACTATTACATTCCTGCTGGTTGAACCCCTTCCAGCTCACCAGCCAGGCTGGGGAAACTCCTGTCCATCACAAAGCCCAAGCACAGGCTAAGAATGGGACAGACACAAACCCTGCTCTGCCTCTTCTGCTGCCAAAGCTCTAGCAAGTCTCCAAGAGGTTGTAGCCTGGTTGTATGCAAGTGTCCATCCCCACCATGAGATGATGAGCTATTCCAATTTTTGGCCCTATGTTAGACCCCATAAAGGTCTCAGTTTGAGCTGTTGACACCTGACAAGTCCTACCCAGGAGCTGAAACATTCCAGCACCAGCCATGGAGAAAATGCCCTGACAGCCGCCAGCTGGAGCTTTCTCCCACTCATCTGCTGAGCTTATGGACTTTCTGGAGCCACAGCTACTCTTTATTTGAGTCTCTGTACAACCTCTGACACAAACATCCATCCTCTCCAGTTGGCAATTTGCTTATTTATAAGGAGCAGCAGCCAGGAACCCATTAGCAACGATGCTTCTCCAAATATTTCCTGCAACCACTGCTGCACGGTGCTTGCTGCTACCAAACATCTCGGGGTTTTTTTTCCCCCTCTGACTCAATTTGGGATAATCTCTCAGAAAATGCCTTTTTTTTTTTTTTTCCCTTATTTTGTGGGCAGAGTGCCCCACAATTTTCCCTTGGCACAGCTTGTAGAAAAACAAAGGCAGGAGATGGGATCTGCGGGCGGGTATGAAGTCATTGAGGGGATGAGGGAGGGCTCAGCAGCATCAGCAGATTTCCCAAACCTCGGTGGGAAAAGGGAAGAATCACTCTGAGACCGAGCATGTGATGGGGGTGAAATATTGGGGAGGGTGGGAGTTGATGGGACACAAGGGACTCATCCAGAGGACAACCCTAGAGAAGTGGCATCGCCTGGCTCAATGCTGAGCTCTGGCCACCTTCCCATTATCAGCCCATACTTCCAGGAGTTGTATCTCAGCTGCAAAAATTCATCCCTGACGGGATCTTGGCCACGTGCAGCAAGTATTTTTAAACTCTTGGAGTAGGAAAAGAAAGAGGGAAATGGTTCCATCTGCGCTTGACCTTCTTTCAGGCTCTTAAAATTGAAGCGTTTTCCTATTTCCCAGATGAAGAGCTGCAAGGGCTGGAAGTGCTGAGAAATGAAGCCCATAAACATGGCTGATTTATGAGGGCTGGAGACACTTCTGGGCTCTGGTTTAGGACACAGCTTTCTCCTCCAGCCAGGATTAGAAATGCCTTTGGAAAGCCCTGGATCTCCCCCCGGGCTGTCTCACCTTGGGGATCAAACTGGCAAACTGGAGGTTTCTGGAGAAGGAGATGTTGAGGACTGTGCTGTAGGCGTTCTCGCCTCGGTTCTCCAGCGTTGCCTCCACAGCCACCCTCCTCCTGCTGCTCTCGATGATGAAGACGGAGGTGTCGAAGGAGAGGGTGAAGGCTGAGCAGTCTGGTGGTCCCCTCCGCAGAGCCCGTCGGCAGTACTCCCTGCAGGAGGAGGGAATGCCTCTGGGAACCACAGACTGCTTTGGGTGGGAAGGGACCTTCCCAGGCCATCCAGTCCAACCCCCCTGCAGTGACAGGGACATCTCCAACCAGAGCAGGTTGCTCAGAGCCCCGTCCAACCTGACCTGGAATGTTCCCAGGGATGGGGCTTCTACCACCTCCCTGGGCAACCTGGGCCAGGGTCTCACCACCCTCAGTGTGAAACATTTCTTCCATCTCATCTAAATCTCCCCTCTTTTAGTTTCAGCCTGGCTGAGATCTTCCTCCTGGCAAGTTTACTGGCACATAAAAAAATTTAAATCACAGAATTATTAAGGTTGGAAAAGATCTCTAAGATCATCCAGTCCAACCATCAACTCATCACCACCATGCCCACTAAACCATGTCCTCGAGTGCCACATCTGCATGTTTCTGGAGCACCTCCAGGGATGGGGACTCCACCACTTCCCTGGGCAGCCTGTTCCAATGTCTGACCACTCTTTTGGAGAAGAAATTTTTCCTAATATCCAACCTGAACCTCCCCTGGTGCAACTTGAGGCCATTAGCTCTTGTTCTCTTGAACTGCAGGATGGTGCCACCTTCAGAGTCACCTTCTGCCTCTACCAGTGGGGCAGCCAGGGTGCTGGTTTGAAGGAATAGCTCTATTCCAATAAATCACCTCAAAAGTGGTTTTCTCAGCAGAAATCACCTCCAATTGGCTGATCTTGCAAGGCACAATCCAGTGCTCACCAGTGCTGTCAGGAAAGCTCCACAGGCTCCAGGAGGAACCAGACTAGAGGTCTGGCACCCTTGTAGACTAATAGACATGACTATTTGTAGGACTCCAGCCACTAAAATCCATAAATAAACCCCTACCTACAGCTCCCTTCAACCTCCTGCAGCACAACCCAGCCAGAACCAGGTCACAGCCTCAGGTCCAAGAGCTTTACAGGAGACACAGAGCAATAAATGCCGAATTATGGGACACAAGTAACCCCCAAGTAGCAGCACTGGTCATGAGCTTGGTCCAGAACCCACTGCCATTGACAAGAGGTGGAGGTTCAGTCTCCTGTGCTCCTAGGTAACCTTTAAAAGCTCCTTAAGCCAACAGCTGTAGTGTATAATTATTTCTGCTGTGTGAGTCAAGCCCGTAATTACCAAGTGGGCAAGGCCAGCCTTGCATTTATTCCCTGCTGGTATTTACTGATGTGTCTCCACGGGGCTCATCACCATGGCATCAAAAATCGGTTGTTTTGTGGATTCCCCCAAAAAACCCCACTGATTTGTTCCAGGCAGGGAGCAGGCAGAGGCTCAGAGACCTGCTGAGAAGCACCTCGTGGTGGTGTTTGTTGGATGAACCTTGTGGTGGTCTTGGATGAACCTCCTGATGGTGTTGGATGACCCTTGTGGTGGTGTTGGAGGAAGGACCATCTGTGATGCCAATCTATGGAGCTTGTGTTGGGGCTGGGTTTTGGAGCATCCCCTGGTTTGTGGTACTGGTAGGGAGGATGCTCTGAGTGACCTACTCACATGGCAGTGGTGGTTTGTGATACTGGTAGGGAGGATGCTCTGAGTGACCTACTCACATGGCAGTGGGCACATCACTTCTGGCATCCAGGACCAGATCAGGGACACAATGCTCATCCTCGTTGCACCCGTTCCAGAAAGGGACCTGAAGGTGACAACAAGAGCAGCTCAGTGATGCTTTGGATCCCAAGTTATAGAATATCATAGAATCATAGAATCATTTAGGTTGGAAAAGACCTTTTAGATCACTGAGTCCAACTGTAAACCCAACACTGCCAAGTCCACCGTGTCCCTAAGTGCCACATCTACAGGTCTTCTCCAAGCAGAAGGGACACAGGCAGTGATCCCAGGCTGCAGTGAATGCAAACATGTGGCTGTCACAAGAGGGACCAGGGATGACAACCCCAAAATAAAGAAGCAAATGGTACCTTCAGAGACAAATCTACTGGCCAAGTGTTTGATAACAGGCACTCTTGAAGGTCAATGCTGCTACCTACCGAGACCTTGAGCGAGGTGGGCCAGCCATCATCCAGCATGGGGCCATTCTCAGGGTGCTCCAGCTCATAGTCAATGGAGAACGTCACTGGCTTCACATAGTCAGCTGTGTCCTGCAGTGGACAGAAAGCATCGTTGAGAAGGACACGGTTCCTGCCCATGGAGGGGCAGCTGTGTCAGAGGGCAAGGTGAGGTGGAGCTACAGGCACCTGTGATTATTTTCTGGAATTAAAGCTTTGCAATCTAGTGTACTGGGTGTGTCATCATCTCATCTCTCCAGCTCACCCTTACCCAGGGACAGGGACAACCCAAGCTCAGGGATGCTACACAACACCCATCCACACATACATGTCTGGTGGTGAAGGAGATGCTTCACCCTGGAGATGCTGGCTCCAAAAGATGGATGCTCTGGGGTGGGCACTGTCCCTGAGCCAGGCTCCCAGGGGGACACAGATCTGTCCTTATTCAGGGCTCATCCACCCAGTAAGGAAGCTGCACCTTTCCTGCATCTCCATGCCTTGCCCCAGCCCCACGGGGTGCAGTTAGATGCTCTGAAGTGAGATGCTTCTCAAGCTAAATCACAAGGTCCATCTCGAGCTCCAGACTCAAATTTCCCAGAAGTTCACTGCAGTTCAGGCCAGGTCTTGGGTCCAGGCCAGTCTGGCAGCAAGGTCCTCCCTGGCCTCTGCAATATTCTCATCATTCACTGGGAATGTTTGATTTTGGCCAGGTTTGTGCATCAGCTGTTCCCTGCGAGCGATGCAGAGGGCTTCACCGGCTCCTGCACCCAGGGAGAGGGACCCTGATGGTTGGAGGTGCAGAGGGTGAGAGCACCATGGACTGGCATGGAGGCATTTGGTTCCCAATGGAAAAAATTGAGTTTTCACTGATTTTGGAGCAGAAGGACCAGCTTGACCCGGGCGTCAGGAGTGCACGCCCTCCCCGAGGGCACGGCCAGCAGCTCGTGGAAGGAGCACAGTGCAGGCTGGGGCTGCAATGAAGTCAGTGCTCAGGGATCCAGCAGCTGCCGTGCGTCGGCAGCTCCATCCCTGACCACATCAAACCCAGTGTGGAGAAATCCAAGCCCAGGGACAAAGCTCATTTCCAGCCTCATGATGATATTGAGGCTCCTCTGAGCATGTCCTGGCACGTTGTTATTTTGCACAAGGTGGAGAACATCTCCTGTGCATTAATATTTTGCAGAAGGTAGAGAGCACCTCCAATGCATGGGCATTTTGCCCAAGGTGGAGAGCATCTCCAGCACATTAATGTTTTGCTCAGGGTGGAGAACATCTCCAGTGTGTTGCTATTTTGCCCAAGGTGGAGAACATCTCCAGCACATTAATGTTTTGCTCAAGGTGGAGAACATCTCCAGCACATTAATGTTTTGCTCAAGGTGGAGAATATCTCACTTGGGGCAGAGGAGGACACCCCAGCCTTGTCCTCCCTCACACTCACCAAAACGTGGAACTGGAGCCTGTCACAGTGCTCCTGCCCAGCGAGCAGCATCAGCTCCTTCTGCGTGTGCCGCTCTCCGCTCTCGTCCAGGTGAGCCCGCGGCGTGTACCTGCGCTCGTCGATGGTGGCATTGTACCGCAGTGCTGGAAGGAGAGTGGCACCATCAGGGGTTACACTCACTGTGTAGCAAGAGCAGGTCAGAAAATGGGCTGGTGTGGCCTCCAACCCCTGTTTCCTCACTGGTAGGGAGCACACTGAGGGAAAATCAGGAGAATCGAGCTGTGGGTGACATCATCTGTTTCTAACAGACATTTCTCTTGGGTTCAACATCTGCTGTCCAGCTCAAATGAGGAATTCAGAACGCATCACCACAAGACACCGAGTAAAACGTGTGCAGGATATAAAACCATCCACCTCTTATACACTGACGTGCTGATCTGCACTGATTCTGGAGGTATTCCACCCTGGAGCACTGTCCTCTCCTAGATGTTTTACTGGAGATCATTTACTTCTTGCAGTACTGTCAAAAAGAACCCAAATGTCCCCAACCCAGTGCCAAGCAAAGGCAGATTTGCACCCACTACACCAAAACGTACAAGAAATCAAAGAGCAACCACCAGCTCCCAGCAGGTATCACCCATGGGGTGGTTCTTCTGGGTGGAAATAAGTGTCCAAGTAAATAAATAAAGGAAACCACCTCCTGCAGCTTTCTGTCCTGAGGGAGAGCAGGGAGGAGGAAACATCAAAATGGAGATGACCCAAAGACAAACTCTTGCTCTAGGGGATGGGAGTTTTCCTTTTGGCTTTGCCCAGGACTCGATTATCCTATGACAACGTTTGCTGCTGGGTTGGAGCTCTCGCTTCCCCCCACTCCAGCTGAGTCACGGGCACCCGTCGGGCAGGCTCGAGGTCACAGCAACACGCGAGGGTTTAGAAGCAGAGCTGGCTGATAACTTCACAGAGATTCCTCAGGATATGAGGGAAACATGAACAGATGGTCAGCAGATGTGTCCTGCTGCTGCTGCTGCTACGGGGAGGATGGACCAGCTCTGTGGGACATGGTCTAGGCACGTCCTCTCCTGTCCCATTGGCTGGTGGAGGTGGTGGTGACATCCCCGTCACACGTACCAAGCTGTGGGAGAGCTTGGCCCCAGAGTGTGGGTGAAGGAAGAATTTAAAGGAGGGCAAGGTTGGATCCTTGGGGTGTTTCTCTGCCTCAATGACAGAGCCACCATCCCTGCTACATCATCCAGGGTAGGGACAAATTTGTGGGTACAAGGGATGTGGTGGGTGGCAACGTGCGTGCCTCCAGATGTGCCAAGCTCCTGGCCTCCAGATGTGCCAAGCTCCTGGCCTCCAGATGTGCCAAGCTCCTGGATGGTTTCCCTTGGCAGAAAGCTGGGTGGTCCCTCAGGGCTGGAGACCCAAGCAATGCCTGAGCTGGGGTGTTTGTCACGCCAGCAGTTGTGTCACTCACCCACACTGGCTGTCTGGAAGTGAGCCGAGAGGAAGACGGCGGTGAAGCAGAGGAAGGCTGACATGCAGGTGGCATCCTTCCCATTCCTCTTGCAGTCCTTGGTGAAGATGTTGATTTTGGAGGGCTCGAAGCGGATGCTGGCATTGATCTGGACCACGCTGCGGGACCTGCAGGGCAAGCAAAGGTCAGGAGATGTGCTGGTGCATGGGACTCCCCACATACCTGCAGCAGCCTCCAAAAGCCTCCAGATTCACCCTTTTCACACCTTTTCACCCATTTTCTCAACATCAAGAAGGTGCTGAGGAAGACCAAAGGCCACCACAGCGTGCTGACCTACTCTCAGCTCATCTGTGTAGTATTTGAAGAATAAAATCTCTTGCACATATTTGCTTCCTGGTCATGCCAGTGAAGTAGCTCAGCACTGAGAGCAGGATTTGGTCCCTAGCACTTTCTAAGACAGATCCCAGGGTGGCCCATCTCTGCTGGGCACAGCTACACTCCATCCTAAGAGCTTAAATATTTGCAAATATTAAATTGTCCTTATTAAATAAGACCAGAGGGAGCCTGGGCAAAGCACCACAAATCAATTAGTTGGTTTGAAACTCTTGGGGAGCTAATGATGCAAAACCAACTCTTGATGTCCTACAAGATAGTTGCTTTCTACAACTACCTGAAAGGAGGTTGTAGTGAGGTGGGTGTTGGTCTCTTCTCTGAAGTAATTAGTGATAGGGTGAGAGGAAAAGGCTTCAAGTTGCACCAGGGGAGGTTCAGGTTGGATATCAGGAGAAATTTCTTTACTGAAAGAGTGGCCAAGCACTGGAACAGGCTTCTCAGGGAGGTGGTGAAGTCACCATCCCTGGAGGTATTTAGAGGACGTGTAGATGTGGACTTCAGGACATGGTTTAGTGGCCATGGTGGTGTTGAATTGATGGTTGGACTTGGTGATCTTAGAGGTCTTTTCCAACCTGAATGATTCTCTCATTCTAGAGCCCAACTGCATTGAAATTCCACAGCCCCAGTGGACAGAGGCTTGTTCTTGTGGAAAGATGGATCAGGGAGTTGGGACATCAGTTTTCTCCCCCCAGAATGTCAGCGTATTTTGATGAGTTTCAGGCAGAGCAGAATGCCAAATGAGATCCAGCTCACCACAACAGCACGGCGTTCCCCAGAGAGCCAACGGCCAAGTCCACCAGCCCATCTTCATTCAGGTCCAGCTGTCCATGGATGCTGCACCCAAAATACATCAGGCCCGGCGTCAGGTCAGCAGCTGCTATCCGCTGCAAAGCAAGGGGGACAATCCAGGCTGGTTTCCAGTGGGACCACCCCAGCCTGTGAAGGAGGCCTTTGCCATGTTGACCTCCACCACTCTATTGAAGATGTCCCTTTCCAAGTGATGGCACCAAACATCATTTTCCAGGGAACGAGAGCACCCTCTCTGCAGAGATTTGTGCTGAAGTTACTCTGTGTATTTACTACTTCTCACAAGTAGGAGAAAGATTGTATCTGTAGGAACCCATTGCACCAAGCTCTAAGCATTACTCCTAATTGTAAACATGGACCCCTCACAAGAGAAAATATCCAGCAATAATGATAATTAACAACACAATCCTACATGCAAATATCCTGTGATCTATCAGTCCTTAAAAGGGGCACAAATGACATTTATTCTGACACAGGATGAGGACAACCAAAGAACCCAGGAGCCATACCTGCTTGTACTTCTTCAAGACAGTCTCTTCAAAGCCAAGGAAGATATATATTGCTCCTTGGTGTTCATCCTCCAAAGGTGCCCCAACAACCAGGTCGTTGTAGGAGTCCTGGTTGAGGTCGGGCACGGCGGCGATGCAGGAGCCGAAGCGGGAGTTCTGGTAGCTCTGCAGATCGATGAGGGCACCGCTGGAAACGAAGTGATTCTGTTGGGCCAGCCAAAGAGGAAAAGCAAAAATAACAAACCAAACCCTCAAAAAACATCAGCAGCAAACTTGGCAAGAGGAGAAAACCCTCCAAGGAAAGCAAACAAGCTGCAGCGATGTGCTGCCAGTAATTTCTCTAAGGAAAGTGGTGAGAGCCCTCCTGGGGTTGTGGGACTTTCTGCTCAGCTTGTCCTTGGGGTGGATGAGCCCCACACCAGCCCCACACCTGCTTTGCCTCCCTTTTATAATAATCTATATAAATAATTATATAAAAGTTGTGCTTTAGATGTGGGGACTCCTGCTGCTCTGGGCGAGCTCCTCAGCCTTGGATATAGAGCATGATGAGCTCGTTGCCCTCCACAACTCCAGAGCCTGATGGTTTTGGCTCAAAACCTGCATTTTCACCCAGATTTTAGGGTGGCAGGAAAGCTGATCCTGCCCCAAAGCACTGCTGGGTACCAGAGAAAGGGGCAGGAGTGGCACATGTCCTGTCTGTGCCCTGAACTGATGATGGAGGGACCAACATTGCTCCTCATGACCTCAGGCAAGTGGGTGCCCTTGGAGGGAACGGTTTTGGGGGAAGAAAAGCACATGGGGACTGTGACACCCAAGTTGCAAAGATCGTCTCGGGGCTGGGAAGCTCGCTTGGCCAGGAGCAGTGAAACCTCTAGAGGAGGTGGCTCGGCTCCAGCACAGGCTGGATCCCTTCACTGGCAGCGAGCAAACCCCCTGGGATTGTTTATAAACATGGAAAACACAAATCCTCCTGGAATCTTGCAGCAGCCAAAATAGCCAGGGGCTGCCAAGCTCTGCTGCCTTTGGACCACGCTGCTGTGGCCTGTGATGTTTCCAGGGATGCTGCTGGATTCATGCAGCCCAAAGCCACCCTGGGGAGGTGACACAAGAGGACACAGGGGTCCCTGGCTCCCCCCACGCTGCTGCCACGTACCTCTCTCAGGGTGTAGACATAGACCTTCCCCCTCTCCCTGCCCTCACTGAAGTACATGGGGGCTCCCACCAGCAAAACATCGGTGACGCCGTCGCCGTTGACGTCGAGGGAGTTGATCTCGCTGCCGTAGTAGGAGCCGATCTGGAGGAGACAGAGGAAAGGCTGGAAGCAATGCTCCTGGCATGTAGGGGCACTGTCACCCTCTTCAAGGGACAACAGGGACATTTTGAGCTCCATCCCTGCTACAGCCACACAGTTTGGAGCTGTGGGTGCAGCCACAACTGAGACATCCCCAGCTGCTCATGGATGCTCTACACTGCTGAGCCATGTGCAAAGGGCAAGGGGAGGATGGATGGATGGATGGATGGGTGGATGGATGGATGGATGGATGGGCACACATGGGAGGAGGAGAACATCCAGGCAGCATCTCTGGTTACCTGCTCTCCCTTCAGGGCCTGGTGGATGGTGAGGTTTCGGTTGTTGTGCATGCTGAAGATGATGACTTTCCCGGTGTGGTTGAACCTGGGTGCTCCCGCCACGTAAATGCGCTCGTGCTTGGTGGATATGACGGAGGAGACGGTGTAACCTGGAAGGAGGTGGGTGTGGGGTGAGCATGGCCAAAGGGCTCCCTGCCTGCTCCCAGTGCTGCCCAGTGCTCTGCTTCCCATTAGTCCCCAGCTGCTGACACAACTCTGGCTGTCTCCCAGATTGGGAAGCTAAAAACACAGATTTCTTCAAAGATGAAGTCATTCAAATAAACCCCAACGCCCTGACCCTGGGCTTTGAGCTGCCTGTTCAGGTTCTACCTACACCCAGTGACATCGAAAGATTTGTCACCTCCTAACTGTGCTGGTGGCACTGGGCCAGCACTGGGCTGGCAGCCAAACCCAGCCGCTCGCTCACGCCCACTCAGGGGACAGGGGAGAGAATTGGGGGGTAAAAGGGGGAGGAGACTCGTAGGGGGAGAGGAGAACAAGTTCATCATGGAAAGAAAACATAAAATAATACTGATATTAAAATAGTAATGATAATAATAGTCATAAATATGCAAATGAGCAATACCCAGTGCCATTGCTCAGCACCCGCCAACCCAGCCCAGCCTGTTCCCAGATAACGAACCCGGAGGAGCTGGCAAATGCCCTGCAAACCCCTTCTGTCACGGAAGGAGTCCAACTCACAGCCCAAGAAGTGTTTTACTCCACGGCTCACACCCAGTTAAACAAACCCCAGCCAGGTGTGTGCACACCAGGAGGCTGCAGCACCCGCTGCGCTGCTCCTTCGAGACCTCGGCACCACCGCAGCCAAAACCAACTGTGAAAGACTCTGCTGAAGCTTGATGTTCACATTCCCAGTCCAGTGAAAGCCATGAATCCACCAAGACTATTGCTCATGAGCCCTTACAGATGTAAGCCTGCACGAGCAATCCCTGTTCCCTACCCACATGGGTCATTTTCTCCACCAGCATCACCGACACCGCACGTCACACGCTGGGCTGCAGCACTTGCCCGCAGCTGCTGAGGGGCTTCTGCAGGAGTAGAACACTGGGGCTGCAAAATCCTGGTTTTCAAACCCAGCTCCAGGTACCTGATTGCTTACAGTCAGTTTTAAACACTCCTTAAATTAATAGAAACTCAAAGCAAGGTCAACCATAAGACTGGATCAGACCACTCAGGGTCACATCCAGTTGAATTTTGGGTCTCTCCAGGGTTTGTTGGAGTTTTTGGACCCTTTTCCCTTGGCTCTCTGTCTCCCTAAATACTCCCCTCCTGGGAATATTTATATATTCCTTCCTTAGGGGGTCGTTCCCAAGCCAAGCATCAGCCTTGAAACCCCCAGGTCCTGGCACTGGGTGAACTGGGCTGCTCTGCAGCAGGACACACCGGTGTTTCCTTAATATTTCTGGATTTCTTACTCCAGGCAACGGGAAAAGCAGATCTCAGCTGAGTTGTGGGTACCCCCTGCTCAGCCACAGCCATCCCCAATCCATGTGCTCATAGTCAAGCCCAGGGGACACTCTGCTGTCACCCCAAGAGATGAGCCCAGTAGACCCCAACACGGCGGTGGGTGACCCCGTAGTGTCCCACCCTGCTCCCTGCCAAGGGACAGCACTCAGATCTCTGGAGAGAGAGGCTTCATTTTGCAAACCAGGCTGATATTTTTCCTCCCAGGCTGCAGCAGCTGCACATGGAAGGGATTAACCCAGCAGGTATTTCCTCCCTAAGCACAACATTTCATCAGTGCTTTTTAAACCCTTCCAGTAAGCGCTGGAGATGACCCGAGCTGGCCTGTCTCCGAGTTATTTCTGCATTTAAATCCCTTTTGTGCTGCACATCGTGGTCCATATCCAACTCTTCCTGGGTGAGGATGCTCACGTACGCTGTGTCCCCTAAGGAAGGGCCAACACAGGTCTCAGGGAGCTGGCAGACAACCATGGGCATGGTACCACCCATGCTGGGAGCACTGGTTGCTATTACTCATTCCAAAAATATGTTGTGCTTCCTATTATTAAGCTTAAAATTAAGAATTCAGCCCTGGCAGAAGAACTTCATCTGGCTTTCTTACCTAAATAGGCTCCATGGTTTTTCAGCTCCTCCGGGAACTCCTGGAGATAGGATTCCCGCAAGGGAATGACCTTCCCGCTGCTGGTTTCCTTCAGGACAGCTCCATTCCAGTCGTAGGCACCCACAGCTCCCAGCAAGATCCCATCCTGTTGGGGAACATCAGCAGTTTGAGGGTGTTTCTTGCCAAGTGGAGGCAATTCTCCACATGGGCAAAGATGGAGAGAAACTTTTTAGCAGGGCTTGGGGTGATAGGACAAGGGGAAATGGTTTTAACTAAAAGAGGGGAGATTTAGAGTAGAGAAAAAGAATAAATTTGTTACACTGAGGGTGGTGAGACCCTGGCCCAGGTTGCCCAGAGAGGTGGGAGAAGCCCCATCCCTGGAAACATTCCAGGTCAGGTTGGACGGGGCTCTGAGCAACCTGCTCTGGTTGGAGATGTCCCTGTCACTGCAGAGGGGTTGGACAAGGTGACCTCAAAAGGTCCATTCCCACCCAAACCAGTCTGTGATTCCATGATTCCATGATTCACCCTGAGGATGAGATGGACAAGGGGACCCAATGGGTTGGCTTTGTGTGAGAACATCCATGGGAGTCCCTCAAAGCCTGACTCCTGGACTATATACTTGTTGGAGGCTGCAGAGTGCAGAAAAAAAACAAAGAGCAAATGGTCCCTCCCAGAAATTGCACATTTTACAGAAAAGGGGAAGAATCTCAACATGGAAATAAAATAAAATAAAATAAAATAAAATAAAATAAAATAAAATAAAATAAAATAAAATAAAATAAAATAAAATAAAATAAAATAAAATAAAATAAAATAAAATAAAATAAAATAAAATAAAATAAACCAAAATAAAATAATTAATTAAAAAGAAAAAATCATTCTCCAAAGCACACCTGGGAAGATGGAGACTTTAAAACATTCTGGAGTGACATTTCCACCCCACTCATAACTTTTCAGTGTGCTTTTCCTCCTGGAGAAAACCCTGAGCAGAAATTCCTGTTGGCTTTTCTCTTGAACCTGCCAATCCACAGAACCCATGGGTGGAAGGGGACTGACCATCCTCTGCATCCCACCACCAAGAAGCTCCTTCCCCCATGGCACATCTCAGAAGGTCCTTTCAAAGAGGTGATGGCATTGGGAGGAGCTGCTGCAGGTTGGTCCTAAGATCTCCCAGCAGCTCCTTTCCCCATGGGATAAACCAGCAGCAAGACCATTTTCTTCCTTAAGCTCATATTTGCAATTTAGCTTCATGATTAATAACTGGCCCAAAATATCCATCTCCACACCTGAAGCTGCTGGTGATGGTGAAAACCACCTTTAACTGGTGACCACTTGCACAGTTAGGAGCAAAAAACCCCCCACTTTTACTCTCTTACTTCCACAACATGAGATGAAAATCCAGTCTGGGACATTTCCAAGCCGAAGGAGATTTCATTCTTGTTGGTTCCTTAAAAAAAAAAAAATTAAAAATTGGTATTTAATGGAGAGCTTTGCTTTGCTGGAGGGGCTGACCAGTGCCTTGGTGGGTTGGGGTGGGATTAGGCATCTGCCTCCACCCCACCTGGAGCACAGAGGACCTCAGTGACCACAAATGAGCCTATTTCGCCCTAAATCACCACAATTCCACAAATCTGTGCTGCTAACAGACAGGGTCAGCTCTGCCACGGTGCAGTTGTCTCCTTTCCTGGCAAAAAGGTGGATTGAGAGGATTTCACTTCAACTGGGTGAAGCTTCTCACCCAGGGAGGTTTTCTTCCCCAGAGCAGCGTTGGGCTGACTGGACTGAGGTGACTGGTAAACTGGTGGGGAGTTTGTGAGGTGGTTTGACTCAAATTCCTCCAAACCCTGAGATGTTTGATTTCCAGTGAAAGCTCTCCATCTTCTGTGCCCATTGTTCCTCCTAGGATGTGCTTCTCCTACGAAATCTAGATACATTTAGTTTTGAAGGTCAATCTACTTGTCACAAGATGGGTAGAAACACTGTCATTTCAAACACAAATATTTCCTGATATCTAATTTCAGCCAATAAACTGGAAAACCTCATATTATTCCCATAACCTCACAAGGTCTGACACCCCAGGGGTGGTGTGTGGGGATTTTTTTTTGCCTGGTTACAGCTCAGCTGGGTTGGAATGGAGTCTGATGAATGAGAAAGACACTGACACCCAGATGACCTCTCCACCAAAATTCAAAGGTTTGGAGGAGAGGAGAACTGTGCTCCTGACACTTGAGGGATGCAAACCTCTCCAAATAAAGACATTTCTTTATGTATCAAGATATTCAAAAGACAATTTTTTATGTTACCTTCCAAGCTAAATATCCTTTCCCCCAGTGCATCCACAATGTCTTTGAGTGCTGCTTCATCGGTGACATTAAAGAAGTGCTTGTCATCTGGGTCACTGGCTATAAATTTTATCTCATTCAAAAAGGCTTCAGGGTTGATTCCTCTTCTGTTATAATAACCCAGTACCTAGGTTGGAAATAGAAATGCAAGACTCAGGGGTTTTCATGTGATGGTGTCATGGTTTAACCTGGCTGGCAGCCAAACACCATGCAGTTGCTCACTCATTCTCCCCCAACCCAGGGAACAGTGGAGAGGATTGGAGGGATAAAGGTAAGGAGACTCATAGTTTGGGATAAGAACAGTTTAATAATGGAAATAAAATAATACTTAAAAGAATATTTACAGTAATAATGATAATTATAATACAATATATCAATGAGTGATGCACAGGGCAATTGCTCACCACCCACTGACCAGACCCAGCCCGTTCCTGGATTACAATCCTGGAGGAGTAAAAATCCCCAAACTAAAACTGCAATCCCAGAAGAGAGAGAGAGAATGAGTGAGCTTTCTGGCCAGCCCTTGCTTAATACTGACCATGATGTCCTATGACATGGAATATCCCACTGGCAGAGCCAAACACCAGTCTGGATCTGTTAATCTTACTCTGCCCCCTCAATTTCTTCTGCACCTGCAGACCAGCCACACACGGGCAGTTGGGAAGTCCTTGATTTCCCAGCAACAACTAAAAACATCAGGATCTATCAACATCCTTCTCACACCAAATCCCACCCTGAATCCAAACCCCAGCGCTGCTCTAGCTGCTGGGAAGGAAATTAGCTCCATCCCAGTGAAACCAGGACGGATGGATAGAACCATCCCAAAGCACCTGAGGGATGTTCATGTGGAAGGAGCCCGACTGCCTCAGCATCTGACCCCCCATTGCTGGAGCAATCCAGAGAGTGAGGATTTGCTGTGATTCCTCCAGGCACCCCAGGACCCCTCATGCAATTTGGGTGCATTTTGCCTGTTCCCAGTTTCGGTGCCTGATCCAGCAGCTGAATCCACAGCAAAGCGTCCCACCACCTCCTGCAAAAGCAGGACCAGCAACGAGCACCCCTGCAAACACACCAGGAGGGGTGGAGGTGGGCTGTGCTGCCAATCCCATCACACTGGGACACCACCAAGCTCTGCACAGCTTTCAGAAGTGTCCCCCCCTCCACTTACAGCCACGGCGTATCTGGTGACGTTGTCCTTCTCGCTGTCCTCAATCACCTTCTCCAGGTCTGGGCTGTCGTGCGACTCTCCATCTGTGATTACAATCATTACTCTCTTTGCCCCTTTCCGGCCACCTTTCTGAAATGCTTCCGAGCTGCAATTGAAGAGATGCCCTGGGCTGCTCAGCCTCGCCAGGGGGGTCCTGGCTCCCACCGCCGCCTGCTCGCCGGAACCGCCACGGCTGCCGCGACGCACATCCCATCGCCCGCACTGAACCCCACCGAGGGGGTTCTGGTGGGCTGTGAGCCCTTGGGGAGGTGAAATGGGGTGCTTGGAAAATAATTTAAGGCTTTAAAAGGGGATTTTTGCACTGATGGAGCTGGCTTCCTGCAGGAGAGCAGTCCTGAATTCAGGAAAAGGTTCTAAATCAGCAGCAGGATGCTGGCCGGGCTGTGGCAAAAATGTGCTGGGGTAGGTGCTTGTCCCAGGTAACAAAGGAGCTGGAGGTGTGGGTTAAAGCTGTACTGAGCTCCCTGGGACCTGGGGGGTTTGAGGATATGGGGGCAGAGAGCTCAGTTTAGGGAGAGTGTGGTGGTTGCACTGGGTCAGCACTGGGAGAGCACTGGGCTGGCAGCCAAACCCAGCCGCTCGCTCACTCCCACCCGGAGGACAGGGGAGAGAATTGGGGGGCAAGGGGAAGGAGACTCGTAGGGGGAGAGGAGAACAAGTTCATCATGGAAAGAAAAGAAAAATTACTATAAGAATTATGATAATAATAGTCATAAATACACAAATGAGCGCTGCCCAGGGCCATTGCTCAGCACCCGCCCACCCAGCCCGGCCCGTTCCCAGAGAACGATCCCGGAGCAGCGACAATCCCGACCCGAAACCGCAATCCCGGGAGAGCCAGAGCCCGAGCGAGAGCCAGAGAGAGCCAGAGAGGAAGAGCCCCTCATGGATCTCCTGCCCATGGGGGACAGGAGCTGGAACAGCCCCTTGGCAGAGCCCAATGCCCATGGAGCTTTCTAAGCAGTGAGGAAAAGCAAAGGGCAGAGAGGGAAGAAAAACCAACAGGGATTTCAAACTTGTGATCAGGAGGAACAGGAAGGTAGGTGGTTTTTACCGAGCAAACTCTATCCCATAGGCAGTCCTGGTTTCTGTTCCTCCTCTCTGCTCTATGTGACTGGCAGCTGCTACCACATCTTTTACAGACCTGTAGTCATTTAAATGGAACTCATGGACCACGTCTTCTCCGTACTGAACCACTCCAACCTAGGAATTAAGGGAATGCCAACACAACTCAATGACCAGGCTTTGTCAACCTCAAAAAATAAAGCCAATATTGAAACCAACCACTCCATCCCCATTTGCTCCAGTTTTCCCTCTCTGGGACCATGGATAATGCTCAATTTTTGTTTCTATTCTCTGCCAGCTCTCACCCATGCACCGCTGTCCCTGCCCTGCTGTGAAGGTTCGGGATGATGCAGATGTGCTGTGCCCCACTGAGGACCCACAGCATCGCTAATGGGAGGTTATTGGTGCAAACTGTTGAGGATCCCCACACAAATCAGCCAACCATTACTAATAGGAAGAGGATGGAGAGCACCTTGAGTGCTGGGTTCAGTGTTGGGCCCCTCACTCCAAGAAGGACCTGGAGGTGCTGGAGCGTGTCCAGAGAAGGGAACGGAGCTGGGGAAGGGTCTGGAGCACAAGTGTGCTGAGTTCCCGGCTGAGGGAACTGGGGGTGTTGAGCCTGGAGAAAAGGAGGCTGAGGGGAGACCTTCTGGCTCTGACCAAGTCCCTGCAAGGAGGGTGCAGAGAGGTGGGGGTGGGTCTGTTCAGCCAAGGAGCAAGGCACAGGACAAGAGGAAATGGGCTCCAGTTGTGCCAAGGGCAGTTGAGATGGGATGTGAGGAAGAATTTCTTTGCTGAAAGGGTTCTGAGGCATTGGAAGGGGTTGCCCAGGGCAGTGGTGGAGTCCCCATCCCTGGAGGGATTGAAGAGTCGTGTAGACACAGTGCTGAGGGACATGGGTCAGTCGGGGACTGGTCAGTGTTGGGTTCATGGTTGGACTCAGTGATCTTAAAGGTCTTCTCCAACCACTATGATCCCATGATTCTCACTCTTCACATCTGTGACATGCTGCCTTGGCATGGGAAAATATTTCCATATTTCCATATGATTTCACCCTCCCCATGCCCGGTCAGGGTGTGGGGTGCTTCTCTCTCCATCACTCATTTAAATACATTAACATGAACACTATTTCCATGAGCTTGGCTTTAAAATCCATACCCTGAAAGTAAATTTTGGAACAGCGTGGCACCAAATTACAGCACAATGACAGAAAAAAGGACATGGCAAAGGGCCCAGGGGACTCAGCACGACACGGGGAGATGCACAAGTTGTGCAGAAGCTTACTTGGATCTGGCCAGGACCAATATAAAATTTTTTCAAGATGTTTATCAGGAAGTGCTGAACTTCAACCCAAGGGTAGATGCTGTTTGATCCATCCAGAACTATGATGATGTCCATGTACGTCTGGCATCCTGTGACAAAGACACAGTGTGTTATTGAAAGCCCCTGGCAAGGCTTTGCAGAGCAGAGATTGATGGCTCCACTCTTCACAGTGAGGTACTTGCTTTTATGATTTGCTTGGAAAAAAAAAGAAATAATAAAAAAAGCTTATTTTAATCATTCCTAAAGATCTTTGGGCTTCAAGAAGGTAGAGAGAAGCCACAAGCATCCTTTCTGCCGAGAAAAGACCAGATAACTTTCTAAGAATAACACTTTTCTGATTCAGATTTGGACCTTTATCCGGTTTAATATCGTTACATACTTCAAAGGGTGACTCGCTGCAGGCAGGATCCGGCCTCTGCTCCTCCCACCCAGCAATGCTTTCCCCCTGAGTCACCCCCCAGCCCTGCCTCTGCTCCCCATAGAACCAACTGGGGCATTTCCTCTCCTTCCTGTTAAATCCTCAACGATGAGGCAGCCAAAAATCTCGGCGAGGACCCCAGGGCTCGGCTCTGCAGTACGAGTTGTGAAGGATTTAGGCATCCAACTGGTTTTCAGTGGGGAAAATTGCTCAGCATCACCTCTTTCTTGCTTATATTTTATAGTTTTACTTAGAAAAGCTGCAGAAAGCCAGAAGATGCTGATTTTTCCAGTGACAGATATTTATCCATTGCCCTTTTCACCGACTGTAGGCATTTATGGGTTGGTGCATCCATGGAGTGGAGTCACACATGGGTCACCCCATCACTGTGGTCTTTAGATGTGTGCCACCACCTCTATTCCCCTGCTCACTCCATGATCCAGGGAGAGGAGCCAACCCCCTACATCCCACCCGTTAATTGATAACGCTCTGCTCATTAACTACCTTCTCCCTAAAAAATAATTACCCTTGGCAGTGAGGGCTAAAAGCATCTTCTGGCCATAAAGAGGGAAGGAACATTGAAAATTTGGTGGTGGGTTCTGCCTTTAGTGTCTCTGTCCCCCAAAAGTCCCTTTGTTAGATGCTCTGTGCCACAAGAATCGAGTGATAGCAAATGGGTGGTGGGGTTGAGGTATCACACCCTGAGCCCAGCTGGGGCAAGGAGCTTCTGGGAACCCTGATTGTGCTTCTGCAATTTCTCACCACCTCCAGGAAAGCTTCTTTAATACCTCAAAATCAAACCACGTAGCCAAATTTACAAATTTGGGCCAAAACATTCAGCTCTCAGTCAATGAGCTCTTTGTTTTGTGTGGCCAAGGTCTGAATTCTTTCCTTATTTTGCCTTCCTAGCTGTGCTGATAAAATATTCTAGATACTTTTATTTCTGGTTTTGGAAGAATAAGGTATTTTTTGTCTTCTCTGAGTGTCACTCAAAAGGAAAATGTTTCCCAGATGTCTGTGGATGTAACCCCCTTTGAATCACTTCCCTGCAAGCATTTCCTCCGCTCTCCTGCCTTCACTTAAACACTGACTCAAGTTTTCTCAATGGGACTGAAGTGATTAGAAACCAAAAATTCCCTCTGACTTTAGAGCTGCAGGGCAGATTGTTTCTCATACTCTGCAGAGCTGGAGCCACTGTCTTGGAGAACCTGAAGTTGGAATTGACCCGAGAGCACATGCCCGTGGTGTAGTAGGAGCTTCCACACTCGTGGGACCAGAGAGGGCTGCAGGCCTGGGGAGGAACAAAAAGTGAAGCATCAGGGATGGGTTTTAAATGATCACTTTTTGATTGGTGCTTTGCAAGGTTGTCCTCTCCTTTGGCATCTGTTTTTCCCCATGGAAGGTGAGGTTTCTGAGCCCCATGGTGCAGGCAACATAGATATGAATGCAGAGAGAAGCTTGTTGATGTGTCTTCATGCACATATGTACATGCACCTGGTTTCACATGCACTTCCACCCCCATGTACATGCTCCCTGCAGAGATCTGCCCTTTGGCTGTGCTGAAACCCCCTGTTCCTCACCAGAAAGCTGTTGTCCTTGGGGTTGGTAGCCAGGCTGAGGCCAAGGCGCATGTTGTCCTTCCTCTCGGAGACGTTGGAGAGTGTTACCCGTCCTTTCAGAGAGAGGGTGAGGTTAGGGATGCAGGGATGCTGGGCGCTCAGCCCACGTCCCCATGTTGCTCCACAGCATCTCTGGAGCAAGAAGGAACTCAGCTGAATGCTGGAGAAGAGCCATCTTGGCATGGTTACACTCCAGGCTTTGTGCTTTTGCTTGGTTTTGGTTTCTTTTTTGGAAGCAGTTGTCAAGATAAGAACAGATTTATGTTCTTAGATGCCACAACCAACAAAGAGAAATGTCTTCTAGGGAATGAAGCTGTGAGTCAGAGACAGCATCTCTTATGAAGCTGATCTTTAGGAAGAAACCCTTCAGAGCAGCTATAGCATCTCATCTTCTACTGCCAGGCCAGCAGGCATTTAGTGGCTGGTTTATCTTTCTGCCTTGCTTTCGTTCCCCATGTCACAGCCCAGAAGTGGGAGCAGCCCCCAGGGCAGCCCTGTCTCTCTGTTGGCACTGATGTTGTTTAGCTGTGACACCACCACTGCCTAACCCAGTCGTTCCTCCACATCAGGGACTCTGGGCAATGCAGCTCCCTGAGACCTTCTCCTGTGGAGAACACCTGGGAGAGTTGGGGTTGTTCAGCCTGGAGAGGAGAAGGCTCCAGGGAGACCTTATTGCACCCTTCAAGAATTAAAGGTGGCTTACAAGAAAGATGGGGACAGATTTTTAGCAGGACCTGTAGTGATAGGACAAGAGGAAATAGTTTTTAACTTAAAAAAGGGAGATTCAGAGTGGATGGAAGGAAGAAATTTTTTATGACAAGGATGGTGAGACCCTGGCCCAGGTTGCCCAGGGAGGTGGGAGAAGCCCCATCCCTGGAAACATTCCAGGTCAGGTTGGATGGGGCTCTGAGCAACCTGCTCTGGTTGAAGGTGTCCCTGTCACTGCAGGGGGGTTGGACTGGATGACCTTTAAATATCCCTTCCAACCCAAACCATCTGTGATTCCATGATCCTAGGATTCCATCACCCAGGGCTCCCCTTTTGCTCCTTTGCCCAAGAAGCAAACCGAGAAGGAGGAAATTGCACAATTAATGGTAAAATTAGGGGGTTGATTTTGTTGCCTGTGACATTGGAAAGTTTCTTGCTGAGGTTTAAATTGAGAAGAGGTTGGGAAACTGAGATCCACAACCCAGAGCTCAAGGGAGCTCAGCCTCCAGCAACCCTCTGGCTTCACCCCTGTGGACCAACCCTGGCTCTCAGCCCCACAAAGCCAAAAAAAAAGAGGGTTTAGCCCAAATTATAATGCTGGTAGCAGATGCTGACACCCCACTGTCCTGCTCTGGTACCCCAGGATGCTCCCCACCAGCTTGTGCATCCCACTTGGCATGGGAAAGGGCAGAGCTCTGGTCCCACGTCAGTGGGTGCTTCTCCACGCTACTCATCTCTGCTGCATGTTCACTGTCAGCTTGGCACCCCCCAGGGCAGCTCCAGGGCTGGTTTTACTCAGTGGATTGTGCTAATTAGACAAGTTAATTGGGGAAAAAAACAATAAAATGAGGATGTGCTCATGGAACTGAGCTTTTCATTTGGAGCTTGTTCCCAATGGGAAAAAAAAGATTGTTTTTTAGCAAGAGTCACATTTATCCACAGAGGTGATTGATTTCCTCGAAGACTCTGGATGTTCTCATAGCAAATAAAGAAAAAAAGAAAAGAAAAAACAAAAATAAAGAAAAAAAGAAAAGAAAAAGCAAAAATAAAGAAAAAAGAAAAGAAAAAAGAAAAGAAAAAACAAAAATAAAGAAAAAGAAAATAAAAAACAAAATAAAAAAGAAAATAAAAAACAAAAATAAAGAAATAAAGAAAAAAGGCAATAACAAAAATGAAGAAAAAAGAAAATATAAAAATGTTTTTTGAAAAAATAATATTTGGAGCCAATCAATCAAATCAAACATTGTGGGTGATCCAAAGTTCCTCCTCTCTTATCAGCTCTGGTAGCAACCCAGGACAGTTCAGACTCATAATGATGAAAAATAAAGTGAGAAGGGCTGCTCCAGTGTTAAAAAATCCCAGACCTTGTCCCCAAACCCCAGCGATGCTCCTCAGGACCATGAGAAAGTCCTCAGCTCTCACGTTCCCCGCTGAGCTGGGGACATGCCCGTTGAGTGTCCTATTTTGGGCAGCAAAGGGGACTTGTCCCCACCCTGCCTGGGCAGGAATATCCTGATATTGTGCTGTGGGCACAGCTGGTGCTGGACCAGCCTGAGAAACCCCCCAAAAAACCCTCATTCTCTCCATCCAGGGAGGTGGGACTGGGATGTCTGTGGCACCAGAACACCTCCAGGGTGTCTCCTGCTGGGTGGCAGTGATGGGACATAGGAGTAGTGGGGCTGAGGGGACAATTCCCTCAATACCAAAGCCATGGGGGATACTGGGATGCCTGCACCCAAGGAACCTATTACAGTGGGCACGTCACCCAAGTGTCCCCAGAGAATGCAGATGCCACCATGTGCAATCAGGTAATTGCTAGTGGGACCATTAACAACTGATAATTTTATCCTGATGGTTTAATAAATTAAATGGTTTAAGCTCTACTCAATAAATAACTTTTCTACTTTATCCCCATTTCACAGAATCACGGAATCATTAAGGTTGGAAAAGACCTCCAAGATCATCCAGTCCCAACATCAACTCATCACCACCACGTCCACTAAACCATGTCCCTGAGAGCTACATCTACACATCTCTTAGCAATTTACTGGTCTAATAGAAGAACCTAAATGGAACAGGATAGATTGATTAGTTTTACCCTGTTTTTTTTCTTGCTTTTACCCTGACATTGCTTTAAACTCAGCACCAGGAGCAACGTGATGACCCAAAATCATTCCTTATCTAAAATTCCTCCCAAAATATGCAGTCCTCATGCTTTTGGGGACAAAAGGGCCACAGAATTGGGGAAGGGTTTAGAGGGAAAGGGTGTGAGGAGAGGCTGAAGTCACTTGGGTTGTTCAGCCTGGAGAAGAGGAGACTGAGAGGAGATCTCCTGGCGGTCTGGAACTTCCTCCCCAGGGGAAGAGGAGGGGCAGGCGCTGAGCTCTTCTCTCTGGCCACCAACGCCAGGAGCAGAGGCCATGGCAGGAAGATGTGGCAGGGGAGGGGGAGCTTGGCCATGAGGAAAAGGTTTTTGAGGCAGAGGGTGGTGGAGCACTGGAACAGGCTCCCCAGGGAGGTGCTGATGGCCCCAAGCCTGACAAGATTCCAGCAGCATTTGGCCAAGGCCCTCAGGGACATGGTGTGAATGTTGGGCTTGTCCTGTGTAGGGACAGGAGTTGGACTCCATCATCCTGGTGGGTCCCTTCCAGCTCACAACATTTGATGATTCCATGAATCTGAGCAACGTGACAGGGTGCAGCTTCACAGGCCAGAGCAGTGACAGAAATCACGGCGTTAAAGATGCCCCATCCCCCTGCCATGCCATACCTAGGTTGAGTTTGGTGCAGTTGCTGTGGGTGTCGCTGGTCACCGGGCACTTGTAGACATCTCCTGTCTTCTGCTGACCGTTGGTCTCGTAGGGAGCTCCCACCACCAGCCTGTGGGGAAGAGGAGTTGGTCAGTGCCCAGAGATGGTGTGGGAGCAAACCCACAGCCACTGCTGGAGGGGAATACAATGATTCCCAGCCCAAGCCCCTGGTACGTGGTCAGGAGATGATCCCTTGCTGGGGGATCATCGTGCAAAAGCGCTATTTCCACGTCCCCTTCCCAGGACAGCTGGGGACAATGACTCACTGCTGCTTGGAATTCATACCCATCAGCTGCAGTGGGACAATTGACTGTGTGGCAGCCAGCAAGGTCTGCAAAACCATCTGATGGCATGAGGAGGAGTGGGCAACCCCCATCACCTCCTCACCTCATGGCCAGCACCAGCACCAAAACCTTCAGCATCCATCTGAGGTCCCGTGGTGGGCACAGCTGGTCCCAGGGACAGGAGGGCAGAGATGTCCCTTCTCACCACGGCTTCAAGTGGGAACATTTTCATGCCAGGGTTGTCTTCAGGACACAGATGTGTAGGAGGGAGTTCTGCCTAGCAATACCCAAGGGAATAGCAAGGAGCTGGTGTAGCTGTGATGGCAACTCGCACTGGGATCCACAGGGAATTCTTTACCCCTCTAAGAAGCTGGAAAAGTGAATTTCCAGGAGTTTTGCTCCATCCTAGGGTTGTTCATTTAGGAGCCTTATGTTAGGATCTCCAGCTCAGCGGTGGCTGAGGACATTGGGCATCTATTTGTGCTTTAAAATAAGAGGAGCTGATAAAAACACGAACACCCACCATGGCTGGGATGGATCTGGGACATTGCAAGCATTCTTCTCACTTTTTCTTCTGGCCTTGACCAGAATAGTCCAAACCAACAAACCAAAGGAAGAAGACAGCAGAACCTGAGGAATTTGACCATTCCTTCCAGGCTAGTTCAAAAATACCTCGAACCACGAGTTATTGGCATCTTCAGCTCCAATTTTTTAGCCCAAAATAAATCTCTTGTGTGCTTTCAAAATCCTATCGGTGGATGCAACCGGCAGAGCCTGGATCACCAGATAAAACAGGATCTTTTTTGTTCTACACCACCCTACCCAGCAGCTGGCAAAACGACTGTCCCCAGCACAGATGGTCCCTGTTAGACAAGAAATGGTAATTTTATTTAGTTTTTCTTTTTTTTTTTAAATGTTTCTTCTACAAAGACACTAAACACTCATTTTTTTTATTGAATCACTATAAAATGCAATTGCTCACCAAATTAAAACTTCCCAACATCTAAACACCATTTCAGGATTCTCATGGAAATACTTCCTGTCTGACAGCTTCATTGCTAACGAGGAGATTAATTTGAGGAAAATAATAACCATTTGGGACCATTCTCAACAGCATCCAAGGAAATGTGGTACCTTCTCCCTGACCTGTGTCCCTCTGCTTCTGCTGCATGGTCAGAGACCTGGAAGATGTGAAATCTAAGGAATGGTGTGGGAAAGGGACAGAAAAAGACCTTAAAGATGAAAAGAAATAAAGGTTGAGATACCTGAGAAGATGATGTTCTCATTTTTTAAGTCTTCATTCCAACAGAAGGGTTAAGCAGGATTTAATATTAATTTCTCAGAGCAGCTCTACCATGAGGTGTCCCCCCCAACTCACAGCAGGAAAATCCCAACTAGGACTTGCTCATTAGTTAATAATCAACATATTAATATTATCACACTAGCCAGTAACAAATGTTCTCCAACAGCAGCAGTTTTTGGTCAAAACAACTCTTTCAAATATGAGATGATGATGGGGGGCAAACCACCAGTCCTCCCAGTTCCGCAGCCCTACGGCAGGACTGGAAACTCAAAGGAAAAACCAAATATTTACAGGCTCTGCCATGAATGCAAAGGGTTGTGAAGCTCAGGAAACCAGACATTTTTTTCTCTCCCAAAGACAATGGCATTGTTTTCCCTTTTCAGTTAAATGGAAATGATTAATTAGCTGAAGCTGTCAAATTCTCATGGAAACTTGGCAGCTTGGGAAAAGGTTTTTGCAGCTGTTTGAAAGGTGCAAGTTGCAGGGATGTTCCCTCAAGTTGCTTACACAGGTTGCTTACAAACCTCTTCCTTTCCTCTGTGGTTTGTAAACCTCACCTCTCAATTATTTTTTTTTTCCTTAATAAATAAAAAAAAATCCCATCCCAAATCACCCAGCTTATTCCCTGCTCCATCCCAAATCACTCACCTCATTCCCTGCTCCATCCCAAATCACCCACCCCACTCCCTGCTCCATCCCAAATCACCCTGCTCATTCCCTGCTCCATCCCAAATCACCCACCCCATTCCAAATCACCAACCCCACTCCCTGCTCCATCCCAAGTCACCCACCCCACTCCCTGCTCCATCCCAAATCACCCACCCCACTCCCTGCTCCATCCCAAATCACCCCATTCCCTGCTCCATCCCAAATCACCCACCCCACTCCCTGCTCCATCCCAAATCACCCACCCCATTCCCTGCTCCATCCCAAATCACCCACCCCACTCCCTGCTCCATCCCAAATCACTCACCTCATTCCCTGCTCCATCCCAAATCACCCACCCCACTCCCTGCTCCATCCCAGCTCTCCCCTTCCCCACACCCCCTTGGGTCACCCCAAATCTCCCCTTTCCTGCTCCCTAGAGGGTTACAAACCCCCACCCCAGTCACGGTTTGATGCTAAACGAGCAAAAACCCTCTGCAAAGAGAGAAGCTGCAGGCTCTTGCGTCACAACTTGGCCAATAAATGAAGTTTTAGAAGAAAATCAGAACCACACAAGCCCGCCCTCGCCTTCCCTTTCATGCGTGCCTTCTGGGGAAACAAAAGCAAAAAAAAAGGGGAAAAAAAAAGAAAAGGGATGAAACTGAGCAGCCTGCTCAGAGCAATGTGTCTGAGGACATATTTTTAACTTTCATCCTGGGAAAAAAAAACCCAAAGCAAAACAAAAGCCATCAAATAAAAAGGCAAATCAAGCTGGTGGTGGGAACACCCCAGGAGCCTCTGCAGCCAGGGGAGTGGAAACTCAATTTCTGCTTTGCCAGCAGAGCTGGGTCCTGCTTCCCTGTGTCCGTGGCTGCTGGGCAGGTCTCACAGCAAACATTCAAGTGATGTGACAAGTTCCAGTTGTTGGTTTTGTTGGTTTTTTTTTCTTTTTTAAACGATTTTGTTACACATGCACACGAGCAGTGCCCCAAAACGCTGCTGTGCTTCCATGTCCCAACCTATGACAGCCACAGCTGGTCCAATTATTGGGGTATTTTCCCCCCCCCCCCCCCTTAGTCAAAACATTATTGATGAAATTCCCCATGTCACAAGTATTAATTCCTACCAGATAGCTCAGTAAAATAAAAAAACCCCAATAAATTATGTTTGACTGGAGCAAACATCTCCCACACAAACATCCATCCCTGATCTGGGGCATCAGGGGATGGAGGAGCCAACCTTGCCCTGAGAAACTTGGCACTGAATTAATAGCTTCAAAAATCAAACAGCATTTTGACCAGGAAATAGCTCAGCCCCTCACCCCAGACACATGACAACCCCCTACCCCAACCCCAGGGTCCTCCTGAGACCCCTTGGCCTCTCCTCATCCAGCAAATTCCTCATTATTTTTTTTAAGGGGATTGGGAAAAGGCTCCCTGGGTGCATCACAAAGAGGTTGCAAATCTCATTTTTGAGCCTGAAGATATTTTGATGAAATGGGAAGGAATCAGGAAAGGAAGGAATGTGGAGCTGGTGGTCCAGGAATGGGGGGATTAGGGAGGAATGGAGAAGTAACTCTGCTTTTCACAGGATTTTTCAATCAATGGGACACTTAATCTCCTGCAAGGCAAATCCACTTGCAGTTAATTCATTCAAGATGGAACTGGATGAAGAAGTGATTAAGGAGGTTCAGGAAAGGGAGAATTCAGCTGTGGAAAACTTTCAAGGGGATCAGGGTTCCTTGGGAGGAGTGGGACAAAGGAATGGACTTTGAAATGGTTTCTCCACAAGGGTAATAGTGGGAAAAAATCCTTTGTGGGAGTCCAAGGAGAGACAGAAATGGTGGAGGAGTCAAAGAGGTGGTGGCCCAGGAGGATGTGGGACCTGAGAATGACTCCTTGGTCTGACAGCAGCTTTCTGTGTGGCCTCTAGCAAATTATTTTATCAATCTGTGGTGATTTTTTCATCTTTAAATACAAATTGACTCCACCAAAGAGCACAGGCAAGGCAGGACAGCTCTGCTGGTGGTGACAATCCCATCATCTTGCATGGGCAGAGTGCTGCTTCAGCCAGTTCTGCTCACCATGAGCAGAGAAAACCCACGTGTTGGTGACCAAGGGCCGTCACAGAAACACATCTGGGACAAACAGCAGTGCCCAAGTGCCAGGTGACCTCCATCACAGCCTCAAAGAGGGAGTTTGAGTGTATGGTGATGACATTATTAAACCCAGATCCATCCCTTAGCACTGCCCAAAGCCCAGGGAGGTGCAGCAGGGATATCAGAAGATGATAAATTGATTTTTTTTGGTCTTTCTACAGAGTAATCCCATGGGCCAGGGGCAGCCAGAGAGCTTGGGGCATCTGAGAGAGGAGCACAGGCTAGCAGTGAGGAGCATCAGGTCTGGGAGGACCAACAAGCCATCCTGATGTGTGCTGGGCTAACGGCATATATTAAATAATGCCATTTGGGTCCATTCCAAAAGCAGTTTTGAAGAAGCATGGTGCACAAAGCCAGGGGTGATGCAAACCTTTGTTCTCCTGCCTGGCAGCAGCCTGGGAGCTGACCCAGGGCATGCAGTAGGAGAGGAGGAAGAGGATGGTTACAGGGAGGAAGTATTTGCACCATCTGCATCAGGTTTCCATTACCCTCAGTGGTGTGGAAACCCACCACACTCCGTGAGGGACAATGTCCCCAGGCACTGCTACCCAGGAGAGGATGCTCCTCCAAGTCATGGTTGTTTCATCCACAGCTTTCTCTCCTGTGTGGAACATCATCTCATCCCAATCTGTTCCTGGTCATCTCCAGCCCCAGCACTGCTTCTGGGCCGATGTCCTTCACCCAGCTCTGGACCGGATCTTCTCCAGCACCCAGCTTTGGGTCCACTCATTGCCACTGGGCTCGTTATTCAACAGTGATTGCAGGGGAACCTTACACCCTTTGCAAGATTATTTTGCCCATTGAATACCTGAGAAACCACCCAATGACCCCAATTAATAAACAACCCACTAACGACAGAGCAGTTGCAGCGCTCCATCCCTACATTTGATGGGTTTGGGGGCAATTTCTCTCTCAAGATGTTGCACATCCTTACTTTGAGGTTTGGATCCCACCAATCCCACAGAGCCCAGCACAGGGTAACTGGGACCAGACCCACTCCTGGCTCTGAGCTTCATCCCCATCCCTGTCCCCTCCTGCCCAGGGGTTGCCTGCAGGAGAACATCCATCCAGCTGCTACCAGGGCACACAAGCACCCTTGGTTGTTGGGGTTTTTTTTGAAGGTTGATCAACTTTTTCTCTGCTTTGTAACAAACCCTCTCATTGCAGAAGGAAACATGAACTCCACTATAATTTACCCAGCACCAGATCAAGACAGGGATGGATGCTCCTAATTACACAGCCCGTCCCCACAACGCGTCTGCAAACCCCTCCCATGGCCGGGCGGGACCTGGTGGGACATGTCCCTCCACGCTGAGGGGCCACGTCATGGGAACAGCCCCAGGGGGACCCAGGAGCAGGACAGGGAGGTGGTCTGAGCCCCCCACGTGTCGCTGCAACAATTGCAGACATCCCAGTGAGCAAAATCCCCAGCGCTCTCCCTAAAATAACCGGTGTCGGGCGGGCAGCAAACCCTGTCTGAGGAGCTCGCAGAACGTTGTGGTCAGCAGTAATGGTACTTCCCTGTTTTTCCTGGTGTCATTTTTTCCTCTCTGCTGAGGGATATTGTACTAAAGAGGTGTTTACAGGCGAGGCCAGCAGCGATTCCTGGCCCGACCGTGGCTTTCCACTGCCGTGTTTGGAGCTGGTGGTCGATGTTCTTTGTGAGTCGCACGTGTCCATCAGGACCTGTCTGATCTCTGGCTTTCTTCTGGAGGTTTCCAAAGCAAACCCTGAGCTGTGATTCCAGTTCTTACCAGGTGCCTCTTGCTTTCACCAGTCACCCATTATTATTATTGCATCCAGGTCTGGGGCCACCAACAGCACAAGGACATGGAGCTCCTGGAGCCAGGCCAGAGGAGGCCACGAGGATGATGCCAGGGCTGGAGCAGCTCTGCTGTGAGGACAGGCTGAGAGAGTTGGGGCTGTTCAGCCTGGAGAGAAGGCTCCAGGGAGACCTTCCAGTGGCCTCCCAGTACCTGAAGGGGCTCCAGGAAGGCTGGGGAGGGACATTGGCCAAGGGCAGGGAGTGACAGAACAAGGGGTGATGGCTAGAGACTGGCAGAAAGTAGGTCCTTGTGGGGCAGCCATTCTCCACCTGCCAGATTCATCGTGTAGCCCAAATCCTTGTTTCCATTTTTGTCTCTTTTTGGGTCCCTTGCAGAAAAAAAAAACCCCACCAGGTGCAGTTTTGCTTTTTTGTTGGACCTTTGTCTTCCTCTTTCAGCCCAACACCAACCAGGAAGAGTGCCAACTGACTGGGTTTGCCTGCAAGGGGACATCCTTCCATGAGACCTTCTCTTCTGCAAGTCCTACAGCGAGTAACACCAGATCACCACTATTTTTCCAATTAGACCAAAATAATTAATAATATAATAAAAAATAATGCAAAGGCCTAACTGATACAAACCAACCCCAGAGTCTGTGACAACCACACTGATTTAAGTCAAGGAAGACCTCTCTCAAGGATGTCAGATGTCCCATGTCCACCTGGGCCTGAGCAGCCCCAAAGATCCCAATGATCCTAATAACAGAAAATAGGTGATTTTCTGGAAGAAAAGACCCCATATGTGCCAAAAATGGGACAAGCTCTGAGCACAGGAGATGGGGTGAGCTGCTACACCATCCTGCACCCTGCAGCCCCGGCATGGTGGGAAGGAGAGCCGGGAGCAGACGTTCTCCCCAGGCCAGAGGAATGCTTTGCAGTTACATCTCCCCTTTCACCAAAATCATCCCAGCACTCGGGTCCTGGCCAAGCCACAGGAGAATTCCAGCCAAGAAAACCTCTCGCAGTAGTAGGGAAACAGCAAAACTCTTTTTAACTGTTTTTCCAGATCAGCACAATTATGGCTTTAAATCCACCCAGCAGATTTTTTTCTCTCCTCTCCCTCCTCCTCCTCCTCCTTTTCCCTTTGGCCACTCTCAGACTGGAAACGTCATGTCTGTGCCTGGAGCAGCTGTGGGGATGGGGGCTCAGGGCTGTCCCCTCTTTTTGGAGGGGAGGGTTAGTCCTGGGGTGCTTGCAAGGATGGGCTCTGGATGTGGGGAGATGTTCAAAGGGGTCAAACCCTGCACTGAGACTTCAGAGTCACACAGAACATTGGGGATTGGAAGGGACCTCTAAAGATCACCCAGTCCAAGCCCCCTGCCAGAGCAGGATCACCTACAGTAGGTCACACAGGATGGCATCCAGGTGGGTTTTGAATGTCTCCAGAGAAGGAGAATCCACAGCCTCTCTAGGCAGCCTTCACATCACCCCTTTGCTGCAAAGTGGGGGTCAGACCAGCACGAGATACAAGCTGTGGAGGGAGAGAGCAGCTAAAGAGCACCCAGCACCCCAAACACTGGACCCACAGCCCTTGAATCCCACCTGGCTGCCAATGCAACCAGTGACCCAGTCCCCAGCCGTGCCACCTTGCCAGCAGCATCAGCAAATCCCTGGCCTCAGCCAACTCGGGAATGCTCTATTTATTATTTTTACAGCTTTCTGAAGGCCAGTGGATGTTTATTCCCAGGGTTTCCTTCCACAGCCAGTTCTTCTCAAGCTTCATTTTTCACATAGCTGGAGAGTCTCGATCCGCAGACAGAAGCCGGCGTGGGGCAGCAGTCCCGGCACTCGCTGTGTGGAGCATCACAGCTGCTCCATGGGGCAAAACCCACCTCCCAGGCCCCTTTCCCACTCCTGCTTCTGTACTGGGGTGTCTGGTGGTGATGGAAGGCTCTCAGTGGTGGTTGGCACATCCTTTCATGCAGGTGTGGGAGGAGGGAATGGGTCCTTTTGTCCTTCCTTAGGGAGTGACATCGCTCCTGCTCATGGGATGGTGGGCAGCCATCAGGAAAAGCAATTGGGAGAGAGGAGATGAGATGGAGAGAACTTTTTCTCCTTTTTTTACCTAATTTGGAACCTCAAATAATATTTTCTCCCCAAACTCAAAGCCATTCCACTTGGTGTTGCCACAAACATCCATGTGCAGCATGAGAGCAGCACACACGGAGATTGGAGCTTCCACACTTGAGGGAATGCACATGGGATGCACATATGTCCCATGTGCACTTGTGGAAACCCTTTCCATGTTTGAACACGTGTATTTGGCCCAAACTTATCCATCCACAGCAGCAGCCATGCCTGAACTCATGGGATTCATGAATTAAATACCTCCAAAATGGCATGAGCCAAAGTATCACAGAGTGGTCTGATTTGGAAAAGCCCTTTAAGCTCATGGAGTCCAACCATGAACCCAACACTGACCAGTCCCCACTGACCCATGTCCCTCAGCACTGTGTCTACACGACTCTTCAATCCCTCCAGGGATGGGGACTCCACCACTGCCCTGGGCAACCCCTTCCAATGCCTCAGAACCCTTTCAGCAAAGAAATTCTTCCTCACATCCCATCTCAACTGCCCTGGCCACAACTGGAGCCCATTTCCTCTTGTCCTGTCCCTTGGTCCTTGGTTGAACAGACCCAGCCCCACCTCTCTGCACCCTCCTTGCAGGGACTTGGACAGAGCCAGAAGGTCTCCCCTCAGCCTCCTTTTCTCCAGGCTCAGCACCCCCAGTTCCCTCAGCCGGGAACTCAGCACACTTGTGCTCCAGACCCTTCCCCAGCTCCGTTCCCTTCTCTGGACACACTCCAGCACCTCCAGGTCCTTCTTGGAGTCAGGGGCCCAACACTGAACCCAGCACTCAAGCTGCAGCCTCACAAATGACTTGAGGCAGAGGAACATCTCCAAGCCAAGTCAACACCACCATCATCATTTCCCTTACAGTATCTCCCTCTCCTTCTACCAAACCTCCTGCCACGCCACTTTACTCCATGCATGTGGAGCTCCTATTTCTCCCAGTTTTCACCCAAGATGCCCAGTCCTGTGGACTGGGATGCTCAGACCCTGTAACATGGAGCACTGCTTGCACCAGGAGCGTTGCCTGACCACCGCGGTGCGATGCGACGTTGCCCGGTAGGATGAATTTCAATAGCCCAGAGTCATTTTTTCCATTCATCTCCTTGGAAAAGGCACTTGGGTTGCACCTCCAGCTTAATGAAAAAGGGAGAGAAAGTGTTGAGAGAGAAGTCTGAAAGCCACCCACTACTCAGGAAGATGATGAGCAGAAAAAAGCCACCCCATAGATGGATGAGCTTTTCCAGCAGTACATATCCAAGAGTTGGGGTTTTGTTTTTCCAGTGGGGGTTTAATCTGAATTCTTTCCTCCTGGATTTTCCACTATCAGGTTTGCAGTTGCAGCCCTCACGTGCAAATGATCTGGCTGCTTCCCCAAGAGGTTAGAAAAAGGGAAATAGTTACAACTAAAAATACACCTACAGGATATCAGATATAATATACCCAAATATGCCCAGGCACAGATAGAGATATATAAAAATATATATAAAATTTGCTTTGAAACCCTTCTAAAACCATCCCCACCAGCCAAAATCAGCATTAGAAGACTCAGACTGCCAGATAGGAGCCAAAATCCTCAGATTCCACATTTTTTGTTATTTGGCAGCAGGGTGTCTGCACGTTGTTACAACCATCACTCCTGTAGGAGCCACGCTCCTGAGAGAACCATGCTGTTCCTCTGAGCTTTTCTGTGGATTTTGTTGAACTCCTGTGGGATGGAATTGAAGGACACTCATCATCTGGCTTCTGTCTTTTACCAGCAACTGGAGTTTCATCTTGGAATCTCCACTTCTTCTACCTCCTGCCAGCTCTTCCTTGGGCTTGGCCAAGGCTCAGCACAATTATTATCCCACTCTCTACGTCCTTGGTTTATTCTATAGATGTTTTGTTTGTTCAGTCATTTCTACTTTAACCAGAGTGAGTCATGGTGGCTTCACTTTTTAACTGTCCCCCGTATTTAATAGATATTTTATATGACATAATTGCATATTCAAATAGCTGCTGGACTTGTGTGCCCTCACTCTGTGCAGAGAACATCCACGTGTTTCATGCAGAAGAACCAACAGAAGAGAAACTACAGCTTGTCCTGCTTGATGTTGGCAGGAGAGATGTGAGAAGGGCCAAAATGAGCCAGAGTTGGTCTTTGCTCCAGTGTCCTGCTGGGAAATGAGGCAAAATCCTCCCTTTGCTGGTCCTCAGGGAAGCCAGCCTTTGACCACCCCATCAGTGATGGTGGCATGAGAAGAAAAAAGCAGAAGAGCCCTCAAATGGCATGGGAATTGCAGTCCCTGTGCCAGGACCATGCCTAAACCAGCATCTACAGCTACAACTGGGTTGAAAATATTAAAAAAAACAAGTGTTTTCCACCAATGAAATCTGGAGCAAGGCCCAGCTGTGGCCCCAGAGGTGTGTCCCACCACCTGCACCCACAGATGTCATTTAGTTATTTGAGGAGCACCCTGTTCTCAAGGTGCCTGTGTGTCCTTCATACCTGGTTCCACTGCTCTCCTCCAAGGGGAGATTTTTGGCATGGTTTAGGGTTAAGAGAGAGATGGAAAAGGGATATTATCCAGAAGCAGAGGCAGGAAGGAATGTGATGGCCAAGACACCTGGATCCTGCTCCTTATCTGCTTTTGCTGTGGTTTTGCCAAGAAAGGTTGGACCAGAGGATCCTTGAGGTCCCTTCCAATCTGGTATTCCATGATTCTATGATCTCTGAACAGCCTTTCCTGGGCTTGGCCCTGACCCAGAAGACACCTCTGCAGAGCCAGAATCACTTGCAGGCACCAGCACAAACACCACCAAGTTGTTGGTGTTTTAGATCCACTCCTGATAGAAAATAGTTCTGTGCAAAATGAAGAACCTGCACGCTCTGAAGCATCACATCAACTGCCCTGGAGAGCCTGGTCCCCATCCCACCATCTCACCTGGGACCTGCCCAGGGGCAGCTGAGGGTTGGAGACACCAGGTTGGGCTGAGATTCCCTCAGAAATGAAGCACATGGTGCTGCCCAGGTGTGCTCCAGCATTGCTTGGAGGGAGATGAGGTTGGAAAACTTCACACCAAGCAAAGCAACGTCACCCATGAACGTCAGCCACCCCCACTCAGGTCTCAAGCAGGGGACATTGCAGGAGTTTGTTTTATTTACTGGACAGTCGTGTTTATGTTGTGCTCTGGTGGCTTTGGCCATGAGCAGTTGTGCTGTCAGGCTGCTGAAAATTCCTTACTCTCCAAAAAAAGCATTTCTTTGAGGTAACATCCATGTTCTCGAGTGAAGAAAAGGTGGAGGACTGTCCCATGCCAGATGTTTCTGGTTGCTGGTTCAGGTGTAAGCTGGCTGGTTGGGAAATAGTCCCATAACACAAGTTCAAGGACAGTGAGGATGAAAAGGATCCCACGAGACCACCCAGTCCCCAACATGGCCCAAGGGAAAGTCAACTCTAGGAGAAAGTTCCCCAGCTGCTGCATGCCAGCCTGCTCATGGACCACAGGGATGTCCCCCTACAAGGATGCCCTGGGACCTGGCATGGTCACACTTCTGGTGAGACTCAGCCTGGCCATGAGCAGCCCTGCACTCAGTCTTGAGCTGAAGCAGTGGAAAAGCTCATCACCACCACCCAGACGTGAGTCTCTGAACTTCAGAGGGGACACTGGGTGCCTAAAATATCTGCTCAGGATCCACCTCTGTGATGATGCAGAGGCAGCTTCATGGGCTGCACCCCAGGCAGCTCCTCCCTTCGCAGCCCAGCCAAGAGCAGATGCTTCCAGGGGAAAGCTGAACCTTATCCCACCATTCACAGAATCTCAGATTGGCCCTTTTCCAAGCAAAAAGCCCTTTAAGCTCATGGAGTCCAACCATGAACCCAACACTGACCAGTCCCCACTGACCCATGTCCCTCAGCACTGTGTCTACACGACTCTTCAATCCCTCCAGGGATGGGGACTCCACCACTGCCCTGGGCAACCCCTTCCAATGCCTCAGAGCCCTTTCTATGAATATTAACTTGGGTCTCTGCTGGGTGGTGGAAGGAAATGGTGACCCAGAGAGTAGAAACATCAACGTGGATTTAACTGCAAGCACCTCCCTGGGATGCAGCTGGGAACACCAGAGCTGAGATGGCCCCCATAGCACTGATGCAGCCCAGAGGGGCTGCAGCATCAGTGTCACCCCGTTAACTAGGTGCACAAACCTCCCTGCTCCTCCTTGCAGTGAAATATCAGTTCAACTTGAGGACACAGGACAAGGTCTTGCCCCATGTCCTCAGCCAGCACCAGCAAAGGTCACACAAAAGCAGCACAGGTCTGATTTTTTAATTTTAGGGGTGTCCATCTGCACTGATTACATGTTTGGTTGCTGCCTGAAGCCTGGCTCTCATCCACCCATGGAGCAGATCCTTCAGATCTGCTGTAATGGAGTTGCAAGGAATTTCATGGGCTTTTGAGCTGCTCTCATCACCACAACATCCAGCTGTGCTCCTGCAGAGCACCGAGGGTCTCTGCCAACATCTGCGCGGGATCTCCCAGCAGGGATCAGTCCTGGCAAGGAGCAAAACCTGCCACGAAACCCAAAACCTGAGCAAAGCCCATCCCACTTTCATCTTGCACTCCTGGTGGACTCAGACAGGTCTGAGCACTTCTGCAGACTGCGACTCCTTGGTGGAAACTAAATAAAACGGGATGGCCTCAACCCAAAATCCAGATGGGTTTCCAGCGAGTGTTGGAGGCCAAGGAACCCTGGGGAACCTTGCCTGGAGCAAAGCCCCACATGCAGCACCTGCCACCAAGATGCAGCTGTGCAGGACCCAGAGCACAGCACCCTCCATAGATGTCCACCCACGCCGTTATCCCCACCTACATCTCCTCTCTTGGAGAGGAAGATGGTTTCTGTTCTCTACTTTGCCCAAGCTGGCTTGCCACCAGCCTCACCAAGAGCAAACCTGGCTTCCCTTGAAGCTCAAGCACTGCCCACCCCAAAGCAGTGGTCAGATGGAGCTGGAGGAGATCCAGAGCATTTTGGGCAGGTTGCTTGAGATCCCCTCCTCTGCTGAGCCTGGCTCAGAGCTCACTCACCATTTCTTGCCCCCGATGTCGTGCTGCTGCACCGTGTAACCAAAATAGGCTTCCTTAGAGCCAGCTATGACCTTGGGCCTCTTGGTGTCAATGTTGAAGGTGTCACTGAACCCTGAGGAGAGAAAAGAAGGATCTCATCAGCCAAGGTGCTGAGCTGGTAGGAGAAAACACTGTTTTGCTGTGGTCAGAGATGGTAACAGGTCACTCCAAGAGGCTGTGCAGTCTCCACCCATGGAGATATTCAAACCCCAAATAGACACAGACCTAGGCAACCTGCTCTAGGTGACCCTGCTTGGACAGGACTTGGACTAGATGATCTCCAGAGGTGCCTCCAACCTCAACCATTCTGAGAACACTGCTTCACCAAAATGTATAACATGCCCTAGGAGTATCCCAAGCAAGACAGAGGTGGTTCTACCCCATCACAGCAGCTCTGTGGTACAGCATTCCCACAGCCAGCCGTGATGGAGAGAAGGCTGCAGGACCCAAAACACCAGCCCCACCTCACCTGCAGCCACCCAGCACTCCTCTCTCCAGCACTGAAGCCTTGGGGAGGAGCCAACCCCACGGCTGCAGCTTTAAGTAGGTTCATTTAGGGTTTAGAGGCTACAGCTGTGCAGGTCCTGGAGAACAGCCCCCTTACCCAGCCCACCTGCAAAGGAGCTTCACCCTGGCAGGCACCAAAGTGTTCCTCAAGACCACTGAGCTGATGTCCACCACTGCTGCCAAAGTGAAAGCACATTTCTGGGTTTGGTTATCAGGAAAAACTCCTTCATCAAAAGGGTTCTCAAGCATTGGAACAGGCTGCCCAGGGAGGTGGTGGAGTCACCTTCCCTGGTGGGATTGAACAGACGGGCAGATGAGGTGCTGAGGGACATGGGTTAGAGGTGGGATTGGTGGTGTTGGGTTGATGGTTGGACTCCATGATCTCAAAGGTCTTTTCCAACCACTATGATTCGGTGATTTTAAGCATAGAGGGACATGGTCAAGGAGCAACTGCATGGAAGAAGGTGCTGAAGGGCAGGATAACCAATAGCCAGGACATCCCAACTCTTCATTCACCTTTGGGGTGAAGGTAGCTATGGTTGCAAAGAAAAGATCCTGGTGTCCTTAGGAAGGACAGCTTTAAAAGCAGCAGAAGGATCACATTTGGGATTTCTAGGAATATAAAGGGATTGTCAACAGGAGAGGTTGGGAATTCTGCTTCCCAGGCAGAAAAATCCCAGCTGGAAAGTGGTTTTAGGAGTAGGAATGTCAGGGATAAACCTGATTTTTTACAGTGGTAGGAACAAATCTGCAAGGTTGGCTTTGTGAGCAGAGAACCCACAGGCTCTCGCCAAGGAGAGCTGAGGTAGAGCTTTAAAACCCTACAGAAAGAAACTCTAGAAAGCAAAAAAGGAGAGTGGGGTGGGGTGGGGATGAGAGCCAGCATATTTTGTGGTAGCTTGACCTTATTTAACATTACAAACCAAATTAAAACCTCTTCTGAGTTAAGCCAGTGGAGAAATGGAGGCCTGGATGGGCCATCGAGATGAGTGATGGGTGAGGGGATGGGGTGATGGGCATGGGATGGGGTGATGGGTGAGGGGATGAGGAAGGGATGGGGTGATGGGCTTGGGATGGGGTGATGGGTGAGGGGATGAGGAAGGGATGGGGTGCTGGGCACGGGGATGAGGAAGGGATGGGGTGCTGGGCATGGGATGGGGAAGGGGATGATGAAGGCATAGGGTGATGGGTGAGGGGATGGTGAAGGGATGGGGTGATGGGCATGGGGACAGGGTGCTGGGCATGGGATGAGGTGATGGGCAAGAGGATGAGGAAAGGATGGGGTGATAGATGAGGGGATGAGGAAAGGATGTGGTGATGGGCATGGGGACAGGGTGCTGGGCATGGGATAAGGTGATGGGCAAGAGGATGAGCAAGGGAGGGAGTGATGGGTGAGGAGATGGGATGGTAGGAGCACCCCAGGGTGTCACATCATTGCCACTGGTGAGATGGGGTGACACCCTGGACCTGGCTGGAAGAAGAGGAGTCTTTTGGGGAAGGGGTTCTGTATTTCAAGCAAGGTTTAATTCCAGCTAATGCAGAGGCATCTTCATCCCTTGGGTGCAGGGAGGATGTGATGATGTGCTGCTGATTTTTGGCACTCAGCACTTTGACTTTGCACTGCAGAGCCCCAAGCTGAGGTTCTCAGGGAGCAGGAACGCTGGGACAAGCTGAGGACCCTCATCCTGGGGCTCCTCATGTTAGAACCTCATGGAGCAGCTGTAGCCTCCTGTAAAAGGCAACCAGGCTGGTTGTGAAAAGCAACTTAAAGCCCAAACAAATAGAGAATTCTTAGAATTCTTCATGAAGAGCCCAGGGCTGTGAATTGGGAGGAGCAGAGAGAAGGGCTGCAAGGAGCTCATGTCCCTCACCGTGCCCGAGCATCCCACTCTGGATGGAGAACTGGGAATGATGATAGGGCTGGAAAAAAAACCAAAATAATCTGGAAGAAAGTTTCCAGGCGTTGAATGGCAGAAGGGAGAAATTTCAGAAAGCTGAGAGATGTGGGTGCACTCGAGGCAGAAAGGAAAAAAAAACCCCAAAACCACCACCACCAACAACAAAAAACCAAACAAAAAAACCCTGGAGAGTACTTAAATTGGCTCAAACTAACGGGAGCTTTTTGAGATGTTGTCGAGGAGATTTAGCAACCCCAAGAACCAAGTCTCATTTTCTTGTCAGGAATGACATCACTGTCATAAATAAGTGACCAAAAGCCACATGTTTTGCTTGCACTGCTGCCAAGGCAGGAAGCCTCAGATGCCTCCTTTCCAAACTGGAGCTTCTGTCGAGTCCAAGCTTTTTTTGATTCTTCTCAGGTCAAATATTGAAAAGAAAAAATAATAATAAGAAGAAGAAGAAAAAAGAAACATATTTAGGACACAATACTGGGAATAAAAGCCACCTTTCTTGCCAAAAAGAATAAAAATAAGTCATTTGTGGAAGGGAAATCTCTGGGAGGGGGATGTTCTTGGGGGTCTCAGCACCATCTTCCTGCCCATACCTCTGCCCGTGTCTCCTGCCTGCACCCCACGGGCAGGGACCGGGGTTCACCACCAACAAAGGGACTCTGGGAAGGTGCTGTAACATTTTCTGTGATGCCCCAAAGCTGCTTCTGCTGCTGTGAGAGGTTTGGGTCTTTAATTCATTGCCTCTGCTCCAACCTTTTGTGATTTAAGGAGACCTGGATGTTGGAACCACCAGAAAAAAATTCCTTTTTTCCTTCTTTTTTTTGACTGTGAGGAAAATGCAGCTGACTTCTTTGACTGCTTCCCTGGCCTCCAGCACTTTCACAGCTCAGCACAGAGTTTCTGGAGAGAGGGCAAGCTGACATGGGGCAGTGACATAGGTGGGAGAAGCATCTCAAAGGCTGTGGCTGAGTCCAGCCCATGGAAACCTGTATCCAGGTCCACACAGGCTCTCCTTTTAGATTGGATATGATGAAAAATTTCTTTATTGAGAGGGTTGTCAAGCACTGGAACAGGCTGCCCAGGGAAGTGGTGGAGTCCCCATCCCTAGAGGTGCTCAAAAACATGTAGCCATGGCCCTTCAGGACATGGTTTAGTGGCCATGGTGGTGTTGGGTTGATGGTTGGACTTGATGATCTTGGAGGTCTTTTCCAACCTTAATGATTCTATGATCCTGCCAATTTCCCCAGGGAAAATTCCTCAAATTCCTGGGCTTCTAAGGGTCCTGGGGGTGACATGGGAGGAGATACAGGATTTGGGGACACTACAGAAGACCCAAAGCAAAGGGTATGAGTGGGACAGGAGCAGAACACGTGCCGCACGGGGCTCTTGCTTTCCTGCAGGGATGAGGGAGTTGTTGGCTGCAGGAGCCTGGGAGCACGTGGCAGGGGGAAAGCTCACATCTGCCAAAAACCTGGAGCACACCAGGGTCAAGCAGCTTGGTCTGGCACTTTGAAACTCCCCTTGCTGTTCTCACTCCCGTTTCCTCTCTCATCACTCAAGTTGAGGGTTGCAGGAGGAGAGGTGACCTCTGAGATGGGGCAGCAGATCCGTGGACCCCAGCCTGTGACTGCTGCATCTTCAGCATCCCTAGGGATGCCACTGGCCACCCAGTGATGGGCTGGGCTCCTGTGACCCCATCCCCACTACCCCATGGGCTTTGATGGCATGGGATGCTCCTCTGCAACCCATCTGCTGCCCAGAGAGGGTGTGGAGTCTCCATCTCTGGAGATGTTCAAAACCCACCTGGATGCTTTCCTGTGCAACCTGGTGTAGGGAACCTGCTTTGGCAGGGGGGTTGGACTGGATGATCTCCTGAGGTCCCTTCCAACCCCCACTATGCTGTGATTCTGTGGTCCCCATGCACATTCATTTTCCTTTCCTTAGGATTGAGATATTTGGCTTAACTAGACAACTTTTAAGCTTGATACAGAGTATTTGGGCAAAAACCAGCAGGCCCCAAGAAGGAAGAGGCTTGGCCATGTGTCCCTGTGATTCCCTCGAGCTTTAATTCCTACCAAGTGCTCTTTGCTGGATGAGATTGCTGCAAACACCAGATTCCTCCCCAGGTCGCTATCTCAAAGGCAGCGTTTGTCATCAGCTCCTGGGAGCCAGCCCAGGGTTTGGTGAGGGCTGCAGGGGGATGGAGAGCCAGGGAATGCTGAGGATGAACAGAGGATCAGTCATCGCCGGCTCGTGTCTTGTAGCATTCCTGGTTACCCACAAACTCGCTGACAAACAGCCCCGGGGTGTCAGCTACACAAGGACCTCGTGCTTCCACAATTCCAGCTTTCTGGCCCCCCAAAAGTCAAGGAGGAGATGTTTCATGGCCACGTTTTCGCAGAATTATCCCAGAATGGCCTGGATTGGAAAAGCCCTTTAAGCTCATGGAGTCCAACCATGAGCCCAACACTGACCAGTCCCCACTAACCCATGTCCCTCAGCACTGTGTCTACACGACTCTTCAATCCCTCCAGGGATGGGGACTCCACCACTGCCCTGGGCAACCCCTTCCAATGCCTCAGAACCCTTTCAGCAAAGAAATTCTTCCTCACATCCCATCTCAACTGCCCTGGCCACAACCTGAGGCCATTTCCTCTTGTCCTGTCCCTTGCTCCTTGGTTGAACAGACCCACCCCCACCTCTCTGCACCCTCCTTGCAGGGACTTGGACAGAGCCAGAAGGTCTCCCCTCAGTCTCCTTCTCTCCAGGCTCAGCACCCCCAGTTCCCTCAGCCGGGAACTCAGCACACTTGTGCTCCAGACCCTTCCCCAGCTCCGTTTCCCTTCTCTGGACATGCTCCAGCACCTCCAGGTCCTTCTTGGAGTCAGGGGCCCAACACTGACCCCAGCACTCGAGCTGCAGCCTCACCAGTGCCCAGTGCAGGGGTAAATTTTGCAGCCCTAAGGACCATGTTGATTATTCATTAGCAGCACATTCATTAGCAACAACACAAATGGCATCAGCAATAACAGCAGAAGGTCTCTGACCAGCCCTGGACTAGATGGCCTTTAAAGGTCCCTTCCAACCCAAACCAGTCTGTGGTCCCATGGTTCTAAGGTGCTTGCTGGAAGGACACACGTCCCAGCCTGGAGCCCTCAACTCAACCCAGGAGGCCAAGAGGTCCCACACATGGTGCAAAGCTGCTTTTAGTCCAGATGGCAGAAAGTCAGCGTCAGTCCTCAACAAAGCACATCGACCAGTAGCCACAGTCCCTCCCAGTCTGGAGACCACCACGGAGCACTGGAAACATGAACCCTTCCCACCGGCACACGGCTCATGTTTGCTGCCACCAAACACTTCAGATGCAGGCAGATACACCCGTGGGCACAAACACTCGTGGGCACAAACACCCGTGGGCACAGACACCCGTGGGCACAGATACCCGTGGGCACAAACACTCATGAGAAGAACCACCCGTGGGAAGAAACACCCGTGGCCAGGAACATCCATGGGTAGAATCACCAGTGGGCAGAAACATCAGTGGGAAAAACACCAGTGGGAAAAACACCAGTGGGAAAAAACACCCGTGGGCAGAAACATCCATGAGAAGAACCACCCGTGGGCAGAAATATCAGTGGGAAAAACACCCGTGGGCAGAAACATCCATGAGAAGAACCACCCGTGGGCAGAAATATCAGTGGGAAAAACACCCGTGGGCAGAAACACTCGTGGGCAGATATACCCATGGTCAGGAACACCCGTGGGCAGGAACACCCGTGGGCAGAACCGCTTACGTGGAGGATTTCTGATCAGCCCACAGCAGCCACCAGTTTGCCACATCCCCCAGCCAGGCTTTGCAGTGCCCGTCCCGTAGCTCCCAGCAGCGGCTCTTTAAGGGGAGCTCACCCCGCTGTCCGGGTGGCCCACGTCAGGTCGGCCGGGGCTGTGCCACGGTCCCGGTGGCCCGCGTCAGCTCGGCCGGGGCTGTGCCACGGTCCCGGTGCCGGAGCGATCGGCCCCGCCACGCTCGCCGCCGCCATGCGAGTCTCACACACATGGTCCCCATTAAAGCCCAGGCTGCGGCTTGCTTTAAAGGATCAAGCAACAGCGCAATGAAAATGGGGGGGAAAAAACGACAAGAATTTTTAAAAACCCTAAAAAACCCCTAAAAAAAACCAAACCCCGGTGTGTTTTTCCACCAGGATGTTTCCGCGTGTTTCCAGGGGGAGAAGGCTGCTGGGGAGGGAGGTGGGAGCTGATGCTCCTGGTACCGGGGGGCTGCGTGCGGGTTGATGCCAGATGCAATTCCAGCCACACGAACGGCTGCTGAGGAGCTTCCTCCTGCAAGGAGCCAGCCCCAGCGTGTCGGCCAGGGGCCAACAAGAAGCTTAAACCCCCCCCACCGCCGCCTCATCCCACCCCAACCCTCGGCAGGACTCGTCCCACCACACACCGACCCCGATGGGGGAAGCTGGAGGGTGAGCTTCCCGAACCCAACCGCTTGCCTAAAACCACTGAACTGATTTAACCCTTCACTTCAAGGCTTACATTGAACTGATTTTCTTTATTTATAGCAAAGCCAGACAAACCCCACGCAATTTGTTTTCTCACAGTCCCCCCCTCACGTGTGACAGGATAAAGCACCCGTGGGTCACAGAAGTTAACTCCAGGTATAACAAATCTGGTTTTATTTTTAAGGGGATTTTTTTTCCCCCTCTCCCACCATCTGATGCTTCATAAAAACCTTCTCTAATCCCACCCCCGCTGCAGCCCAGCCGAGGAGAGGGACCGGCAGAGACAACCAGCTGCCCGCTCATTCCTGAGAACCCATCAAAGCTCTTCATCCCTTTCAACTCCTCTTCACCCATCCCGGGGACACCCCACCACGCTCCCGGCAAGACTCTTCCAACACTCATTAACCCTGGGGCTTTCTGCAGCATCTTTCCCAAAGAAACCAAAGTGATTCCCGATGGTTTTCCCTTTTCCTGAGGAATTAGGGTGGGTGGCCGAGGGGAAGGGGGTGCTTACCGGGTAGGAGGCAGAGGGAGCAGGCGAGGAGCATCCCGCTGGGGAGGTCCATGGGGACGCTGGCTGCCCTGCTCCCCGGCCCCGAGCATGGGCGGGAGGCAGCCCGCCAGCCTGGTAGCCTCGCTCACGGAGCCCTGTCCTTATCCCCAGCCCGTCCCGGCTCCCTGACAGAAGGAGAACATTGGGAGGGAGTGGGAGGGACGAGAGGAACTTGTAGGAGGTCCAGCAGGAGAAGACGGGAGAGGGGACAGCCTTCGCCTGGCCACGGCACCCTTTAGGGATCGGCTTCCCAGAGGGACCGTGCTGGCTGGGAACTTCAACCCCATGGCAGCACCCTGGTCTGTCCCCCATGGCACCCCACTGAGGTCCCCAGGGACCCTGAGCACCCGTGGGGGCTTGGCAATGGAAGGGCTGCAGGGGTCACTGATGGTTGTGGCGTGCCATGTCTGCTAGGTGCCATCGCTAGCCACCTCTGCTGGGGGCCACCTCCATTCAGGAGCCACCTCCAGCCAACTCTGCTGGGTGCCACCTCCATTCAGGTGCCACCTCTGCTTGGATACCACCTCCAGCCACCTCCACTTGAGTACCACTTCTACTCAGGTGTCACCCCTGCTCAGGAGCTACCACTGCTCAGCTACCAGCTCTACTCAGGTGCCACCTCTGCTTGGGCACTACCTCCACTCAGATGTCACTTAGTCTTGGGTGCTACATCTGCTCAGATATCACCTCCATCCACGTACCACCTCTGCTCAGATGCCACCTCTGCTCAGATGCCATCCCTGGGGCACCTGGTCACACCATTTCATTTCCCCAGCACCTACCCAGGTGTGAGCCCATCTCCACTGCCATGGTCACCCAGGAGATTCCAACTGGGAAGCCAAGAGCGAAGGAGCAGGAGGAAAACTGCTCATGAGCATTTTCCTCCCCTCTGCCAGGGTTGTCCTCAGGCACAATGGGTGCTCCTGCTGTGCCCAGCTCTTGGGCCAGTGTCCCCAGTGTCCCCCAGCAGCCACCGCTGGCATTTAGGTCCCTGGACTAAGCAGCCCAAAGCACAGCAGTGTCCCCAGGGGGAATTTTCTCCCTCCATCCTCTTCCTCCCTGAGCTGGGGACATCCTTTGGAGGAGGTGCCCAAGAGGCAGCTTCAGCAGAAGCTCAGCTCTGACCACAGCAAGGCTTTGGGGCTCCACTGAGGAGGTAAGACCAGCCACCACCTTGCTTCCACTTCTTCCAAGCAGGGGAGATAAATCCAGGCTTTGGTTTGTTTTCAGACAGTCGATGTGACCCTGGAGGTCCTTCCCTACCCATCCTCCAACCCAAGCCCTCTTTGCCAACAGGAACATCTCCACCTGAAGTTGCTACCTTCAGTGATCAAGCTTGGTGAGACCAACCTTGCAGCCAGGAGAAGAGCAAAGCCAGGGTGGTCTGTCCTCTGGAGCCCCCACTGTGGTGCCAGCTCTCCTCCCCTTGATGCAGCAGACCAAGCAAAGGTCCTTGATGGGTTCCTTCTCTCTCTTCCCACCCAGCCAAGAGCAAAGATCTTTTGAGACTGGCCCAAACACCGATGTCTCTGTCTGTCAGAGAGTTTGGGGTCTGCAGGAGGGAGATAAACTTCATCTCTTGGATGAAACAGAGTGTCTGAGAAATCCAGTTTCATTTCCTTCTCTCTTCCCTCCTGAAGACATGTGGGGTCTGCAGGCAGGAGAGGACACGTCTGGAATGGAGATCAGGGCAGCAGCAGGGTCCAAAAGAGGTGCTCTTTAGCTTGTTTGTACCGTGCCCCTTCCACCAGCTTGACAGATATTTTCAGTTCTTAGCTACTTTTCCCAGCTGCTTTTCCCCCATATGTAATTCCAGAGGAAAAAGCAGAAATTCAGGGAAAAGCAGGAGCTGAAAGGGAATAAAATGCATTTCTGGCTTGTTGGAAGTTAAAGAAAAAAAGGAGTTTTGAGGGAATAAAAGGAAACATTAAAAAGTTTGGGCAGGAAGAACAGATGAGATCTCAAGCAGAGTTCAGCAGAGCACAGAGGGAGGGAGCCCTGAGAAGTGGATGCTGCTCCCAACCCAGGGCACGCGAGGGGAAATCCCTGCCTGGGAACTAAACTCTCCCATGAAGTTGGAGGCCAAGCCAGTTTTTCATTAAAAAAATATAAAATAAAAATTTCCAGACCTATATAATCTGGAAATTTGCATCTTGAGTCAGTTTTCAGAGAGGTTGGTTGGAAGGAGAGCACTAGAACCAGCTGGCTTAAAAGGATTTTGGGGAAAAAATGGGGGATATAACACCAGAGAAAGGGTCCTGGGTTTTGGTTTCTCTCTCCCTCCCCAAACAGAGCAAGTGAGGTCTCAAGCACAAACATCTCAGAAGTCAAAAAAACTCCATGGAAAACCAAACAGCAGCAGCTGCCTCCTGCCCCAAACTCCCCGACCTGGAAACCAGAGGAAAGTTGGATTTACAGGGATCCACGTTCCCACTCCTGCCAGATTTCTGACCTCCAGAGGTTTCTCTGCACTGGCCACAATTCTGGTGCAGCAAAGCAAAAGGAGAAACCCCAGGAGATGCTTTGACTTCATGAGTGATGTCCATCAACCTCTTCTGCTTTGCCTCTCTTTGTTGGTTGTCTGCAAGCAGCTTGCAAATCCCTGGGGCTTTCTCATTAATCTAAAATCAGACTCGACTGGGACAGCAGAGGAGTGGGGTCTTGGAATCCTAGAATGGCTTGGGTTGGAAGGGACCAGTCTTTGACTGATCTTCTGCAAAATTAAACAGAATCATAGTGGTTGGAAAAGACCTTTGAGATCATCAGATCCAACCATCAACCCAACACTGCCAATCCCACCTCTAACCCATGTCATTAAGCACCTCACCTACCCGTCTGTTCAGTCCCACCAGGGGAGGTGACTCCACCACCTCCCTGGGCAGCCTGTTCCAGTGCTTGACAATCACAGAATCATTAAGGTTCAAAAAGACCTCCAAGATCATCAAGCCCAACCATCAACCCAACACCACCTTGGCCACTAAACCATGTCCTGAAGTGCCATGTCTACATGTCTTTTGAACACCTCCAGGGATGGGGATGTCACCACTTCCCTGGACAGCCTGTTCCAGTGCTTGACCACCCTTTTGGTGAAGTTTTTCCTCAGATCCAACCTAAACCTCTCCTGGCACAAGTTGAGACCATTTCCTCTCTTTCTATCCCTTGTTACCTAAACTCTACAGTCACTCATGTGGCTGCATCACTCTGCAGATCCCTCCACGGAGTTATCAGCACTCGCCCTTGGACATCTTCATGCAACCGCGTCTCCTCGCATGAGCAGAGTTCAAAGGAGAAGAGCTGTGCTGTGATAATATTGATGTAATGCTTCCAAAATGTAAACAGCTGTCAGGGGAAGTGATGGATGGGAAAGCTAAAAACAAGGAAATAATCATATTTCAACCCCTTGTAAAAAGTGGTTACGGGGACATCCCGTGACATCCAGCAGGAACCCCGGCAGCAGGGCTCCACCGCGTCTTACAGAGCTGACAGAAGATGGATTCATGGATTCATGGTTGGATATGAATCCTGTAATAAAGGAAAAAAGCTGAGTGTCTGTGAAGAGCAGCCTTCCCACTTCAGCTTTGGATCCTGCTCCCATTTCAACACCGTTTCATCCAGCTTTCCAAAAAACATCTCAGCCTGCAGCAGCGCGGAGCCGGGGGCAGCTGAGGAGACCTGAGCACCACCCCAGGGTGAAACACAACCTCAACCAGCTCAAGAAGGGTTAATCTTTTCTTTTCTTTTTTTTCCCCCTCATCCCCCAGCTGCTGTCTGGGATGAGTGCAGCAGCAAGGGGAATGGTTGGATGTGTGAGCGTGGTGGGGCATGAGGACCATCTCCAAGAGAGACCGGTGCTGCTCCAAACAAACAGCCGGTCCCTACGCAGGCGCCTGGAAGGGCGGTAGGAAAAGATTTGCTGCGAGCTCTGCCTGGCTCTCAGTGAGCCCCTGGGATGGGTTTCTTTATGCTGGGATTTGCTGGGGGATGTAGGACTAAGGGGGATGCTCAGAAGCAGGGTGCTGGGCTTTGTAGGTGCTCACAGGACCAGTCCCCACCAGTGAATTCAGCACCCCACAATGCTGTGAAACCAACTTGATGAGCCCAGCATCAAGCCCTACAGCAGCCAGGAATAAATTGGTGGAGAAAGTGAGAAATCAAACAATTTACTGCTGAAAACAGAGCAGAGGAAGAGCTTTGGGTGGGGAAGGACAGCCCTCAGCTTCCAACCCTGGAAAAGTCTGGCTCCTGAGAAAAGTTTCTGCTCGTGGATCAGATGTCAGAAACTGGTGACCAAAACCCCTCGTATTTTCTCTGTGAGCCTGGTAGTTTCCAAGGGAAGTGTCAAGGTGCAAACTAAGGCTTGTGCACATTGGAGATCATCCATGCTCCACAGCCAGGCACCACTGGGCTTAAACCACCCTGTCCCTTCAGGAGAAGAGAAGCTTGAACTTTGCACCTGAGCTCCAGGCAAGGATTCACCTTCCTGACCAGCAGCATTTTCCACCACCAGTCAGTGGAAAGGAAGGAGACAGCAGGCAGGGACTGCTCCAACCCAGGCAAGAAGTTCATCTGGCTGCAGATCTGGTCAGGGAATTACATAAACCATTCCCAAAGGGAAGATCTCGTGTCTTCCCCAAATTAACCTCCTTGGATGAGCTTCTTTGAAAATCTGGATAAGGAGAATATTGCACTGACCGTGTCCTTGCAGCTTGTGTGAGGATGACCCCAAGCTGTGCAGCTGAGCCAGGCAAACCTTCGTACATCTCTTCAAGAGAAAAACCTCTGTGTGACTTCACCTTCCACCCAAGCATCAAGGTCCCAGCTCAAGCTCTTACCCTGACACCCCTGGAGCTGAAAACACAGAATAACACAGAACCCCAGCATGGCCTGGATTGGAAAAGCCCTTTAAGCTCATGGAGCCCAACCATGAACCCAACACTGACCAGTCCCCCACTGACACATGTCCCTCAGCACTGTGTCTACACGACTCTTCAATCCCTCCAGGGATGGGGACTCCACCACTGCCCTGGGCAACCCCTTCCAATGCCTCAGAACCCTTTCAGCAAAGAAATTCTTCCTCACATCCCATCTCAACTGCCCTGGCCACAACTTGAGGCCATTTCCTCACGGTGCAGCCTCACCAGTGCCCAAGGAGAACTTGGTCCTACCCATGCATCCCAGTCCCAGCTCAGGCTCTTACCCCAACACCTCTGGAGCTGAAAACAAACCCTACAGGAGCTCGTGCTACCAACTCACCAGCTGCCTGCCCTTCCTCCCACAGGTTTTGAAGTCATCCCAGCAATTCACTGTAGGTTTTCTCACACATGGTCACTTGTTCCAAACTGCAGCCGTTCCCCACAGCAGATGCCTCCTTGTGCCTGACCTTTCTGAGGGTGTCATGTATTGGATGCTATTGCTTCTGGAGTTTTGGAAGAATCAAACTAGGATACAAGGAATGTAAACAGAGGCCAGGAATGAAAACAAAGTCCCTAATTCACTGATGGAAATGGAGGAAGGTCCAACGGTGTCACACGGGGATTTAATCGTGAGATGCCCAGGTGTGATGGTGCTGCAGAGGGTCCAGGATGTGCCCATTGCTCCCAGGGGTGTTTCTCCCACAGTTCTGGAGGAAGGATGGGTGCAGGTTGGGTGCTGAGGTTACACATATCACTCAGCTCAGGAGCACCAAACGCTGCTCAGCACCTGGGTCTGGGGCCAGCATTACACACCCAAGCAGCTCTGGCATGGCAGGAAGGGAAAACACCTCCCCAGTTACCCATTGGGTGAAGGCAGCAGGAAGCTGGACCACCAGCAGCTCCCTGGGGTGGGTACAGTTGGGATTGAGTGGATTTGTCACAGGTTTGTCAACCTGGGGTGACAGGAAGCAGCTCAAAGTCATCTGCCAAGGCCAAGCAGAGCACGCGGTGCCGTCACGCCTGGCCACCGCACAGCCCTGCTGAGCTCAGAGCTCTGGAGAGTTGGTTGTCCAAAACAAAAGCTGATGTAAACACAAAGCCAGCCTCTCCCAGAGATGATCAGCTCCACACAAAGCCAAGAAACGTTACATCTCTGCAGAGCACGAGACCAGGGAGGCGAGAACCTCCGCTGCCCTACCAGCACAGCGCCCGAGGGGAGCGACCCGGGGGTCTCCCAGTGTGGGATACGTTGGGATTCTGCACCCTGAGGTCTCCATGTCACCCACCCCACCTCAGCCTGGTGTGAGCTGGGCCAGAGCTGGTTCTGTTCAGCAGCTGGAGCAGCGCTGGGGGTTGGGTTCAGCTGGGATTTGTCAGGAGAGAAACGCTGAGAACATCCCCACGTTGGCATTGGTGTCCCTGGCACTGAAGGACTTTGTGTTTGTCCCTCTGCAAGCGCAAGATCTATAATTATTATTTTAATATCATTATTATTTTGTGTTTTCTTTCCATGATGAACTTGTTCTCCTCTCCCCCTACGAGTCTCCTTCCCCTTGCCCCCCAATTCTCTCCCCTGTCCCCTGGTGGGGAGTGAGCAAGCAGCTGGGTTTGGCTGCCAGCCCCGTGCTGGCCCCGTGGAACCACCACACACCCCAAGGACAAGAGCAATGTCCCATTGTCCCTCTGTCCCAAGAGGACAACTGGAGCCTGGGAAAGGAGATGAAGATGCTGAGACAGGACCCAGGGCACCTGTGAGAGTGTTTCCCCTGGGAGCAGGGAAATCCCGAGTTATGCTACAAGACCAATGCTCAACATCTGCTTCCTTGACAGAGCAGCTTGGGGTTCCTGCCCTCAGGATCCTGCTGTGGGGTCCTTCTGTCTTCACTCACCATCCCATGCCAGCACAGGGACCTGGAGATGCCCACCCACCTGGGAAATTAAGGAGAAGGCAGCAACAAGCAACAGCCAACTCCAGAAGCAACATTGGGGGATAAAATCTACCCTAACCCAAGAGAAACTCCTCCATGACGTGGTGCTGCAGAGACCCCTCAGCTTTTTCTTTTTTTCCTCCTAAAAAGAGGAAATTAATTTAACCTCCAGAAAGTGGAGACTTGGCACCCCTGCTGTGTTTGGAAGAACTTTGGCCCTTAGCTCCCAGCACTCAATTAACATAAGCTGGATCTATCAGCCCTCGCCAGAACGTTTCTCTCCTCCCCTTCCTTGCCACCAAGCTCGTGTGGGACCAAACCCTTTCATAGCTGGACCAGGGCTCGTGGAGGCTTGGGGGTGCTGGGCTGAGGTGTGCCCCTGAAAATGATAATTTCGCAAAAATAGATATAAATTTTGATAGCTGAGACATTCCCCATCGGGTGTTTCTGGCTGTCTTGGCAATCACCACCCAGCTATAAGCATCCACCTCCAAACAGATGATTTTTCACTCCAAAAGCCACTTTCTAAAGTGTCTGAAAGCCCCTCAAAAAGAGTCACTGGAGTCCCAGGACCTGATGGTGAGGGCAGGGAGCTGGGAGAGCCACAGCCTCCCTGGGGGGGATGAGGAAGCAGCTGTGGGGACAGGGTCCCCCTGAGATTTAAGGTCACTCCTCTCCTAGCTGGACCACAGACCCAAGGAGCCCCAGGTGTCTGGTGCTTCTGTGGTGACTTCACGCTCCAAGCAGCTTTCCCAACGTTGTATTTACAGACCACAAACCATAAAAAGAAGCGTTTGCTACCGAGGAATTTCTTTGTTTACTTCGCCAGCATTATTTTTTTTTTACTATTTATTTAGTCTCTCCCTGTTTATTTCTTACTTTGAATGAACAAACATCCACCCTGTCTGGGTAATGAATTATTAGGATGAATCCCCCAGGGCAGAGCTTGTGCTGAGTAGCTGTGGTCTGAATTCCCCGCCTGACCCGTGGCACACGCTGTCTAGATGAGGTCCCAGGTACCACAGCTCAGATCCTGCTCACATCCCTTCCACACACAGAAATCACAGCATCCCAGAGTCTCCTGGATTGGAAAAGCCCTTCAAGCTCATGGAGTCCAACCATGAACCCAACACTGACCAGTCCCCACTGACCCATGTCCCTCAGCACTGTGTCTACACGACTCTTCAATCCCTCCAGGGATGGGGACTCCACCACTGCCCTGGGCAACCCCTTCCAGTGCCTCAGAACCCTTTCAGCAGAGAAATTCTTCCTCACATCCCATCTCAACTGCCCTGGGCACAACTGGAGCCCATTTCCTCTTGTCCTGTCCCTTGGTCCTTGGTTGGACAGACCCACCCCTACCTCTCTCCACCCTCCTTGCAGGGAGTTGTAGGGAAGAGGGTGCAAGAAGTCCTTGCATCCCAAGCACTCAACCCCCTCTCAAACCATAGTAAGAAATTAAGTATCTCCCCAAACAAACCAGAATATTTTCCCCGAGAAATTTTCCATTGCAGAAAAAAACCCCAAACAACCCAAGAACCCAGAGCTCACAATATTTATCTATCATTAATATTATTTTATCTCCTGCTCCACAGCTCCAGGTTCCTGCCACCTCCATGTACCCCCACATATCAACTCTTCCCTGTCTGGAAGCAAGTGTTGTGTGCAATATGAATTTTTGTTTCCAGTTTAATTCCACCAAAGTGACATAGGCAGCTGAAGCCTACAGAGAAATGGTAAAGCCATTTAAAACCCCCATTTGTGGGAGAAGATGCCAAACTGGCCCCGTGCAGCTGGCAGTCCATAAAAATCACAACATCAGAGGAGAGTTTGATTAATGCACTGCTGGAGGGGAAAATATGCAACAGGAAAAGTAACTCTGGGCACAAAATCCTTTGAGGAGGAGGAAGATAAAAGGGTTTTCAATCCTGCTTTACTCCTCGCTGGGTGGAAATGGGGAGGCAGAGCTGGGAGAACTGGAAGGGGTTGGCCAGGGCAGTTGAGATGGGATGTGAGGAAGAATTTCTTTGCTGAAAGGGTTCTGAGGCATTGGAAGGGGTTGCCCAGGGCAGTGGTGGAGTCCCCATCCCTGGAGGGATTGAAGAGTCGTGTAGACACAGTGCTGAGGGACATGGGTCAGTGGGGACTGGTCAGTGTTGGGTTCATGGTTGGACTCCATGAGCTTAAAGGGCTTTTCCCATGCAGGATATTCTGGGATGCTGGGAGATAGGAGCTGCTTCCATCCCCTGGGCACCATCCATCTCCCAAGGATTAACCAAGGGGTAGCACTTGCACCCCCACAGCTTCGTGCTTCACTGGAAGGGGGGAATTGTGTTAATGCAGACAGGGTGTGTGGGGGGAAAAAAAATAATAATTAAAAAAAAATAGTATGTGATGGACTCTGGGTGGGGATGGTGCCCTGGCAGCATCACCCAGCCAGCTCCTGCTGAGGTCAGTGGTTTTGCTGAACGTGCTTCATGGTAGGTTAAAGAAAGGGATGGGAATTTTTAAACTAAAACCCAAAATGTGGTTTTTCCTTCTTACAGGAAGGCAGCGGAACAGCTGCTGGGAACAGGAGCTTTAAGGGGGTTCAAAAGTGTCAGAAAACACAAATATCAGTTTGACCCGAAATCTGGTTGAGGTTTGAGATCAAAATCAGCAGCAGTGTCACTGCACAAGTCACAGAACGCCAGACTAGTGGGGTCAGAGGGACCTCAGGAGATCATCCAGTCCAACCCCCCTGTCAAAGCAGGTTCCCTACACCAGGTTGCACAGGAAAGTGTCCAGGTGGGTTTGAACATCTCAGATGGAGACTCCACACCCTCCCTGGGCAGCCTGGCCCAGGGCTCTGGCACCTTCACAGGAAAGAAGTTCCCAGACCCAGCTCTCAGCCTTCCCTCAGCAGAGATGCTCCAGCCCCTCCTCATCCTCATAACCCTCCCCTGGACTCTCTCCAGTAGTCTTGAACTGGGGAGCCCAGAACTGGACACAGACCCCAGATGTGGCCTCACTGGGGCACAGCACAGAGGGATGAGAACTTCCCTTGACCCACTGGCCACACTTTTCTGAACACCCCCAGGAGACCACTGGCCTTCTTGGCCACAGGGCACATTGTTGGCTCATGGTTAACTTAAGTCCCACCAGCTCCTCCACACTCCTGACCTCACCACCACACCAGCTTCCACGCTGCCCTGCACACCAGCAGCACTGACCCCAGCCCTCACATCACTTCTGTTGGGAGTTCTTGTTCCACGAGATGCAGGTTGGGAGTTGAAGTTCACTTTTTGCCATTTCTCCAGCACAGGCCACTGCAGCAGATAAGCACATTCCTCACCCCAAGACACCACTGGGTTACTCTAACAAACCTTCATGCTTTCACAAAACACTTCCTCCAAGCAGCTCAGATGCCTCTACAAACCAGCAATGCCTTCAGGCAACAGAACTGGAGCTCCCCATTCACCTGACTCCATGGGCACTTGGTGCTGGTATTTTCTAGACAGCCCTCTCTAAATAAAGGAAGGAGGAACCATTTTTAGACTCTGGAAAGAGATTTAAGACATTCCAGGCGTCTGGAGTGCTCTGCTGCCCATGGTCTGCTAAGGCCATTACTGGCTCAGCACTCCTGTGAAGGATGATGGTCTCCTATCTTATCACCACCGATGCCCAGCAGTTAGGAGCATCTCAGTGCTGAGGTGGCAGCCCAGGATACAGCCTCTGTCACAGCGTTTGCAGAGCAGTGCCACACCCCTGCTGCCCTGTGCTTCATCACCTGTGTCACCCTGGACATCCTCTGATGGGGGGGTTACTGCCAGTGAGGTGCCCAGCAGCAGCTTTGCCCCTTGCAAGAACATCCCGGTGTGTTTCACATCCCGAAAGGCAAACGGCTCTGCTCTTCCTCCTGTCCTGGTGTGAGCTGGGCCAGAGCTGGGTCTGTTCAGCAGCTGGAGCAGCGCTGGGGGTTGGGTTCAGCTGGGATTTGTCAGCAGAGAAACGCTGAGAACATCCCCATGTTGGCATTGGTGTCCCTGGCACTGAAGGACTTTGTGTTTGTCCCTCTGCAAGCGCAAGAGCTCAGGGGTGAGGAATATTGCCATGGATCAGCTCCATGGGCACTGGGCTCTGCCAAGGGGCTGCTCCAGCTCCTGTCCCCCATGGGCAGGAGATCCATGAGGGGCTCTTCCTCTCTGGCTCTCTCTGGCTCTCGCTCGGGCTCTGGCTCTCCCGGGATTGCGATTTCGGGTCGGGATTGTCGCTGCTCCGGGATCGTTCTCTGGGAACGGGCCGGGCTGGGTGGGCGGGTGCTGAGCAATGGCACTGGGCAGTGCTCATTTGCATATTCTATTACTATTATTATCATAATTATTATATTAATTTTTCTTTTCTTTCCATGATGCAATAGTTCTCCTCTCCCCCTACGAGTCTCCTTCCCCTTTGCCCCTCAATTCTCTCCCCTGTCCCCTGGGTGGGAGTGAGCGAGCGGCTGGGTTTGGCTGCCAGCCCAGTGCTCTCCCAGTGCAACCACCACACCTCCCAACTGCTAATGGTACAGAGCAAAGACCTTCACCCATGGTCCTGTGAAGGGGACAGCAGCTCCTAAGGAAGGCAGAAAAACAACTCCATCCTCATCCTCACAGCATCACCTCTCTCAATCTGTGCTGCTGAAATCTAAAGCAGATCCAATCTAGATCCAGTCAGCTCCAGATACCAGAGTTACTGCAGTTTCCTGCTCCTGACAAAGAAGAATTTGAAAGCTGGATTTTTGGGTTAAGATCAGCCAGAAGACGGTGCTTTCTTTGTTAATGAAATGTGAGGTTTTGCTCCAAAGCTCAGTGCCAGCACATTCCCAGCTTATTATTTTTTTCTGGAAAATAAAAAAAAATAAAATGTTGAAGACTTTATAAATAAAGAAAGCCAATTCTTTATAGAGAACACTGACCCTACTTCTCACCCTCCTCTGGCTGCCTCTGCTGGCTGGAGCACCAGCAGCTTTGCCATGTAACATTGTCTGCAGAGCAGGAAATGCCATCCCAAAGCATCCAACTAAAGAAACCAAGAGAAATGGAAAAAAAAAAGGGAAATGTGAAAGTGTTTAAAGCTGCAGCCGTCAGACTGGCTCTCACCAGAACACAGACTCAACAACTAAACAAATCCTGGAGATCCACATGAGAAATATTTTGGGTTAAGCAACTTATTACCTCAAGGAGCAGGTGGTTTCTTTCCCTCCTTCTAATCCATTAAAAGCAGCCCCAAGATGTCTCAAGGACAAGATTCCTTTGAAGCCACACTCATATCAGAGCTGCTCCCTCCTGCTTCTGTCTGGGAATTCACTCCCTCGCTTGCCTAAAATCATATCACAGCATTGCTAAGTTTTTTTCCTTGTCCTTTGCTTGGATTTTGGCTCCCTCCATGGATTTTACCATGAAATGGGATGAAGAAAGAGTCACCCCTTTGATACAGCATTGGCAGGGAAGAAACCCCCAGGCACGGGGGTCTCCACTCACACTCCCCTTGGGTTTTTTTTTGCTTGGTTCAAGTCCCAAACTCCAGTTTCCTCTGGCTTCTCCCACCTCTTCCCAGATGTTATTTTATCATAAATTTAGATTGGGAAGTTGAGATGGGATGTGAGGAAGAATTTCTTTGCTGAAAGGGTTCTGAGGCACTGGAAGGGGTTGCCCAGGGCAGTGGTGGAGTCCCCATCCCTGGAGGGATTGAAGAGTCGTGTAGACACAGTGCTGAGGGACATGGGTCAGTGGGGACTGGTCAGTGTTGGGTTCATGGTTGGACTCCATGAGCTTAAAGGACTTTTCCAATCCAGGCCATTCTGCCAAATGCAGCCTGGAATAAACACACACCTTTGTAAACCAAATAAATCTGTCAGGAAGTAGCTTTTAAGGTCTTTGTTTCAGTGGACAAGTAGATTTTTTTTTATACCATCTGTGTGCCATATTTCTGATGAAGTCTGATGTATCAAGGCACCTCTTCTGGTGACAGGATGCTGTTGGGATGGAATAAAACCCAGTGTGAAGCACAGCTGAGCACCACACACCGCTCATCCCACCATTGATAGTGCTGTCTAATGTGAACAAAACCTTCGGTTTCAGATTAAAAAAGTTAGATTCTTATATGATTTAACAGCAACTTCAGCAAATCACGTTTTCCAGAGCCCTCAGAACCTGAGGAATCAGTGCCCACATCATTTCTGCCAATGCTCCTGGTGCAAAGCATCACCAACTGCTTACGGCTCATCCCAGTTCCATTTCAGCTCATTATTAGTAAAACATTGCATTTTTTTAAGGCTTTAAACATATTTTGGTATTTACATATTTTAAAAGCTTTAGATAATTTTATAAACTTGGCATTTTAATTATTTATTGCTTTTAAAACCAACCTTTTTCCATGGGATGAGCTGATGCACTCTAGGGAAGGCTCCACAGGAGGGACCCTCGGCTCAGCCACCAAAGCCCAGTTGAATGGGAGAATTCACAAGTATCCTCTTTGCTGCCTTTTTAATTAAGCATTTTATAAGGAATTACAAATTTCATCAACCCACAAGCCCTACTCATATTAAAGGAGACTTTCTCCTGCTCCTCCACGGCTGCTGCCAGCATTGCAGCACATCTACTCTGCTCCCTCCTACCCCCAGTTCTGCTCCTGACTCAAAGAGGTTATATTTAGCACTTTAGGGAAAAAAAATATATATAAATCTAAATACAATTTTGCAAATTGTAACAAGAAGAAGATGTCATTTTGCAGACATTTTCCTCCAGGCCAGGCTGCTGGGAAAACACGTGTTTCCTTAGATGCAGTCAGTTGTGCAGGTGGTCACGGCGAGGGGAGCCAGCCCCATGGGAAAAGTATTTGTTTATTATTTGAGGAAGGGAAAAAAGCCTCAAATGATGTCATGGAACTGCTGGACACTGTATTCCCCCTGCTCTAGAAATGAGGATGGACTTGCCAAAGCCTTTAAAGGTGCTTTTTTCCCCCCTTCAACACCATCGGAATTGCACCAGGAGCGTTACACAAATACTGGCTGGAGACCACAGGGAGTCAGGGAGCCCAGGGTGCAGGCTTTGGTGCTTGTCTCCTCAGTAGCTAGAGTGGCTGTGCTCTGGTTCCAGTGTGGGGTTTGTCAGGAGAAGAATGTTGATCAGGTGCTGATGTTTTCAGTTGCTGCTGGAAGTCCAAGGTCATCGCGTTTTGCCAGTTTGCAAGTGCAAAGGACTGGGAGGGGGCAGCGCAGTAATTAGCAAACCCCCAATTGGCATTTGGCTCTGCCAAGGAGATATTCCATCTCCTGTCCCCATGGGCAGGACATGAGCCAGGGCTGATGGAGAGCTGGGGATTCTCTCGGGGATGGCTCGGGCTCTGGCTCTCCCGGGATTGCGGTTTGGGTTTGGGGACTGTCTGTGCTCCGGGATCGCTGGCTGGGACAGGCTGGGCATCGGTCAGGGGGTGCTGAGCAACTGCCCTGGGCATCACTCATCTGCATATTCTGTTATTACTATAATAATTATTATTTTATTTTAATTAGGTTTTTTATAATCTAACCCATGAATTTTCTCCCTTTTACTCTTCTGGTTCCCTCCTCTACTCCCCGTGTGTGGGGGGAGAGTGAGTGAGTGAGTGAGTGAGTGAGTGAGTGAGTGAGTGAGTTTGGCCACAGCAAAGTGAAACCACCACAACCACATCCTCACTGGAGACAGCACAGCCACCAGCTTCAAGCTCAGCAAGACCTTGGGGATGGAGGGTGCCCAGGTGACACAGCAACCCCAGAAGAGGACAACCCACCAGCACCTGGACCATGCTCAAACAGCACAACCTGCACCCATCAGATTCTCCTGCTGCCTGAGCACCCTAGACCAGATCTCTCCAGACCAGAAATCCTGCTATAGCCATCACTACAGGACCTCTCAGCTGTAAATTTACTACTTCAACTTATTTTTCCATACTCCTATCACGCAAAAATCATCTTGGCTTATGTAGCCAAGTCTCTATTACTCTTAAGTGTGATGTATTGTTAATACATTTATGGAAGCAAAGCCATTCATCCTTTCATTTAGTGTTACAGCCCACGTTGTGCTCCCTGCTCACACCTGAAAACCATTTCACTGAGCTCTAAATTATTGTTCTGCTGCTGTGCTCCCCTAGATCTGTTAGAAAAATCAACCCAAAGCTGGTGGAGCAGTTTCTCCTCTGCAGCACTTGGCTGCCTGGCCCAGGCCCCCATTTCATCCGCCAGGATTTATAGAAGAGGAATCTTTGAGGGTGTTTTTCACTTCACACACGTGCACACAGCTCCTTTTCACCACCTTTCAAAGCGTTAAGGGAGCCTGGACCAGATGTGAAGGCCTTTGATCTAGCCCTACAGTTGCCCAAGCTGTTTTGCAGCCAGACCTCCTCCAGGCTGGGCAAGGAAAATGTAAAGCAAAGCTAGAACACCCCAAAAAGAAATTTTGTAGATATTTCTGGCATTTAGGGGGCTGCTTGAGAAACGTGTGGTGGTAGCACCGGGCTGGCAGCCAAACCCAGCCGCTCGCTCACTCCCACCCAGGGGACAGGGGAGAGAATTGGGGGGCAAGGGGAAGGAGACTCGTAGGGGGAGAGGAGAACAAGTTCATCATGGAAAGAAAAGAAAACTTCAAATAATAATGAAATTGACATAAGAATGGTAATAATAATAGTAATAAATCTGCCAATGAGCGCTGCCCAGGGCCATTGCTCAGCACCCGCCCACCCAGCCCGGCCCGTTCCCAGAGAACGATCCCGGAGCAGCGACAATCCCGACCCGAAACCGCAATCCCGGGAGAGCCAGAGCCCGAGCGAGAGCCAGAGAGAGCCAGAGAGGAAGAGCCCCTCATGGATCTCCTGCCCATGGGGGACAGGAGCTGGAACAGCCCCTTGGCAGAGCCCAGTGCCCATGGAGCTGATCCATGGCAATATTCCTCACCCCTGAGCTCTGGCGCTTGCAGAGGGACAAACACAAAGTCCTTCAGTGCCAGGGACACCAATGCCAGCATGGGGATGTTCTCAGCGTTTCTCTCCTGACAAATCCCAGCTGAACCCAACCCCCTGCACTGTTCCAGCTGCTGAACAGACCCAGCTCTGCCCAGCTCACACCAGGACACCTCCCCAACACCAGCAGTGAACCTGCCACAGCCTGGTGGCAGTTTTCTAATGCTCGAGGTGCTTTTATTCCCCTTGCAAAGCTCTCCTAGCTCAAGCTGTGGGGACAATGTGTGAAGGTAGTGGTGGTCAGTGCTTTGAAGAACCAGCTTTTTCCTGAGCCCTTTGCAAAGGGTGGCACAGGATTGGAATTAAAAGCCCATTTTTCATTCCCAAGCTCTCTCTGTGTGGGGCAGGCAGCTCCTGCACCTCCTTCCAAGTTATTACACCACTGGGGCAGGTGAAGATGGTTCAGCTTCAGGATTCCCATCTCCAAGCCTTTTTAACAAGTTCACCAGGACACACAACCTCCTCAGCAGCTACAGGGACAACAACCCAGTTACCAGAACAACTGACCCCAAAGCACTTAGGAATGACCCAAAATTCCGTATTTTGTCATTTCATCCCTCTCTGCTCTCTTCCTCCCACGTGTGTGCGCAGTCACAAACAATATCTCTATTAAAACTCCTGAGTTTATTCACAGAAAAACATGTAACACATGAAAAATGAGTCTGCTGGCTCCTCTGGCTGCTCCTCCGCGGGGGGACGGCGCCGGCTCACGCTTGCTCATAGGAAGGGAAATCGTGGGAAGTCACCCTGGATCATCCACCCTCCTCCCACCCCAAAGCCCTTGGGAGATGATCCCAGCTAAAGGAAGAGCCCACTCACTTCTCCTCCCCCTCAAGGGAACAGGGGAGAGAATTGGGGGGCAAGGGTAAGGAGACTTGGAGGGCAAGATAAGAACAATTTAATAATTGAAATAAAACTTAAAATAATACTGATATTAAAATAGTAATTATAATACTAATATATGCAAATGAGTGATGCACAGTACAATCACCACCCACCAGTAGTGAAACCAGAGGAATAAAAAGGAACCCTGAACCCAAAACCAGAATCCCAGGAGAGCCAGAGCCCGAGCCATCCCCAAGAGAATCCCCAGCTCTCCATCAGCCCTGGCTCATGTCCTGCCCATGGGGGACTGGAGATGGAATATCTCCTTGGCAGAGCCAAATGCCAATTGGGGGTTTGCTAATTACTGCGCTGCCCCCTCCCAGTCCTTTGCACTTGCAAACTGGCAAAACGCGATGACCTTGGACTTCCAGCAGCAACTGAAAACATCAGCACCTGATCAACATTCTTCTCCTGACAAACCCCACACTGGAACCAGAGCACAGCTATTCCAGCTCCTGAGGAGACAATTAACTGTGTCCTAGTGAAAAAAGGACATAAAGCTACAGCTGAGCTTTGCCAACAGCCACAGATGAACCAGGATGAATCCCAGCATCCCCCATGCTCAAGCAGCCATAGACCCCAGTACTCACCCAAGGCAGAGCTGCTCATTCATTGTCACAGCCACTCAGGTCACCTCTCCCAGGAGATGCACATGGCAGCAGATGCCACCAATGGGACAAGTCTCACAGGAGCCCACAGCAGTCCCCACGCACCATCCACAGCCAGGAAAAGGGACGGTGCCTCACAGCATCCTTCACACAGGGCACGGATCCAGCCTGGGAAGACACTTGCTTTGGGTTCAAAGCTGAGCAGAAAGACTTTGGTGCCTCTCCAGGACAGACTTCTGCACCAGGAGAAGCTGGAGGACACCACAACTCCTTACAGCACCAAGCAAACACTGCCCCTGGCCCAGCTTCAACCCTTTTAAGCAAAGGCTGCTAATTAGCACTTGCAACTTAATGAGCTAATTTATCTTTGACCTCACAGCTGACAGCAGAATCTGGCTACAGCCCCAAAGCACCGATGTGCTGGGGTGCTCCCTTGGCAGCCCTGGGGACAGGGACATGGGGGACAGCGGAGGGGACCCTGCCTGGTGCATCCCCTGGGAGAGGGCAGGATCTGGGACCAGTGGTGGCTCCAGCAGCTGCTGCACTGGATCAGACCCAGGTTGCTCCAGTCCCTCGGGGCTGGGCACATGGGTGGAGGGAGCTTTTGCCATCCTGTCCTGGTGCTGAGCTGAGCCAGATTTATTATTTTTATTATTAAAATAAAATTAAAAATATATATCTATTTTAACCAATTATTTAATGGCTTTGGTGGACATTGTGGTTTTGTGCTCCTTATCCCCAGTGCTGCTGGTGCTGTGACTGCAGCAGGCTGGACCCTACTGTACAGGGGTGCAGCAGGGGCTCAGCACCCCCAAAATACTGCATTGTGCCCCAGACTTAACCCTTGAAACACATTGCAGAGCATCTTGGGCTGACTCCCCTAAAGTGCTGCAGTGCCTGTGGCTCAGTCTCCCAAAAGGCTGTGGTGCCCCAGCTTCAGCCCCCTAAAAATGCTGCAGAGCCCCAGGCTGGGACCCCAAAAATGTGGCGGTGTGCCCACAGGCTGGGACCCCCAAAATGTGGTGGTGTGCCCACAGGCTGGGACCCCCAAAATGTGGTGGTGTGCCCAGGCTGAGCACCCAAACGGATGGGCCATAGGAAGGTGAGAAGCTTTTGGCTTGAGATTCATTTGTCAGCAGGTTCCTTCTCCAGCTCATCCCAGCAAACTGGGTGTGAATGGTGGATGGGGACAGAGGGGTGCAGAGGTGGGGGGATTGGGGGGCTTTGGTGGGCTCCCATCAGCTGCTGCTTCACCAGCCCCTTCACCAGCACAGGAGCTTCCAGCTGGGGAGCAGACCCCATTTCTGGTGACATGATCACTGTGGGGCATCCTTGGCAGGTGGCCCATGAGGGGGCGATTGAGGGGACCCTGATGGTGTCAAACCCCCTCCTGTTACCCCCGAGCTCAGGGAGACTTGGGGGTGCTGCTGCTGTGAGAGGAAAAAGAGTGAGTGTGCCAGAGGTTTCAGGTTTCCCTTTAAAATGTGTGTTGGAGGCAAGTGCCAAACTCATTCACCACGCAGCAGACGGGAGCTATGGAAAACCCTTCTTGGATTGCCCAGGCTGCCGGCCCGCGGCGCCGGCCCAGTGCCAGGGCGCTTTGTTTCCAGTGGAGTCCTGTCTCCATGCCCTCTGCCCTGCAAGGAGAGCTCCCACATCCAGCCCCTTTCCCATCTGTCGCCTCGAGGGTCAGGAGGCTCTGCAGAGGGATCTGGCCAGCTTGGATCCATGGGTCAGGACCAGTTGCAGGAGTTTCCAGAAGTCCAAATATTGGTTCTGCACTTTGGCATCAACAGCCCCCAGGAACAGAGAGAGACCTGGGGGTGTTGGTTGAATGTGAGTCAGCAGAGTGCTCAGGTGGCCAAGGGCATCCTGGCCTGGATCAGCACTAGTGTGGCCAGTAGGACCAGGGATGTTCTCTTATCAGCATTGATGAGATCCCCTCTCACTCTGCTCTTCTCCAGGCTGAACAGACCCAGGTCTCTCAGCCTTCCCTCAGCAGAGATGCTCCAGCCCCTCCTCATCCTCATAACCCTCCCCTGGACTCTCTCCAGTAGTTCCTGGTCTTTCTTGAGCTGGGGAGCCCCAAACCAGACACACAATATGTTATATTTATCTCCCCAAAACACACCACATCTAAACAGGGCTCCTCACCCCACCTCTCTGGCTTTGCTCCAGCCTCTGATGTGACCGCTCGTTCTCTCTCTGTCACCTTCTGCTCAGCGTTCCCCATCTGTCACGTGCTGTCACAGTAGCAGCTACAGCAAGAGCTGGCCAGGAACAGGCACTGTGTAGACAACAAGCCACAAGGAGAAGCTGGATTTCAGTCCCTGCCCTTGAGAGGCTCCCTCTCCCTTGGGAAGAGCTTTTCCCACTGGTGAGCAGAGGGCTCTGCTCCCAGCCAGCTGGTAGAGGCTGCTGGCATCCTCTCTGGGGAGGTGAGTGAGGAAGGCTGTCCCTCATCTTTGGTGGAGAAAACAACAGTTTCTCGCTGGGGTGAGATGATGATGGGTGGCAGGAGAACAGTGTAGGACCCTCTGCTCCCAGCCCCAGAGCAGAGGAGCCCAAGATTTGGTGCTGGTCTGATTGAGCCAAGCTGGGCTTCTCTCCCAAACCCAAACTCCCACTTCAACCACAGCTTCCCCCTTGCCAGGGTTCATTGCTACTGGTCCTGGTGGTTCCCTGGGGACCGGTGGCACAGCTTTGAGGTGGGAAACTCAGCTCCCACCCTCCATCTCCCATGCCATTGGAAATGATTTTCCACCGGGAGGAGCTGCCATGTCTCTGATTCCCTTGGCTTGTTGGAGCTCATTGCATTTTCATTTGTGCACCACATTCAATTCATACTTGAAATGAGTAGAAATAGCTCCAAGTTCCCCTCCCAGTTCCCTGAGCAAAACGGGACCTTATCCAGGAGTAATCCAAACCAGATGACTGCAGCAGAGGGGAAGAGCAAGGAGAGGCAGTAATAGAGAGATGTTTGTTCTTCTAACAGTGTTTTTAAGTGGAAACATCTTGCTTTCAAGTAGAAAGGGCCGGGTTGTCAGTGTGGTCCAAGCACCAGGTTCTACCAAGTATTGTTATTCCAGATGAACTTTCATCAAAGCAGATGAAAGCCCGTCCCTGGACTTCTCTATAAATTATCTGGTATGAAACCCAAACGTTAACCTCCGTGTAATTCCCAGCTGCAGTGACTCTGGGGACAAGCCAGGACGATTTGCCATGTGCAGGCTGTGTGTAGGATCCATGGGATATTTATTTCAGTGTCACTTTCACCAGCGCTCAGCTTTGGCCACCCCACCACACCAGTCCAGCTATGGGAGCGTCTCTGAGAGCTGTAACTCTTATTTTTGATTAGGCAAAGAACCAGCTCAGTGGATCTGCAAGGATTTCCTCAGGGGGCACCACACACCCTTTGTTTCAGAGGGACTGGCATTGTGGAGAAAGAGCATGGACTTGGAAGACTTGAAGACTTGTTCTACCTGTAGATAAGGAGAACCTGCCTCTGGGATGGCTCATGCTTATGGCAGCATCAGGATCACCACCTTCAACAGCAGCATCAGGATCACTTTGAAAGCAGCATCAAGACCACCACTTCCAACAGCAGCATTGGGATCACCTCCAACAGCAGCCTTGGGACCACTTCCAACAGCAACACTGGGACCACCACTTCCAACAGCAGCACTAGGACCACCACCTCCAACAGCAACACTGGGACCACCACCTCCAACAGCAGCATTGGGACCACCACCTCCAACAGCAGCACTGGGACCACCACCTCCAACAGCAGCATTGGGATCACCTCCAACAGCAGCCTTGGGACCACCTCCAACATCACGATCACTCCCTCCAGCGCTCCAGAGCTAAAGGAGCCCAGTCAGCCCCAAGCACCAAGAGGTCTTATCTGTTGACCAGCCAGGTAAACACCTCGTGCAGGAGATTTGGGGCCTGTCCTGCATCCCCAGAGCAAAGCCATCATGGGCTTGCAGCAAGCGACTCGGCCAGCTCCATTCATGAATCACCTCAGAAGCAGGGCTCTCTGGTGACACAGTAATTACGTGTTGCTTCGTTATTATTTTCATATGTCCACGAGTACAGCCTGGTGCACTGGAGATGTGTCTGTCCAAGAGACCCATCAAATGAAGGGTTAAACTCATCTGTGGTGTAACCAGGTCAACCTCAGAGCTTGCCCCAGCGCCGAGCCTGGCTCAGGCAAGCCAAGTAGTGAGTAATGGGTTTATGAAGTTTCTCCAGACTCATGATTTGAGATGGGTTTGGCAATCAGGAGCTTTCCTTGAGTGAGGAGATGTATTGCACTGAAGACAGATGTTCATCTGTAGAGTTACATGTCCTGAATCTCCTGGGCATGGACACTATGAGCCACGCGCTTCTTGCAGCCCTACCCCACTGCATGGCCAACCAGGCAGGACCCAACGTTCCTGATGACTTTACCCCTGTCCTGGGCACTGGTGAGGTTGCAGCTCGAGTGCTGGGGTCAGTGTTGGGCCCCTGACTCCAAGAAGGACCTGGAGGTGCTGGAGCGTGTCCAGAGAAGGGAACGGAGCTGGGGAAGGGTCTGGAGCACAAGTGTGCTGAGTTCCCGGCTGAGGGAACTGGGGGTGCTGAGCCTGGAGAAAAGGAGGCTGAGGGGAGACCTTCTGGCTCTGTCCAAGTCCCTGCAAGGAGGGTGCAGAGAGGTGGGGGTGGGTCTGTTCAACCAAGGAGCAAGGGACAGGACAAGAGGAAATGGGCTCCAGTTGTGCCCAGGGCAGTTGAGATGGGATGTGAGGAAGAATTTCTTTGCTGGAAGGGTTCTGAGGCATTGGAAGGGGTTGCCCAGGGCAGTGGTGGAGTCCCCATCCCTGGAGGGATTGAAGAGTCGTGTAGACACAGTGCTGAGGGACATGGGTCAGTGGGGACTGCTCAGTGTTGGGTTCATGGTGGGACTCCATGAGCTTAAAGGACTTTTCCAATCCAGGCCATTCTGGGATAATTCTGTGTAAGTTCTCGCACCCACCGGGGCAGCATCTCCTTCCTCTCTCGGCAGCTCTGGTCAGTGAAACCCGCAGATGAAGGGAGGGGTGGGATGAGCCACGGGGCAGGAAGGACAGGAGCCCGGCCGTGCTCCACACCTGAGCTCCAGATGCTGCGAGGCGGGAGGTCGGGGGGCACAGGCAGCCCCCAGCCTGATTTCAGAAGGACTTTAATTAACGAGCCCAGCGCAGAGCCCTGAGCACCCCTCTGCCCGGCTTTGCTCTGCTGCAGCAGTGGCTCTGGACTCTTGCTTTGCCCCAAGGGATGTTCACTGCCACATGCCCCCCCTCTCAGTGTCCCTGGTGTCCTCCACCCTGTCCCCATGCCACCCACCACAGCTGCTGTGTGCTCACAAGCTCTCCAGCTTCCCATCGCCACGGTGTGGACATTCATTTTCTCTCAGCAGAACCGGGAGAGGGAGCTCAAGCCAACCCCATCACTGCTGCTCACCCCTGGCACCCACCAAGCTCCTCACCCACCACGGCTGCTGGACGTGACAACGTGGCACCCCACGGCACCCAGCATCACCCACGGCCACGCTGCGGGTGGGATAATTCCAGTTCCCTCCAGGAAGGAGCTCCACAGCTCTCTGCAGCAGAGGGATCAGCCCAGGGTTGGGGCTGCAGGACCCGATCCTGCCCTGCAGCAGTATTCCCGTTGGGATCCCGTAGGGATCCTCCTGGGCCACGGGAGACGCGTTCCCCACTCCCCACGCAGCCCGTGTGTGCCGCTGATGTCCTCTGGAGGCAATTCCAGCTGGAAGAGGAGGTCAGGCCGGATCCTGCACTGTGTCAGCAGGAGATTTTAACTCTTTGCAGGTGCTGAGCATCTCCCCGTCCCCAGGACCGCAGCAGGAGAGCTGGTGCTGTCACCACACACCCTGTTCCTTGGCCCCCTAGGAGAGCAAGTCCAGTTTGGGGCTTGAACTGGATCCCAGTAAACCTTCAAAGCAAAACCCCAGTAACAAAGCCCCCCTGATCCATCACTGGCTTAATTTGGATCCCAGCTGCAGAGCAGGTGCTCAGTGCAATGAGTTGCCCCGTGCTCAGCAGGGTCAATCCCACCTCCCCACCCCAGCGAGGGCTGAGCCATCCCAGTATCCCCCCTGCTCCCCAGTGAGGGCTCAGCTGGTGGGGCTGCACCAGCTCCCCCAGCCCCCCCCTTGCTCTATATCCTACCCCAGTGGGGGTCCCAGCCCCTTCCCCAACATTTCTGGTCTCCCCCAAGGCAGCAGCACTTGGGGTTTGGGAGATGTTGGGGTTTATCCCGTGGCTGCAGCCTCCCTCCATCAGCAGGACCAGCCCCCAAGGAGCTGCTCGCCCTGCCTTCACTTGCTGTCCCACTTCTCCACTCCAAGCAAGTTGTTTCAATCAGCTAATTGGTGCTAATTAATCCCAGTGGCTCCAGCTGAGTGTAAGAGGCGCAGTGAGTCCCAGACGCTGCGGCTTCCACAAGCATCATCGAGTCCCATCATGAACCCAACACTGACCAGTCCCCACTAACCCATGTCCCTCAGCACTGTGTCTACACGACTCTTCAATCCCTCCAGGGATGGGGACTCCACCACTGCCCTGGGCAACCCCTTCCAATGCCTCAGAACCCTTTCAGCAAAGAAATTCTTCCTCACATCCCATCTCAACTGCCCTGGCCACAACTGGAGCCCATTTCCTCTTGTCCTGTCCCTTGGTCCTTGGTTGAACAGACCCACCCCCACCTCTCTGCACCCTCCTCCAAGGGACTTGGACAGAGCCAGAAGGTCTCCCCTCAGCCTCCTTTTCTCCAGGCTCAGCACCCCCAGTTCCCTCAGCCGGGAACTCAGCACACTTGTGCTCCAGACCCTTCCCCAGCTCCATTCCCTTCTCTGGACACGCTCCAGCACCTCCAGGTCCTTCTTGGACTCAGGGGCCCAACACTGAACCCAGCACTCGAGCTGTGGCCTCACCAGTGCCCAGTGCAGGGGGAAGAGAACTTCCCTGCTCCTACTGGCCACACTGGTGCTGGTCCAGGCCAGGATGCCCTTGGCCTTCTTGGCCACCTGGGCACTCTGCTGCCTCCTGTTCAGCTGCTGTTGCCCAACACCCCCAGGTCCCTCTCTGCCCAACAGCTCTCCAGCCACTCCTCCCCAAGCCTGTGGCGCTAAGAGGGGTTGTTGAGGCCAAAGTGCAGGACCTGGCACTTGGCCTTGTTGAACCTCATGCAGGTCCTGGCCCATCTTTTGAGTTTTTCTCCCCATTCTGCTTATCTGGGTCTCGGTGTCCCCCATATCAGTCACTTCCCAAGAGCTTTTTAGTTTCAAGCTTTGTCTCTGTCCACATCGAGCCTCCTGCTTTGGTCACCACCTCCTGGGAAAACTATTTTTGTTGGGAAGAGGTCACCACTGGGTGGTTGAATATTCTAATTAGAGGTCTTCTGCTGGCTCATGCCATTAGCGCTACGTTAATTGCATTAACCTTTCTCACAGTGTCCAATCCAGCCCATGGATTGGACACCACCATCCAGCGTGGTTTATCTTTAAGAACAAAGCTCATTTTTAGGAGAACATCAGAGGACAGATATATTTTTTTTACAGCTCCCAGTGTTCCACCATTATCAGACCCATGGATGTTTAATGGGAATGCTCAGCACTAGAACACAACCCCGTGATCCTTCAGCAGCCTCTTGGCTGGATAATCTCCTTCTCAAGAGGAAATCCTTTGTTTATTGGCAGAGGGCTTTGCTTTAAGGGGACTTGGAGATGAGTTTTGGTTCTTGGCCTCAAGTTGTCTTCATTCAACCACAAGAAAATCAGTTGTTGCAACATCAAATTGAACAGCCAGAGAATTCCACGCCTGTATCCTGCTGGTTTATTCCCACCTCACCAGGGGGACAATGAGGTAAAATATTGCTTTTTTGGGAAGTCTCTGTCATCTCCAGCGATGGGGAGCTTCAGAAATGTGATAAAACACCTGTGTTTGGTGGTGGTGAGAAGGTGCAGACCATGCAATGCAGGTCATGGCCAACGGGGATGGGGCCTCCTGCACCCCAAATTCAGCCTGAGTGGCTGCAGGAAGCTGAGGAAGTGGGATAAAAGGACCCGGATTTCCATAGGATCCCAGAATGGTGGGGGTGTGTTACTGGTCACCACTGGTTTATTGCACTGGAGAGAGGGGAGAGCTCTCGTGTGCTCAGTGTGCACACATACTGGTGTTACTGGTCTCCATTTATTGCTTTGGAGAGAGCTATAGTGGTCCCGGTGCACACACTGGTGTTACTGGTCACCACTGGTTTATTGCTTTGGAGAGGTATTGCATTCCCAGTGCACACACTGGTGTTACTGGTCAGCACTGGTTTATTGCCTTGGAGAGAGCTGTTGTGCTCCCAGTGCACACACACTGGTGTTACTGGTCAGCACTGGTTTATTACTTTGGAGAGGTATTGTGCTCCCAGTGCACACACACTGGTGTCACTGGTGTTACTGGTCAGCACTGATTTATTGCCTTGGAGAGAGCTGTTGTGCTCCCAGTGCACACACGCTGGTGTCACTGGTGTTACTGGTCAGCACTGGTTTATTGCCTTGGAGAGAGCTGTTGTGCTCCCAGTGCACACACACTGGTGTCACTGGTGTTACTGGTCAGCACTGGTTTATTGCCTTGGAGCGAGCTATTGCACTCCCAGTGCACACACGCTGGTGTCACTGGTGTTACTGGTCAGCACTGGTTTATTGCCTTGGAGCGAGCTATTGCACTCCCAGTGCACACACGCTGGTGTCACTGGTGTTACTGGTCAGCACTGGTGGGGAGGGGGCAGCAGGTGCCTCCCCGGGCAGGGGCACTGGGGTTGGCAAAGGGTTAAATCCGCCCGTTTCTCCCCGTCACCCCGCTCGTCCCCGTTCCCCCCCCCACCGCGGGAGGCGGCTGCTCCGTCACGGCGGCGCGGGTGACGTCACCGTCGCGGAGCGCGCGCTGGTGCTGCCCGGGCGGGGAGGGAGGGAGGGAGGGGTGGGGGGGGGGTGGGGGGGGCGGGGGAGCGGCCCGGCCTCTGCGGGGACAGCGCGCGGCGGCGCCCGCACCCCGCCGCCTCCTTCCGCTCGGGCTTTGGATTTATTTGGTTTTCCCCGTTTTTCTCCCCATTCCGCGCATCTCCCGCTGCCCGCGCAGCCCGCTCACCGCCCCGCGGCTGCCCGCATGCCTGTCACCGAGGTAAGGACCCGCGGATCGGCTGCGGTGCCATCCCGCGACCGGCCACTCCCTCCCCGCTACCCGCAAGGTGCCGGGCTGGGGGCTGCGGGGCCCGGCCGCCGCCTTCCACCCCCTCCGGGTTGCTGCATTTCATTTATTTTATTGTATTTTGTTTAGTTTTATAATTAATTTAATTTCATTTTTGAAAAATTATTTATTTTACTTATTTATTTGATTAATTTTATTCTATTTTATAATTTTATATTTTATTTTATTGCACATTTTATTTTCTTTTATTATTATATTATTTATTTTATTTTACTTTCAATTTTATTTATTTTAGTTTTCTTTATTTTGTTTAATAATGTATTTAATTTCATTTAAAAATATTTTATTTATTTATCTTATATTTTATTTCATTTTATTTTATATTTTATTTTATTATTCACTTGATTTTATTTCACTCGGTTTTGTTTCATTTCACTTTATTTTATTTCACTTGATTTTCTTTTATTTCACTTTATTTAATTTTATCATTTACTCACATCATTTTATTTCCTTTTCCCTTTTACTCTATTTTATTGGACGTTTTCCTTGCGTCTCCCGCACGCTCAGCCCCTCCCGCACGCTCAGCCCCTCCAGCTCCCACCTCTTGCTGCATTTTTAACCCTTGGAGCAGCCGCGGGGGGGGGATGGGGGGGGGCTGAGCATCCCCCGGGGCAGACCCCGCTCTAAGCCGCTTTCCGCGGCCGTTCAGCAGCTGCTGCCCGGAGCTCTACAGGTGGCTGTGGGCGGGGGGGTGGCTCGGGAATGGGGCTGGGGTGGATTAAGGAGCGGGATGGGGGGGGGCTGCGAGTGGAAGGGGCTCGGTGGTGGCTGAGTAACCCCCCCCCCCAAACTGAGGTGCTGGGTGTGGGGTGATGTGGAGCGTTGGTCCCTCAAATCAGCCCACATCAGCCCAAATCTGCCCCAGTCTGCCCCAATCTGCTGCCTGCCCATCTGCTGGAGCAGCAGCAGAGCCCGGCTGTCCCTGCTGCAGGAGGTTTGGATGTCCAAGGGCTGTTCCCCAGTTGTCCCCATTCCCACCACCCCTGACCCATCACCTCCTGCTCGCCCCATCCCATGGCTCCTGCAGCCCAGCTGGTGACAAGGATGATGCCACCACTGACCTGGGCAACCCCTTCCAATGCCTCAGAACCCTTGCAGCAAAGAAATTCTTCCTCACATCCAATCCCAACTGCCCTGGCCACAACTGGAGCCCATTTCCTCTTGTCCTGTCCCTTGGTCCTTGGTTGAACAGACCCACCCCCACCTCTCTCCACCCGAATCCCATCTCTGTCCTTATCAAATAACTCTCATTTTGCCAGCTGGGATTTTGCTGGGCGCTCACCAGCAGTTGCATTTCTTGTTGGGTACCTCCACCTGCCTCGTGCCACGTCGTGCCATCCCCACCAGCTCCACAAACCCACCAGTGTCCATGTTCAAGAAAAAAACGTGTTTCCAGTTCTTCTGAGCATGAGTTTGATGGTCAGACCTGAAAGACCAATGAATTAAAAGAACTACGGATTTCCTGATGGCAGGTGTCACAGCTTTCAGCCAGGCTGATTAATTTGTGGTGCTCATTAACAGATTATTTTTATTTTTTTTCTCAAGTGCAAATTGATTTATTCAGAGTGATGGTGAGAAAAGGCCTTGGGGCTGTAAGGAAAGCCCTGTCAGCAGGATGGGGAAGGACTCTGCTGTTACTCTTCCTGTAACAGAGGTGTAAACTGGGAGGATCTCAATGGTATGCACAGAGTGTGCTTTCACTAAAGCACTGTGGAGCTCTGATCTAGAGATGCTTCTGTAGGGTGGACTGTCCTGCTGCAAACTAAAATGAGCCAAGAGCAGGCTCTGGACCTGCCACAGCATCACTCTGGGCTCTTTCTAGGCTTGAAGGTCCTTTCCAACCCAAACCATTCCTGGTTCTATGATTCCATGATCTGGGAGGTCCTGTGGCCTGCATTAGCCTGACTTACTCCATGGTTTCCTCTGGTTTTCTTATCTACTAATTGGCATGAGTCATCAAACCACGCTGGGCTCATCCTCCAAGTGTAGTGAGCAGATGAAGCCAAAACCAAAAGCCAGAGAGGAATTGACAACCATGGCCTGTCGTGATCAAACACAGTGAATAAACCATGCCCTAACACGGGTAAATACTAATTACTGTGGGGACTCTTGATTGGGAGGTTCACCTTGGTGGCAAGGGCAGGTTTCCAAGGTCTGGAACAAATGCTGATCCCCTGGAAAAGCTGATTGATTGGAGGCACTGGGCCATGTTCTCAGGGAAGATGGCTTTGTAGGAATTAGGCTTTGGACAGCATGGCTTGACTTTTATTTCTGGAGAGAAAAAAAAATAATGGGTGAAGTCTTCTTCTCTAGGTGGTTGGCTAAAAATGAATTTGCTGAAGTGCTGTGTGATGCTTGAGATCAGCTTCAAATACTCTGGATAAAGCTGATGGTAATGGGTCAGGTGCAGGCTCACCCACATCTCCAGGAAACAGATCAATGGGATTTTATCAGAGGAATGGGGCTTTTTCTGCCTCTTGCTGCCTTGAAATCAACACCACCATGTGTGTTTAGTTGGGGTTCAGCGATGTGGCAGTTGGAAAAGCCTCGTTCATTGGGGTGGCCCAGGCAGATGATGCTCAAAAAGAAATAATTGTGCAAAATCATAGGATCATGGAGTCACAGATGGTTTGGGGTGAAGGGACCTTTCCAGGCCACCCAGTCCAACTCCCCTGCAGTGACAGGGACATCTCCAACCAGAGCAGGTTGCTCAGAGCCCCGTCCAGCCTGACCTGGAATGTTCCCAGGGATGGGGCTTCTCCCACCTCTCTGGGCAACCTGGGCCAGGGTCTCACCGCCCTCAGTGTAATAAATTTCCTCCTTCCATCTAGTCTAAATCTCCCCTCTTTTAACTTAAAACCATCACCCCTTGTCCTACCACTCCAGGCCTTAATAGAATCAAAGAATAGTTTGGGTTGGAAGGGACCTTTAAAGGTCATCTAGTCCAAACCCCCAAAATCGATTCAGGAGGTGGGTCCAAGTGGGTATGAAGAATTAGTGGCTCTTCTGGAGGAGCTGCTTTGCAGCATGTGATGGTTGGAGATGGCTGCAATGATGTGTGGTGCCACAACTGGAATTGCTTTTACCAGCTGGACTGGGATGGACCAAGGCAGTCAGCACTGACAGCAGAGCACAGAACAAGTCCCCTTGTCTCCACCAGCCTGGCTGATGGCTGATCTTTAGCTTTGGTGGGATTTCTGGGGGTTGGGATCAAGCAGAACGAGTCACTTTGAGTCTAAAAATGGAAGCTTCCCCCATTTCCAGCAGTATTACTCTCATCAAAGGCAACTTGTCTGCCCTAGGGCTCTTTAATGAGTTTTAATTGCGATTCAATGCAGCATTAATCTGGTGCTTTCATAGTGGCCGTCTGTGGCCAGCAGGCTCGCTGGGTGCTGTAATTCATACCCTGCAACTGCAACCCGGGGTCACCCTCCCCCCTTTCTTCCTGCCTTCTTCTTCTTTTCATGGGAATTCTGTTGGATGCTGAATAGTTCAATTCATTACCCCATGAGCAGAGAGCTCGAAGGACTCCAATCCTGGATTCCTATCTCCAGAGTCAGTGTGTAATTACCCAAATCTGGCAAAAATCGACGTGACGGAGCCAGCTGCTCAAGTCCCCCACAAATCTGTGAATCCCATCGTTCCCGAGCTGGGAGGGGACCAGTGCCAAGCTCAACTCCCAGAAATCTTTTGTTCCTTACAAAGCTGTTGGCAAAGTCCCCTCGTTGCAGCTCTCCGGCCGGAATCGCTCCGCAGAGCCTCCAGCATCACCGTGAAAAGCTCTGGGAGCAAAACTCCCAGGAGAGCCTGTGCCAAGGTGGTGCTGGAGCAGCTGAGATGTTGCTTGAGTTGTAGAGAGTGGAGAAATAAAGCTAAAACCTTCAGATCTCCACTTAAATTGGGGTCCTGCTATGGCACGTGGCTGGTGGGCATGAGTGGGACCTTGCTTCATGGGAAACCTGGGCATCCTGGAGAAGGGCAGGGGGGTGGCCACCTTGCTGCACCAAAAATGAGTCTTTCCAACCTATTCCTTCATGCTCATGTAAAAGCAAGGCTGAGGATGTGCCTTCTTCTGCTCAGTGCCAGGATGGGAGCTGTGCCTGTGTGCTGCAGTGGAAATGGCTTGAGAAATAGCTCCAGATATTATGAATAAAGCTGATGTTAATGGGTCAAGTGCAAAGCTCACCAACATCTCCAGAAAATAGATCAATGGGATCTCGTGGTGATCAGATCAACAGGGCTCCTGTAACCCTCAACCCACCCTCCCCATCCAGGTGCCGACCACAGCCCCCGTCTCTCTGTGCACCAGCCTCTCCGTGCGCCCACCCTGAGCTACTCCAGCCCTCACAGGGACTGGGGGGATGAGAGAGGCCACATCCATGGCCAAGGTTGAGACTTTGTGCCCGGCAGGGACTTGGGGTGCTGCTGTAACCAAAGGGTTTCCCTTTCTTCCAGGGTCGAGGAGCACCCACGGTTCCCTGAGCCCCACGTCCCTTCCTGGGTGTCAGGAGGCACCGACGAGCCCGTGGAGCATCTCAAGGCAGGTGAGGACCATGTCCTGTCCCCTGACACACCCCAGGGGGACCAGGGAGGGATGGAAACAGCCCAGGGAGATGGCAGCCCCTCTCTGTGCCATCCCCACTTGCTCTGCAGGTGGCTGGGCAGGCAGTTCCATGTGCAGAAAAAGCGTTTTTAATCGATTTGTTCAGCAGCTGCTGCCGCTCTCCTCCCCCCAAAAATCTGACCCTGTACCCCAAAAGCTGCTCTATATATCTGACGAGAGCAGATCCATGGAAAACTCAGTCCTTGGCAAAATGCTGAGTCCTTTCAGTGGCCAAAAAGCTGAATATACAGAAATATTGCTTGGGTGAAAACGGATGAGGCCGTGGTGTGCACGGAGCATCCCTGCGCCTTCCCCGGAGCGTTCACAGCTCCTGGGCTGGTTCACTACAAACCTCTGGGAATGAAAATCTCTTTGGCTTCTCTCATAATTATATAAAGGACAAAAAACCAATCCCATCTAGAATGTTGTGTACTAAAATCCATGGAAAAATAGGGAAAAGGCAAGCTGTGAGGTTGTGGTGAGTGCGTGGACATCACGGAGCAGGGGAGGGATGTTGGAAATGTTCCTCCTTGAGCTTCCCTGTGCTCTCTTTGTGCCTGAATAACAAGTCCCTATTTCAATTCTGTGGATGGTTTCCCTCTTCCTGGGAGCTGGAGCACAAGGCATGGCTTGTCCAGGCCGGCTGGCAGCGGGGGAGACAGTGCCTCCCGGCCCCCACTGGCCTGTGACCTTCATCCACCCAGGCGCTGGCACTCCCTCGCGCTGGCCAGGAAACCAGTGTCTGAAGCCTGAAATATTTAGAAGATAGTGTTTGTTTTTCTTCTTCTTCTTTTCTTTTATTTTTTCTTTTCTTTCCTTCTTCTCTTTTGGAAAACTTTTGCTCCCAACTGGGATAAACTTCCAAAAAATACTTTGTGGTTTTATAAACTGTCCAGGAGCGAATGGTTCCATGCAGGAGTGGTTGGGGTGGGAAAGGAGTTTATGGGATGCTGCCCCACACCTCAAGGAATACCCCAGGGTGCTCATTCCCACAGGGAATATTTTGGGGCCTTTAAGTGGAGAACAAGAAGTGAGGGAGAGATGTGTGAGCTGCTCCCCCTGCTTTAGAAAAATCCCATTTGCCAGGATAAATAAGTTTTTGTGGTTCATCTCCTGTACAAAGCTGAGGCTTAGTAAGGATTTTACTCAGGCTGTCCCAAAAGGAGAAATGGTGGTGCTCCCAGCAGTCCTTTTGGCCCTGATTTTTTTTACCTTCACCCACTCCATAGCATCTTCCCAAGGAATTTCTTTCCCATGGTGGCCGTCAGCTCTTTAATATCCTCACTTGTGGCTTTGCACCTCTTTATGATTAAAAAGCAGGGGAGTTTAGGAAGGGTTGGATTTATGGTGTCCTCTTGTTCTAGAGGCAGCCCTGCTTCTTCTGCTTAAGACTATTAGATCTTGCCTGGAAAAAAACCCTGTTGTAAGGCTCTTGACTTGATCCTCTTGATGACGTGTGATACGATGTGAATAACGCTCATGGGTGAGCACCCGGCTCCGTTACCTGCTCATCTCAACACGTGAAAAGAGAATTTTTCCCCCCGTTTCTGAGTTTCCTAAAACCCTTTCAAGTTGAGAAAAAGCCTGAGATATTTTTTTACCCTCAAGAAAACATTATTCCAAGAAGCTGGAGGTGGGAGGAGGGTAAAAATCCCATGGTCAGTGACCCAGGGCAGCTCCAGGGGCCAGAAACTCTTTGTGCTTCATCGGGATGTTTCCGTCGGCGTTGTGGGGTGGGAAGGAGTTGGGAAACAGAGTGGGAGGAAAACTGTGCTTGTTTACAGAATTTCTTCACAAGCTTCAGATTTGTGTTTCTTCTCAGCACGTGGGCCCAGGAAAGGTTTGTTTTGCCTCCTCCAGAAGGTTTCCTGGGGGGAAAATGGTCCAAACTGGGGTCCCTGCCAGTATGGTAAATGCTGGTGCTAGGGATGGTTTTGCATCGTTCCTGGGTGGTTCGTGACATCAGTGGGACCATGTGAAGTGCCCAGGATGGGTGGGAAGCAGCACTGTGCTCAAGGAGGGATGGGGACTCGTGGTGACAGCCTGGCCCTATGGCCAGGAGACATCTGGCCTCGCTTGGTGCATTTTTCCCAGCGGTTTGGGAAGAGGAGAGGCTCTTCCCAGGCAGTCAGGGGTCTCTAGAAAGAAGAAATCATTGAAAAGTTGAACTCCAGGGAAATCCCAGGCACTTCCTTCCAGGCTGGAGGAGACTCAGCTGGCAGATAGCACTTCAGAAATGTCCATCTGTCTTTTGTCCTTTCTTTAGACCATGTTAATGGGATGAATCCTTAATGTTTGTAAAACTCATCTAATGCTCTTCACAAGTCCCAGCAATGGGTGCAGAGGCAGAGATCTGCTGGTGCAGGGCACAGGGAGTGCAGGGACTTCTGGATGTGCAGCACAACCTTGGAAATCCCAGAATCAAATTCCCCAGATTGGAAAAGCCCTTTAAGCTCATGGAGTCCAACCATGAACCCAACACTGATCAGTCCCCACTGACCCATGTCCCTCAGCACTGTGTCTACACGACTCTTCAATCCCTCCAGGGATGGGGACTCCACCACTGCCCTGGGCAACCCCTTCCAATGCCTCAGAGCCCTTTCAGCAAAGAAATTCTTCCTCACATCCCATCTCAACTGCCCTGGCCACAACTGGAGCCCATTTCCTCTTGTCCTGTCCCTTGGTCCTTGGTTGAACAGACCCACCCCCACCTCTCTGCACCCTCCTTGCAGGGACTTGGACAGAGCCAGAAGGTCTCCCCTCAGCCTCCTTTTCTCCAGGCTCAACACCCCCAGTTCCCTCAGCCGGGAACTCAGCACACTTGTGCTCCAGACCCTTCCCCAGCTCCGTTCCCTTCTCTGGACACGCTCCAGCACCTCCAGGTCCTTCTTGGAGTCAGGGGCCCAACACTGAACCCAGCACTCGAGCTGCAGCCTCACCAGTGCCCAGTGCAGGGGGCAGAGAACTTCCCTGCTCCTACTGGCCACACTGGTGCTGATCCAGGACCTATGGAAACTCCTGCAATAGGTCCTGGCCCATGGATCCAGCCTGGCCAGGTCCCTCTGCAGAGCTTCCTGACCCTCCAGCAGATCAACACTCCCACCCAGCTGGGTGTCATCTGCAAACTGACTCAATCCCCTCATCCAGATCATTGCTGAAGACCCTCCCAGCAGAGTTTTTAGCTCTGCCATGAGATCTGTAAGACCATCATCCCCATCACTGGTGTGCAGCTGTGCTGGGCAGGGTGAGGCCCAGCAGGATGGAGGGGACAGGAACATGACAGCCTGTTCTATAGGGACATTCTCTGAGCATGGATTCCGGTGTTTATGGCAGCCCCAAGGTGTTTCCTGTGGCTGGGTGCTCAGCTTCCCGCTGCTGCTCCAGCTGCTTGTGCCATCAGCTGGATGCAGAAATAAGGAGAAAACAAGGAGCTTTGCTGGCTGCTGTAGGATTTGGGTCTCCAAAGTGTTGTCAAGGGGTCTCCCCTGCTCTGTGGAGCGCGTGTGGATAGAGGGATGGTGGGGATGAGGGAGACGGGGTTGCTCGTCAGTGGTACAAATGTGCACGAGCCATGGGACAGATGCTCCAGCACCAAGTCCCAGCAGGAGCTGGTGAAAATGGAGCTGGTGGGGTGGGATGGAGCAGGAGGACCTTCTCATGGCTGATTCACCTCCCATTGTGGGAGAAGAGACGCTGATGGCACTTCATGCAGTCATAGGTGTGCATCGTGGTGAGGGATGTGGCCTCAGCAGTGTCAGCTGGCAGGGGCGAGGACCAGTGTGGCCACAGGGCTCTGTGTTAGGTCAATAAAGCCAAAATCATCCCATTTCTTACCAGCCTTTGGCTTTTCGTGGGGATCAAACCCATGTCAGGATCAGGACAGAAAAGGTTCTTCCCCAGAAGGAGAATCTTTTCTCTGTTCTTGAACATTTATAAATATTTTGGGACATGTCTAATAAATATTTTTACCAAGAGATTGAATCCCAGAGTGGTGGGGGCTGGAAGGGACCTCTGAAGATCATCCAGTCCAACCCCCCTGCCAGAGCAGGATCACCTACAGCAGGTCACACAGGATGGTGTCCAGGTGGGTTTGAACATCTCCAGAGATGGAGACTCCACACCCTCTCTGGGCAGCCTGGCCCAGGGCTCTGGCACCCTCACAGAAACATGAAAAAAACTTGGTCTAAAGGAAAAAGCAGCTTCTGGATGCTGCTGGCATTTGGGAATGTATCCCTGGCAATGGAGCATGTCCAGGTGGCATTTCTGCCCCTGGGCAGCTGTGGAGGAGCTTGCAGGGGTCGGTGCTGGGGAGGAAGCAGAGCTGTGACTGTTCCCCATCCCAGCCCAGGAGCCACCACCATCTCACAGCAGCAGGAGATGGGTGAGGTCCCACAGCACCAGTGATGGTATCTTGGAGTGAAAACTACTGAGCCATCCAACCATAATAGCTGTGGGGGGGCTCAGTGGAGAGATTTATTCTTCATTATTGGTGCAGTTGCCCTGTAGTGGGACCTGCAGTTTTGCCTGTGTCATAAATACCCATAATCTGCATTTTCATAGACTCATGGAATCCCAGAGTGGTTTGGGTTGGAAGGGACCTGATAGCTCCTCCAGTCCCAACCCCCCTGCCATCAGCAGGGACACCTTCCACTAGACCAGGTTGCTCAAAGCCTCATCCAACCTGGCCCAGAACACTTCCAGGGAGGAGCAGCCACAGCTTCTCTGCCCAACCTGAGTTCAGTTCAACACCCCCAGTTCCCTCAGCCGGGAACTCAGCACACTTGTGCTCCAGACCCTTCCCCAGCTCCATTGCCCTTCTCTGGACACGCTCCAGCACCTCCAGGTCCTTCTTGGAGTCAGGGGCCCAACACTGAACCCAGCACTCGAGCTGCAGCCTCACCAGTGCCCAGCGCAGGGGACAATCACTGTGTGCTGCTTTATGTCCCAGTGTGCAGGTGATGAGGAGGTGACAGGGCTGTGTGTGAGTCAGGTGACACACTATGTACCTAAAACATCCCCATTTACTAACGATCTCAGGAGCAAAACCTATTTGTGCTGGAGTTACTTTGTTCTCCAGCAGAAAGTAGGCGGTGATGCATAATCATCCTCCACAGGGATGGGGAGATGGGGGTCGGTGTGATAGCTGCTGCCAGTGGCTCTGGGGGCTCAGCCTCATGTCCTGCCCCCAGAGATGCTCCAGCCTGTGCCAAAATTCCTTGGGATCATCCCCGTGGGGGTCAGATCCTGCCTGGCATTACCCAACGCCGCGGCACGGAGAAGCAGGAAGGGTTTGTGTATTTTCTCTCCCCCTCCCGGGCTGGTGAATTGAATGTTTTTACTTTCCCTCTCTGCACAGAGCTTTTGTCGAGTCAATGAGAGACCTCCACAAGTCTAGCGTGCTGGGAAGCAAGCACAGCAGCCTGGTGAGTGTCTGGTGCAGGGCATCTTAATAAGGCTGGGACAGAGAGATTGCTTAGAAACAGCAGCTGAGCCTCAGCAAGCCAAGAACCCAACTGGCTGCCTCTGCTCTGAGAGTCCCTTGGCACAAGAGAGAAACCACTTAATTTCCACTGGAGACTCAGCATTTCTCATCCCAACAGCGTTTAACCCCAGCTCAGGCTGTAAATGCCCCTCCCCAGGTGCCCCAAGCGAAGCACCAACCCTGCAGAGATGCTGAAGGTGGATTTGCAGCCCCTTTTGCTGGCTGAATCCCACCAGCACGCTGCAAACAGGCCTTGCACTGCCTGGTGGAACTGGGATTCAAATCAAGAACAGCTTCTCTGGGCAACCTGGGCCAGTCTAAAAAGAAAAATAAAGTGTGTTAGGATTTCCTTTTCCCAACACACTTTTTAGGGCAAATCTTTCTTTTCTTGCAGGCCAGCCATCACCCTGACACTTAACCCCAGGCAGAGCAATATGTCAGAGAGTGACGATGAAAGAGCACTGGGTTCCCATTAAAAACCTCTCTCAGGCCATGGGAGATGCCACGTGTCATGGTGGTAACCCAAAGAACCCCCTTGTCACTAGGGCTGGGTATTGCCACCCCCCTGCAATTCCTGGTAAATCTTACCCAAGCTCGTTAGCATGAAAGCCATTAATGTGAACAAAAGCCCTTTTTCAAGGTTGAATTGAGAAGCAGCAGAGCATTAGAGGAGAGGAGAGATTAAATCAGCATTTGTTTGGCTCTGATCTGGTGTGCATGGAACAATAAGCATTTGATGACTAATTTTGGCAGTGCTGGGTATCTTATCAAAATAGAGCTGTTGCATTTCAAGCTTTTCTTTAGGGAGTGCATTCCAGCAGAGGAAATCTTACATCCATGCTTTGCTGAGGCACCAGGCATGCACTGAGCAGATCCAGCCCTCTGTGTCTGGGGGGGTGTAGGACGTGTCTGGGGGTGACACCGTCCTGCCCCAGTTGTGCATTTTCCCTTCTGAGTGATAAAAATATGGCTTTGCTCAAGGAAAGCGAGCAGGGATGGGGTTGGGAGGGGAAGTGGCTTTGTGGAGCAGAGCAGGGATGGGGTTTTGCTGTTCTCCAGTATTAATTTAGGGTAGGAGCATGGTCCTGCTCGTCCCCACACTCCCCAGGTGTGGGTCCCCTGCCTCCAGCCGTGATGGGACCTTTTTGGGGCTCTCTCTCAAATCCATGGCCAATGTGCACCATGTCCTTTGGCAAGGGGTTTAATCCCCCCTTGGCCATGAGACTTCTAAATCCCCCAGTGCTGATGATCCTGAGGAGCATCAGGACCAGAGCAGGATCGTGCATCGTTGGGGACGATGGCTCTGTCTTGGAAGGCATGTGGCAGTGTGCTTGGGAGCATGGCATGGTGCTGGGTCTGGTAGTGGCTTTTTGCTCTCAAATCACAGAATCATGGACTGTTGTGAGCTGGAAGGGACCCACCAGGATGATGGAGTCCAACTCCTGTCCCTGCACAGGACAATCCCAACATTCACACCATGTCCCTGAGGGCCTTGGCCAAATGCTGCTGGAATCTTGTCAGGCTTGGGGCCATCAGCACCTCCCTGGGGAGCCTGTTCCAGTGCTCCACCACCCTCTGCCTCAAGAACCTTTTCCTCATGGCCAACCTCCCCTGATGACCTATTTTGATGTTTTCTTCCCTTCTCTCTGCACGTGGGGGCTGTGAGGAGCAGGAAGGGGCAGGGGGATGGGACATCCCCGTGCTTCCTATGGATGAAGCCATCTCCTTGATTTAAACCTGCCAACGAGCAGCTCTTGTTTTTGCCCAGTTCCACCCCGTTGTCTTAATGCCTGATTGATCCTGGAAATGTCAAACTTGAGCATCACTGACCTTTCTGATGGAAAATCACTTCTGCCCCGCGGCTCCCGGGGACGCCCAGGGGACGTGTTGGCTCCAGAGAGGAGAGAGGGAAAATAACCCCCATGCAAGGGGGGCACAGGGAAAATGGGGGGGGGGGTTTCAGTTGTATTTGGTTTCTTTTGTACAAAACTCTGCCTTGATTTTCGCTGGAAAGCTCCAGATGGGGCATGTTCATCAGCACCTCTGCCTGCACCAGGAGGAGGCAAGAAAAAAGGGAATAATGTGATTTTGGAGAGGCATTGTCTCCTGGAGTGCCACAAAATCCCTCCTGAAAGCCCCATTTTTTCTCAAAAGTAAAAAAAAAAAAGAGTGTTGGATTTCATAGAACCAGAGAATGGTTTGGGTTGGGAGGGACCTTAAAGCTCATCCAGTGCCATGAGCCAGCAGCAGGGACACCTTCCACTAGACCAGGTTGCTCAAAGCCTCATCCAACCTGGCCTTGAACACTTCCAGGGAGGAGCAGCCACAGCTTCTCTGGGCAACCTGGGCCAGTCTAAAAAGAAATAAAAAGTGTGTTAGGATTTCCTTTTCCCAACACACTTTTTCAGGCAAATCTTTCTTTTCTTGCAGGCCAACCATCACCCTGACACTTAACCCCAGGCAGAGCAATATGTCAGAGAGCCACGATGAAAGATCACTGGGTGCCCATTAAAAACCTCTCTCAGGCCATGGGAGATGCCACGTGTCATGGTGGTAACCCAAAGAAGCCCCTTGTCACTAGGGCTGGGTATTGCCACCCCCCTGCAATTCCTGCTTGGTTACAGGTGAAAGCAAAAACTCATTTTTCTGAAAGCTTTGACGATGGAGGCAGATTAACCAGCACTCTGGATAGGATATACTGATTTTTTATCTATTTTTTTTCAGAGGATTACAGTCCACTGCACTGTGCAAGCTCTTTGCACAAAGCTTTCCCTCCCGGCTGCTGTTGCCAAGACTCCCAATGCTTGAAAAGATGCATTTAAAAATAAACACATGGAGACACAAGAGCTGTGTCCTGCTGCTGCTGCTGGTAGGCAAAGGCTGGAGCTGCCAACAGATCAGAAAAAATAAAAACCCTCCAAAGAGGGGCTGAGGTTTTTGCTTCTTGTTTGATTTTGCTTTTTTTTGATTTTTGCTTTTTTTTTTCCCTAGGCAAAGGGCAGTGCTGTTCCCAGGGGATGTGGGTAAAGCTGCTCCCCATGGGTTTTGTGTGCTGCTGGGACATGTGGGTCAGACCCACCTACCCCACAACATCTGCTGATGGGGGATGTGAAGTGGGTACCATTCCTCCATCCTAGAGAAAAACCTGGAAAATAAAAAAATGTGGGGTTTATATATTTATTTAATTAATTATTTATTCAATGCAATTGCTCCTGAACTGCTCTCTGCTGTAAAATTGAACTTCAAAGCTTATTTCCCCACTTCAAAGCTTATTTTCCCCACTTCAAAGCTTATTTTCCCCATTTCAAAGCTCATTTCCCCACTTTAAAGCTCATTTCCCCACCCTGCAAGAAGCAGGAGCTCACAGGCTGCCCAGTCCAGACAGCCCTGACCCTTCCACAGCCCTTTGAGGGCTTGATTTGCTCCTCATCCCAGGGATCTCCCTGCAAAGCTTGGGTGGACACCTCCACTTCTTGCTCATGTCTCGTGATGATGTCTCATGAGCCTTATGATGCAATATTGCACCTCTCAGGATAGAGGGAAAAAGAGGGAGGTTGGTTCTGTGCCACCTCCCCACACAGACCAACCTGAGCTCTTGGAGAGGAAAACTTTCCCTGAGCAGGGGATCCTCAACATCCAGTCCTATTGTGTGTGGAAAATCTCTTGCAGACCAACCTATCTTGCATGTTCCTGTCCATCTTTTCCATTCCTCTTTCCATTTCTTCTTCCCCTTTCTCCTTCAGTGGAACATGGGCTGTTCCCTCCAGCCTGGGTGCCCGGCTGGGCGCAGACGCCCGCCCCTAGCAGATATCATCGTTGTGATTATGAAACCTCAAAGAGCTGCTTTGTTCTTTTGTTTGGAGAGGAGGAACGGGGATGGCAGCTCTGCCCAGTCCCTCCCTCCCCACAGCTCAGGGAGAGATGCTCTGCACTGCCCTGTATCCCAGTGCTTCCCAGTTTACCCATTTTCCCTGCTATTTCTTAATACAAAGGAATTTTCCACCTCCCAGCATGGAATTTTGGGATGTGTTCTTCCCCTCGAGCACTTTGAGAAGTAAAACATTACAATGAGCCTTAAAATACCAGAGCAGAGTGGAGTATTCTCTGCTGGTGCTTGTTTCCTGGGGTTAATGGTGATGCTGAATGTCCTGATTGATTTTATCCCCTCGCTTCCAAGCACTTTACAGCATTTGTTTTTCATGGAAGTGCTGCTCCACCTAAAACAAGGGAGGAGTTTTGTAATGAAAGGAAAAACCAGAGTCCAAGAGTAACTAGAGTGAGTTACCAGAGGGATGGACATGGTGACACATTAGTCTGGTTCTGGAGATGGATGGAAATGACTCCAATAAATCAATCATATTTGTGTTAATGCCTGGAGCCACTGAGAGTGAGGTGATGGGGAAATAAAAATGCCCGTTAGAGTCAGCAGAACGTGGAGGGTTACTCAAAAAAGAGAGTTTCATAAGAATTACATCTTGTAGGGATTGCAAATGCTCTGGATAAGAGCTTCCAGGAGTGGTGGATGTGGCACATCACACGGTGACGGGAGCTGGTTCCTCGCTGCCAGGAGTTTGATCTGAACTGGGACCGACTGGGGCTCAGGGGGCGGCTGCAGCTTCGTGCAGGAGCTGAAATTAGCAGGATTTTTTTTGTCTTCCAGCATCCTCTGTCTTCCTGAGAGCAGTTGGGGTGATGGCATCCCTGAATTCACTCAAAAGTTCTTTTTTTTCCAATTTTTCTGTTGTAGAGCAGAGAGAACGGTGTTCAAAAGGGGAAAAGAATTTGCAGTTCGGTTCTGAACAGACATAATTTTGCAAAATTTAAGTCAAATCATTTGTAAATCACAGAATCCCTGAATTCCCTGGACTGGAAAAGCCCTTTAAGCTCATGGAGTCCAACCATGAACCCAACACTGACCAGTCCCCACTGACCCCTGTCCCTCAGCACTGTGTCTACACGACTCTTCAATCCCTCCAGGGATGGGGACTCCACCACTGCCCTGGGCAACCCCTTCCAATGCCCCAGAACCCTTTCAGCAAAGAAATTCTTCCTCACATCCCATCTCAACGATGCCACCACAGCTGTGTCACAGCCACCCCTCCCCACACCCTGTGGGACACGAGGTGCTTCGGTCTCCACATACCTGACAAAGCCCCCGGCCGCTGTCACTGTCCCCCTGGGAGGAAACAAAGGGCAGAGGGGCTGGTGTGGGACCAGGGGGAGGTTGGGTCGCTTTGTCCAGCCTTTCCTCTCCCACATTGTCCTCTCCCTTTGGGGAAGGGGCTCTTTTCCTTCCCTGCCTGGGAAATATTGTCACCACCTGCAAAATACTCGGCGGCAGGGAACGGGGAGCAGCATCCCACCGGTGTCAGAACCATCCCCACATCCCCCCCCTTCCTCTCCATCTCCTCCTCATCTTCAAAAGCCTTCACTGGCTCGGCCAGGAAAGAGGATGTTTGTCCAGAGCCGAACTCCAACGTGTCTCCTCCAAGCCCGGAAACCCCGGAGAGCAGCGAGCTCTGCAAAGCAGCACACAGAGGGAAGATAAATAAGTAAATAACAGAACTATTTCCCATTTGCAACTGAAGCTCCCCCTTGGACTGCACAGGCTGTGGGATCAGAGATTTTCATCCTCCTGGCTAGAAAATCCAGCTTGTTTTCAACAGTTTTCCACCATAAAATGGGGTTTCTTGAGAAAATGGCCTCCAGTTGTGGCCAGGGCAGTTGAGATGGGATGTAAGGAAGAATTTATTTGCTGAAAGGGTTCTGAGGCATTGGAAGGGGTTGCCCAGGGTGGTGGTGGAGTCCACTGGAGTGGTGGAGTCAATGAAAAACCAAAGGGCAAAGGGTGAGGCACCACCCTCATGCTGCAAACACGGCTGCTGATGGGTTGCGTGTGGGAAATCTTCCCAATAAAATCACAGAATCCCTGAATTCCCTGGATTGGAAAAGCCCTTTAAGCTCATGGAGTCCAACCATGAACCCAACACTGCCCAGTCCCCACTGACCCATGTCCCTCAGCACTGTGTCTACACGACTCTTCAATCCCTCCAGGGATGGGGACTCCACCACTGCTCTGGGCAACCCCTTCCAATGCCTCAGAACCCTTTCAGCAAAGAAATTCTTCCTCACATCCCATCTCAGCTGCCCTGGCCACAACTGGAGCCCATTTCCTCTTGTCCTAAAGGATGCTGAGCTTTTGATTTTTCAACCCCATCATTGTGCACCCATCCCATCAGCTGCTGCTCTCCACTCCTCCTCTCCACCCAAAGGCTGATGCTCCCCTCAAGCCTCCCACTTCATCCCCAGGTCCCTGGCTCTCCCACGCACTGCAGGAGCTATTTCTGGCCCAGGGAAGCCTCCACCAGCTGCCAAACCCAGAAATCTGCAGGAAAAGGTTCAAGCAGGAGCCACCTGCCACACAATGCTGGTTCTGGGCAGCCCTGAGCCCCTTTGCCAGGGATTTTGCCGGCGTTTCTGCGCTGGCTGCGTCCCTGGGGTGATGTGACACTGTTTACAGGAAACACTGACTGAGGTTAAAGGAAAGAAACTCAGGATTTCTCCAGCAAAAACAGGCACTTGAGCTTATTGCTTCCTCCAGGCATGGCAGGAGCTGAGTGGAGACTTTCATGGGGTTCTTTTTTTTGGTGAAAGAATAAAAATAGGGAGGGCTGGAAAAAAATAAGGAGAGATGCAAAAGTGCTGAGGTGCTGGAAGCAACATCACCCTCGGGGTGGGAGATCACAACAGGTAGGCACACGTGAGGATCCACATGAAGGGTAAAAACACATCTCCAGGTTGCTTGGAGCTCGTTTGTGCTGGTGCTTCGTTTGGCAGCGACTCATTAAGGTGAATTTTGGGCTTCAGAAAATCTTGGGAGCTCCTTTTCTGCTCCTGCCATGAGGTTTCTTCAGGGAGGTTCCTGGGATTCTCCTTGCATGGGGTTGTGCTATGAGGCATCTGAAAAGTGTGGTGGGGGAAGGAGTGAGCAAATGGCTTTTTCAGTAGGATTTGGGGCTGCTTTTTTTTTGCAGTAGGTCTGGAGAAGAGGGGCATGGACAGCAGAAATGGGCATGGACATCCTGGGATCATGGAGTAAATGGAGAGCTTAAAAAATTCAAAGACCTGGGATCATGGAGCAAACCAAGAGCTTAAAAAATAACAAGATAACATTTTGGTGCCTTTGTTAAGATTATAAAGAAATTTCATTTGAATATGAAAACTCATCTGTTCAGAGAAAGGAAAATGTGAGATTTAGAGAAACTCATGGAAGTTGCTCCTTCAGGATGGGTCTCCTTGCCCTGCCTGCCTGGCTCTGATCACTTGGTTTGGTTTGGCAAGGATTCCCAGTGCTTTGCTGGAAGTTTGTGGGTTTTTTTTCAGAGCAGAAACTTTTCCAGCCCCCCCCCCAAAATAAATAAATAAATAAAATTCTCTCTGCTCTCGTTTTGGGTTAAATCCTGAAGGATCTGTGTCCTTTTTCTGGCAGTGTCACCTCCGTGGCAATGCACAGGCTGCAAGGGATGCTCCTCAGGAGGTGCTGCTGGTGGGATGGAAAATACAGCTGGGTTTTGGGGTGTGATGTGGGATCAAGGCAACGCAGAGGGATCCTCACATGGGATTCTGCCCATGGGCAGGTTTCCTCCAGGCTGGGGGTCAGATGCTGTGAGGAACATCTGCTCTGCTCACAGGAGGTCACTGCATCGTGTCCCTATGAGCACAGGGCTGTCATGGTTGGACCTGATGATCTTAAAGGTGTTGGGTTCATGATTGGACTTGATGATCTTAAAGGGCTTTTCTAATCCAGGCCATTCTGGGATTACCCTCAGGTGCTCTTTACTCCACCTTTTGCCCTGTAGCCATGGGTTAATCCCACTGTTGGGTTTGCCCCTAAGGGTTTGAGCACCATTTCCAGTCTTTTATCATTCCTTTATTCAGGAGATGTTGCTCCAGGACACCGTGTTCCCAGCCACACACCCGTGATGTGGAGTTTGGGGTGAAGCAGAGACTCAGTTGGAGTTCCTCAGGGTTAGAGCAGCCAACAAAGCAGTTCTCTGGTGTTGCCCCACGCTGAGAGATGCTCCCAGCAGATGATGACCTGATGTTTGAGGACACACTTTTGTCAGTAGATGCTGGTTGGGAAGATGTGAGCGGCTACGAGTCCTCAGGCACGCGATTGCCATGTGCTTGGATGGAGCTGAGCACTTCTGTTGATCTAAGGTGGCTTAAAGGCTTATTATGCTCCTCTGCACGCTGAAAGCACCTTAAATCTTTATGGATTTTATGGCCAACATTTGTGCTACCATAAGAACTGCTCAAGAGAAGACTGAAATGGGAAAAGTAGGCTTTTTTTTTTGGTTAGAAAAAGCAAAGTAGTGAGGACACTCATTTCTGCACGTGCAGCTGCATTGGGGAAGCAGGATGAGCCACTGGGTCCTTGGGATCTGTGCTCCACTGGGGTCAGCTGGTTGGGTCCCTGGGAGCATCTCACCACCTGCAGCAAGTGGTCCCACCATGCTGTGTGTTTGCCCAGGTAGGGACACCTGTGCAAAATAAGCTGAGTCAGCTGAACACAACCTGTACCAGCTCTTGGATGCTCACTCCTTGCCTAAGTGCTCTTCTCCTGCCCCAGAGCACGTTTGCACGTGGTCCAGACTAATCCATTTCCAAGTCATCGCATTAAAAGCCTTAATTTGTTTGTCATGTGTCTGTGGAGTGGTGGTGCTGTGTGTTCTAGATAACAATTCCTGCTGGAAACCATAAAATTATGGATTGGTTTGGGTGGGAAGGGACCTGAAAGCTCATCCAGTCCCAACCCCCCTGCCAGCAGCAGGGACACCTTCCACTGGACCAGGTTGCTCAAAGCCTCATCCAACCTGGCCGAGAACACTTCCAGGGAGGAGCAGCCACAGCTTCTCTGGCCAACCTGGGACACTGTCTCACCACCCTCACAGTGAAAAATTTCCTCCTAATATCCAACCTAAATCATAGAATCACAGAACCCCAGACTGGGTTGGGTTGGGAGGGACCCCAAAGCTCATCCAGTCCCAACCCCCCTGCCAGCAGCAGGGACACCTTCCACTAGACCAGGTTGCTCAAAGCCTCATCCAACCTGGCCAAGAACACACCCAGGGAAGAAGATCAGCTTCAATTTTACAGCAGCAGAGACCCTTTTAGTGCCATTTGTGTACCTTGCACTGAGGTGACCTTATATTGTTTCCAGGGTGTTACATTTACAGCTCTGGGCTGCCCCAATCCAGCTTGGCCTCGTCAAGCGAAAGCTCCATCACAACATGGGTTGGAAAGTGGAAATGAGCTGTGAGACAGCCCGGGTGGGATGTATTTGGAAGGTGAAACCTCCTGTGTTTGCTCCACAGATGTCATGGCGCCCGCAATACCGCAGCTCCAAGTTTCGGAACGTCTACGGGAAGGCGGCGAGCAGGGAGCACTGCTTCGATGGCGTCCCCATCACCAAGAACGTCCATGACAACCACTTCTGCGCCGTCAACGCCCGCTTCCTCGCCATCGTCACCGAGAGCGCCGGCGGGGGCTCCTTCCTCGTCATCCCCCTCGAGCAGGTAACGGCTTTGGCCACAGAGTCACAGTGTCAGGGGTTGGAAGGGACCTCGAAAGCTCATCCAGTCCAATCCCCTGCCAGAGCAGGATCACCCAGATGAGTTCACACAGGAAGGCATCCAGAAGGGTCTTGAATGTCTCCAGAGAAGGAGACTCCACACCCTCCCTGGGCAGCCTGGCCCAGGGCTCTGGCACCCTCACAGGAAAGAAGTTCCTTCTCAAATTTAAGCAGAACCTCCTGTGTTCCAGCTCACACCCACTGTCCCTTGTCCTACCACTGGACACCACTGAGAAGAGCCTGGCTCCATCCTCCTCATACTCACCCTTCAAATATTTATAAACATTAATGAGGTCCCCCCTCAGCCTCCTCTTCTCCAGGCTAAAGAGCCCCAGCTCCCTCAGCCTTTCCTCATCAGGGAGATGCTCCACTCCCTTCATCACCTTGGTGGCTCTGTGCTGGACTCTCTCCAGCAGCTCCCTGTCCTTCTTGAACTGTGGGGCCCAGAACTGGACACAATATTCCAGATGTGGCCTCACCAGGGCAGAGTAGAGGGGTGTCACGTTGGTGACACCGATCTGGAGCTGGTCCCTAAGTGCGGGTGTGTGTGCTCCATCCCGGGGGTCCCATCCCACAGTGGGATGTGGCCACGTCCCTGCTGGCCTTTACCAGGATTTCTTGTCTGAAGAAGGGATGATTTACAGCTCTCTCAGTGAATCGAGTTTTTTTCTCTAGAACATTCACATTCTGATTTTTTCCCCCTTAATTTCTGGAGTAAAAATCATCAGCAGATGGAAGAAATTCCAATCAGGGATTTAATTGCAGCGCACAGCTTGACTCTGATTAATATTCCAACAAGCAGGAGCTTTGTCTGAGCGCTCGGAGCACTGCAGCCTCCCGAGCTTGGGGGTCCTAAATCCTCACTTAATAACCCAATATTACCAGAAAATTGCCTTTTTTTTTTTTCTCCTTTTAAGCAAATTCAGCCCAATCCCAGTGGGATCAGAGCAGTGATGCTGTTGGAACCCATTCCAAAGGGATCATCAGCCCTGCATGGAAATCCCTGGTGATATTGCACCCAAGAAATCCCAGCCTGAGTGAACCTCCTCCATCCGTGTCAAGTGGCTGCACACTCCTTTGTGCCATCTAATAATTTCATTTATTCCTTTTTTCTTTTTTTTTTTTTAAATAGGGACTGATTAGCTCATTAAGAGTAAACTAATTTTCTTTGGAAATCAGCAGCCCTCTAATTAATTGGCATCCATATTTAGCTGAACATAATGAAGGTAACCTAGATACAGCAGATCTACTCAGGATTTGATTTGCTGCCATCTCCTTTTTTTATTTATTTTTTTAAATTTTTTTTTTACATTTCTGCCCTCTGTTCTGCTGAGAAATCATCACCAGAAACCCTTTATGCTTCAAGTGACAACACATTTGCATTTTCCAGGCCGTATGTTCCTCTGCCCATGCATCACAAATGCTGGTTCCTCCTGCATTTACCCAGCAATCAAGGGGATGTGCAACCACTTCTACAAGGTTCTGTAGGTTGGGAAGATGGAGTGTGGCTGGTTTTTGTTCCCACCTCCTTCCTGAGCTGAGGCAGAATCCAAATTGTGGAGCATCAGCCACTGGGAACCAGTCTCTCCTAGTTGTCTTCTATAAATATCCCTGGAGAGTGGGTGAAGGAGAGCTTGTGAGCTGATGGTAGGGATTGAGAAGATGGTTTGCTTCCCAAATTGTAATGATAAAAGGATTTGGTCCAAACTTCAGCTGAAAGGGAGAGGAGATCACATTAAAAATGTGCATTTTGAGTCAGCAATAACCCAGCCTGGGTTGAGCTCTGACATCATGAGTGGAATCCAGTCCTGCTTGGATGGTGCAATTTGGCAGGAAAGCAGCTCAGTGCAATTCCATCCCTGTTTGTGGTCCAGCATGGACCATGCATCTGCTGTGGACATGGTCCTGGCTCTGGCCATTCCCCCACGAGTCATCCCTCATAGAGAAGCTGTGGCTGCTCCTCCCTGGAAGTGTTCTTGGCCAGGTTGGATGAGGCTTTGAGCAACCTGGTCTAGTGGAAGGTGTCCCTGCTGCTGGCAGGGGGTTGGGACTGGATGAGCTTTAAGGTCCCTTCCAACCCAGACCAGTCTGGGACCAGGACTTTGCTGGCCCTGGGCTCCCTGAAGCAGCTGGGGAGAGCCAAGCTCCAGCTGTGTGTGCATTGATTTCAGCTGTGCCTGGTGTAGTTGGCTTCATATAAACTGGGCTGGGGTGAGGAGAGGTTCTGGGAGCAGCTCTGAGGGTTGGGGTTGTGGTGATGCAGGTTGTTGGGGTGATGCAGGTTGTTGGGGTGATGCAGTTTGTTGGGGTGATGCAGTTTGTTGGGGTGTCCATGGGGTCCCATTGCAGGAGCAGGGTGCCTGGTATCGCTCCCACTGGGACAGGAGGGGTTTTGTTTCTAGAGGGGGTGATAAGAGCTTGTTTTCCAGAGGCAGACAATGTTATCTGCCTGCAAGGCTGAAGGAAGCAGCGGGCAGGAAGGGGAGTCTCTGTTTACATGGAGGGAGCTGATGTCCAAAGCTGTTGCTTGGGTGTCCTGGGGTGAGCTGGGCCAGAGCTGGTTCTGTTCAGCAGCTGGAGCAGCGCTGGGGGTTGGGTTCAGCTGGGATTTGTCAGGAGAGAAACGCTGAGAACATCCCCATGTTGGCATTGGTGTCCCTGGCACTGAAGGACTTTGTGTTTGTCCCTCTGCAAGCGCCAGAGCTCAGGGGTGAGGAATATTGCCATGGATCAGCTCCATGGGCACTGGGCTCTGCCAAGGGGCTGCTCCATCTCCTGTCCCCCATGGGCAGGAGATCCATGAGGGGCTCTATTTTATTATTATCATCATCATTACTGCATCAGTATCATTATTAAATGAAGTTTTATTCTATTTCCATGATGAACTTGTTCTCCTCTCCCCCACGAGTCTCCTTCCCCTTGCCCCCCAGTTCTCTCCCCTGTCCCCTGGATGGGAGTGAGCGAGCAGCTGGGTTTGGCTGCCAGCCCAGTGCTCTCCCAGTGCCACCAGCACACTGGCCAGTGCTGCCCATTGTAGCCATGCCTGGTTGTGTGTGAGCTGCTCGAGCTGCCCATGGTGTGGGGCTGAGCGTGGGGCAGGTCCCTTGTCCCACAGTAATGCTGAATTCACAGCTTTTTTTGCAGCCTCACGTCTTTTTTTCCCCTCCTTCCCCCTCTTTTGGCCAACTCTGGGTTAAAGGAGATGTCAGTGTTGGGTTCATGGTTGGACTCAATGATCTTAAAGGTCTTTTTCATCCAGGCCATTCTGGGATTCTGTGTCAGACCCATTGCTGACCCCCACGGAGGTCCCCAACCTGGGTGGGGGGGACAGGGACAGCAGTTGGGCAAAGCCAGAGTTGTGCTGCAGGGAACCCCTCACAGATATCCCCCATCCCTTCCTTACCCAGCACAAAGGGACACACCAGAGGAGCAGCCCCTGTGTCACCAGGAGCTGTGCCACCACCCCTGGTGTGTGTGGGGTCAGTGGGGGTGTCCCCTGGCAGCTGGCGAGCGGCAGCAGTGGGCTGTGTGCCCCTGGCTCGGGGATGGCTCCTCTTGGCTCAGGGTCCTGGTGGCATCTGCTGTGCCTGTGTGCTCGTGGCATCACCCAAGGGACCCCTGTGCACACCCCACTCTGGGGACATCTCCTCCCCAAGGCTGGGCAGAGAACGGGCCAGCTCATCACACAGCTGCTTTCCTTGTTCTTGGAGCTGCTGTGTTTCAAAGGACCAGGGTGATTTCTGCAGGGGAAAAAACACAGATTTTTCTCTATTTCTGTGAGCTGTGAACCAATTTTCGTGTCCTTGGAGCTTTTCTACCTTTAAGCTCAGGACACAGCAGATTCCCTTGATCTGTGCTCTGTTTTTTTGGGGGGGTTTCTGATTTTTTCTCCATCTGTTTTTAGTCTGTGGGAGAAATTTCCTTTAATCTAGAGTTGGCCAAAAGAAAAAACAAAAAACAAACCCAAGGCTTAGAAAAAAAAGTTGTGACTTCAGCATTACTGCTCCACGCTGGAGCACAAGCTGCTGTCCCTGAACTTATCAAGGAGATAACAGCAGAGCAGCTGTGGGAAGCTCCGACCTGGGACCTGCCTGGATTTATGCACCTGGATCAGTGGGAAACAAAAAACAAAGTGTCAGCATAAAATTTCCACGCTGTTCTGAGAGCTGGTGGTGGATCAGAGGGGGAAAAGAGGTTTGCAAGTCCAGATCCATGAGCCAGCAGGAGCTTGGGAGGGGAAATCTGGATTTTTACCCTATTTCTGCTGCTGCTTTTGCAGCAAAGCCTGAGGTGGAGCCCGGGGAAGGCAGAGCCGCAGCTGCCTGCCCCCTCTGCCGGCTAAAGCACAGAGGAGCCCTGTTCCTGCGGGGAAAAGTGCCTTTTTATTCCCAATAAACACGGATTTATTTTTAGTGTGCCATAATCCAATTTAACAGGGACATTATATGGGCTTTTGGTCTTTGTTTTGGGGTTTTTTGGTTGTTTTTTAATTAACAAGCTTGAGCCTGGCTCCTGCTTTTCCGCTGTGGATAAATACCTCTGGAACAAAGCTGGGGGGTTTTGAGCTGTGAAATTGTGTCTCAAAAGCTGCTGGGTGTGAGTTTGGTTTGAGGGCTGGAGGGCTCTGTGGGTCCAGCGTGGTTGGAGAAGCTCTGCTGATAGTCACCCCAAGCCCATAAATGGAATTTGGATTTAATTTAATGTTGTTTTCTATCCACAGTGATATTTAAACCTTGATCCTGGGAAAAAAAAAATGGCATTAAAGAACACTGATTTCTTTTCTTGCTTTATAGAATCATGGGATGGTTTGGGGTGGGAGGGACCTTCAAGCTCATCCAGTTCCAATCCCCCTGCCAGCAGCAGGGACACCTTCCACTAGACCAGGTTGCTCAAAGCCTCATCCAACCTGGCCCAGAACACTTCCAGGGAGGAGCAGCCACAGCTTCTCTGGCCAACCTGGGCCAGGGTCTCACCACCCTCTGGGTGAAAAATTCCCTCCTAATATCCAACCTGAATCACAGAATCCCAGATGGGTTTGGGTTGGGAGGGACCTTAAAGCTCATCCAGTCCCAACCCCCCTGCCAGCAGCAGGGACACCTTCCACTAGACCATGCCAATAAGCTCATCCCTGTCCCTGGGCCTGATCCTGCTGCCCAGAGCTCTCCTGGCTGTTGTCCTTAGCTGGCTTGATGGTGACAATGCAGTGTGTGATCCTTGGTGCGTGTCTGTGTCCACGTTCAATGCAGGCAGGAGCTCGATGCGTTACGAGGTCATTGCTGGAAGGGCTGTGAAATATTCAGTGGCTGTGTCGTGCTGACCTAGTTAGTTTGCACGCTCCAAAGAGTGGCACCAGCTCCAGGCAGGTGATGGAAGGGTGGTGGGGTGGTTGGCTGTGGAGACACCCAGCAAGGTCCCTGCAAAGAGCAGAGGGTTCCTGCAACCCACCTGTGATGAAGGGAACCTGAAGAGGAGGCTGTGCTGAGCGCTGTGTGTTGTCCTCTGCTGTGGAGCTCTGTAGCTCCTTGCTCTGCTGGGATGTCAGGACCAGGTGGCCAAGAAGGCCAAGGGCATCCTGGCCTGGATCAGCACTAGTGTGGCCAGTAGGACCAGGGAGGATCTCCCTCTTGAGTGTACTTCCATCCCCTGAATACTGATGGGGCAAAACCAATCCCTGACAGCCAAGCATCTCCTCTGGCCAAGAGCTCCATCCCAGCGTGAGCTGTGGAGCTCAGACCCCTAACAAGGTTTATGAAGACCAACTTTATGGCTAATTTGTTTGTCTGTTTGTTTATTTTAAATCACAGACAGGCCGAATCGAACCAAACTACCCCAAAGTTTGTGGTCATCAAGGCAACGTGCTGGACATCAAGTGGAATCCCTTCATCGAGAACATCATTGCATCATGCTCCGAAGACACCTCGGTGAGCTGCCATGCTTGGGGTGCCACCTCCCAGCTCCTTGCACCCTCCTGCCTTTAACTGAGGTGTGGGAAGGGACACTGGGGTGTCAGGAACGGGGAGGGGGTCAGAGGTGGATGCAGAGAAACAGGCAAGTGGTGCCAGTCCCCAGCTCCTGTGTTGGTGGTGCAGGGGTTGTGGCTGGTGCCCAGCTCCTCTGCTGTCCCCACTGTCACTTATTGTCACAGCACTGCTCTTTCTGTGTCCCCTGCTGCAGATAAACCCTACAGCTGTGCACAAAAAGCTCTTTTTTGTTGTTTTTTTTTTCCCAGCCCAACAGCACTGTCATTATTAAATCCTTCTTGCTCTCAGGGAGCGCAGGGGCTGCCACTGCTCTCGAGGCTCGATCCATCGAGTGATGTGAGCAGAAAGCAATTCTGCAGGCTAGGAATAATGAATCAGGTCATCTTCATGGAGCTGTTCTTGCCATCCTCCTCATTTTTATTCTCTAGACCTGAACAAGTCCATCCCAAAGTCCATTCTGAGGGAAAAGGTCTTTTCCCTGGAGGTGTTTCACAGATGTGTAGATGCAGCACTCAAGGACCTGGTTTAGTGGTGGACTCCACAGTGTTGGGTTTATGGTTGGACTCGATGATTTTAAAGAGCTTTTCCAACTTAAATGATCTGTGATTCTAAGGGAGAAGATCAGAACACATCACCCATTCTGCAGAGCAGAAGCCAGGGTTTGGGGTGACCCAATTTTTAACCAAATCTGTTGCATCTGATCCTCAGTGTTCCACTGTGTTATCACCTCATGACTCATCCTCCTTCCATCCAGTATGTTGGCATTTTTCATTAGATGAGGATTTTCCAGCTCAGCAGGACCTGATATTACTGGTTTGGTGTTGCCCCATCTGTCCTGGCTTGGTGTCTGTCCTCACTGGATGCTCTCCTGGGGTCGTTAATTCATTATTTGTCATTTCAGGACAATTAGCAGCAGGGCTGATCCTGGAGTTCCTGGTCCCAACCAGGGTGCTGCTGAAATGCTGTGGTGGTTTTTTGGGGAGGAGGTTTTAAAGGGCAGGACAAAGCAAAGGGGAAGATTAAAAGAGGATGATCCAATCTCCATTGGTGTTTCCAGCTCTGTGATCTCCTCATGCCAGAGCACTTGGGGACAGCCCTGCAGAGAAGGACCTGGGAGTGCTGGTTGGGTGACCAGTTAACCATGAGCCACCAATGTGCCCTGTGGCCAAGAAGGCACCACATCTACACATCTTTTAACTGCCTCCCTCGACACACACCAGATTTCATGGATAATTATGACAGGAGCAATATTTTTCACCCAGGTTCTCCCTGCTGATGGCATTGAGGGGATCCCCCCAGCACCGCTGCATCACCTTCATTGGGTTTTTCTCCTTGGCACCCACGTTCCAGGGGTGAACCTATTGCTTTTTGTTGGGGTTACTCTTTCACCCCAGTGCTTGCTGATGGGACAGACTCTCCATGCTCTCCCCTGCCCTCGCAGGGGACCGGATCAACCTCAGGACATCCATTGGGGTGCAGGATGAGGCTGCTGGCATTGGGGCACCATGAGGATTAAGCAGCTCAGAGCTCCCCTGGATGGATGTCAAGGTCCTGACGGGGCTCCCAACCCCATGCTGATGCCTGCCCCATCCCACAGGTCCGGATCTGGGAGATCCCAGAGGGTGGACTGAAGAGGAACATGACGGAGGCTGTCCTGGAGCTGTATGGACACAGCCGGCGCGTTGGCCTCGTCGAGTGGCACCCCACCACCAACAACATCCTCCTCAGCGCCGGCTATGACTATAAGGTGAGCTTCATTTGGCACGAGCAGCAGCTGCAGGGCAGCCCTGTGAGGATGGAAAAGGCTCTGTAGGTGATGAGGAGCAATTTCAGCTAAAATAGGAGATATTAAGGACACCCAGAGCAGATGAGGAGGTTGCACGAGGGATGGGTGGTCTCCAGGAGTGCAGACACCAAGGCAACCTCTTCCTGCAGGTCCTCATCTGGAACCTGGACATTGGGGAGCCAGTGAAGATGATTGATTGTCACACAGATGTCATCCTCTGCATGTCCTTCAACACTGATGGCAGCCTCCTGGCCACCACCTGCAAGGACAAGAAGCTGCGGGTGGTGGAGCCGCGCTCGGGCAGGGTCCTGCAGGTGCGGTGCTCGTGTCGGGGTGCTGGGTGGGATCTGGGGGGTTAGAAATGAGATCTTGGGGAGGAATCCTGCTGAAAACACGTAAAAACATCTGCAAGGTAGAGTTGATGCTCGGGATGGTTTGGTGTGTCAGGATCTGCGGTGGGGAGGGGCTGGCTGTTTGAATGGAGTGGAGATGATGGGGAGGGCTCAGCCTCACCCCGAGCACAGGAGCTGGAGGGTTTTAGTCTCTTATTAATTAAAGATTTATGGGAAATAGCTGAAATAGGAGAAGGGTGCAGAAAGTTCTCGAAAGAGCCACAGTTTGGAGGAAGATGGTGGTTTCTCAGTGAAGTTGATCTCTAATGGTCAGGGAGATGTTTGTGCCGTGCTGAATCACGGTCCCTCCGCAGCACGGAGCCGGCGTTTCCCCGGGGAGCGGCACTGGGGAGGTGCCAGGTTGGGGTACCAGCCAAGGAAAGGGCTTTCCTGGGGTGAGGGCTGGGGCTGGGGGCTGCAGTGGGGTGGGGTGGAGTGGGGAGCTGCTGGTGAGCGTGCTCCTGTCGTGCAGGAGGCCAGCTGTAAGAACCACCGCGTCAACCGGGTGGTGTTCCTGGGCAGCACGAAGCGGCTGCTGACCACGGGGGTGTCGCGTTGGAATACGAGGCAGATCGCTCTCTGGGACCAGGTGGGTGCTGGGACCCCCTCTCCATCCCCACCAGGACCCCCACTCCATCCCCATAGGGATCTCCACTCCATCCCCACTGGGACCCCCACTCTGTTCCCATTGGGACCCCAGGTCTGTACCCTCCAGGACCCCCATTCCTTCCCTAGTGGGACCCCCACTCTGTCCTTATAGCGTTCTCCACTCCATCCCCTCCAGGACCCCTGCTCCATCCCCACTGGGACCCCCATTGTGACCCCCTCCTCCATCCCCACTGGGACTCCCCTTCCATCCCCATTGGGACCCCTGCTCCATCCCCTCCAGGACCCCATTTCATACCCACTGGGACCCCCACTCTGTCCCCACCAGGGCCCTCACTCTGTCCCTACTGGGACCCCCACTCCATCCCCACCAGGACCCCTGCTCTGTCCCTACTGGTACCCTTGCTCCATCCCCTCCAGGACCCCTGCTCAATCCCCACCAGCATCTTCACTCCATCCCCACTGGGACCCCCTCTCTGTCCCCACTGGGACCCCCACTCCGTCCCCACTGGGACCTCCACTCCATCCCCACCATGACCCCTGCTCAGCATCAGGGACATCTTACTTAATAAAATGCTTTTTCCTCCTGCACAGGAAGACCTGTCCATGCCCCTGATAGAGGAGGAGATCGATGGGCTCTCGGGTCTCCTCTTCCCCTTCTATGATGCTGACACCCACATGTTGTACTTGGCTGGCAAGGTACGGGCTGGGCTTCCTGCCCCACCACTGCAGCTTCTCCTGGGGAGGTGGAGGGGCCTCTCCCCAACAAACAGCCTGGGGGAGAAGAGCTGGATGGGGAACAGGGCTGTGCTGAGCCCCAAGCAAAGTGCTACAGAGCTCTTAACTGCATGAGTGCCCAGGTGGGCAAGAAGGCCAAGGGCATCCTGGTCTGGATCAGCACCAGTGTGGCCAGTAGGAGCAGGGAAGTTCTCTGCCCCCTGCACTGGGCACTGGTGAGGCCGCAGCTCGAGTGCTGGGTTCAGTGTTGGGCCCCTGACTCCAGGAAGGACCTGGAGGTGCTGGAGCGTGTCCAGAGAAGGGAACGGAGCTGGGGAAGGGTCTGGAGCACAAGTGTGCTGAGTTCCCGGCTGAGGGAACTGGGGGTGCTGAGCCTGGAGAAAAGGAGGCTGAGGGGAGACCTTCTGGCTCTGTCCAAGTCCCTGCAAGGAGGGTGCAGAGAGGTGGGGCTGGGTCTGTTCAACCAAGGACCAAGGGACAGGACAAGAGGAAATGGGCTCCAGTTGTGCCCAGGGCAGTTGAGATGGGATGTGAGGAAGAATTTCTTTGCTGAAAGGGTTCTGAGGCATTGGAAGGGGTTGCCCAGGGCAGTGGTGGAGTCCCCATCCCTGGAGGGATTGAAGAGTCGTGTAGACACAGTGCTGAGGGACATGGGTGAGTGGGGACTGGTCAGTGTTGGGTTCATGGTTGGACTCCATGAGCTTAAAGGGCTTTTCCAATCCAGGCCATGCTGGGATAATTCTGTGGTTCTTGGGTTTGGAGAGCTGCCTGCTGCTGTTTCATGAGCTGGCAGCATCCCATCAGGTGATGGTCAGGGCTGCAGCATCCCCATGCCGGATCCCTCCAGCATTCCCCAGGGATGAGGTGCTGGGGGGGGAGGTTCTCACCGTGATCTTTCTCCAACCCCACGTTTGCCAAAGCAGTAAAACGTCCCCGTTCCCTGCGCTCGCTCCAGGGTGACGGCAACATTCGCTACTACGAGATCGGCTCCGAGAAGCCCTACCTGAGCTACCTGATGGAGTTCCGCTCCCCGGCCCCGCAGAAGGGACTGGGTAAGGACGCCACGCTGCTGCCCCTGCGCTCGGGACGCGCCCCAGGGTGCCTGATGGAAGGTGCTCAGTGAAATCTGCTCAGAAATGGGCTTGGCACAGGTTTGGTGGGTGCTGTGCCAGCTCTGGAGCATCAACACGGGGCTGCAGAGCTTGCAGGGCAGCGTTGAGGTGGCTGTGATGTCCTGGAGCTGGGTCCTGGCCAGGGGCACACCTGGGGACACCCTTCCTGCTGTCACACATGCCGTGGCTTTACAAGGGGATGTCAATCAGTGATTCCTGTCTGGAATAAAAGCTGCTCATCCCTTCCCCAATAATCCTTGCCAACAGCCCTGGTGTGGCCCAGTTTTGTGCCCAAGGTCCCCAAGGTGGTGGCAGGGATGGATTCAATAAAGATCTGGGTCTCCTGATGGAGAGAGAGCAAGGACCTTGTGGGGTCCTCCATGCTGGGGTGATGGGTGGGTCCCAGCCCGGGGGGTCATGGTTGGTGTCTCCTCCGCAGGGGTGATGCCGAAGCACGGGCTGGACGTGTCGGCCTGCGAGGTCTTTCGTTTCTACAAGCTCATCACCCTCAAGGGGCTGATCGAGCCCATCTCCATGATCGTCCCACGGAGGGTGAGTCCCTCGCTGCACCCCGAGACTCCTCTCTGGCTCTCTCTGGCTCTCGCTCGGGCTCTGGCTCTCCCGGGATTGCGGTTTCGGGTCGGGATTGTCGCTGCTCCGGGATCGTTCTCTGGGAACGGGCCGGGCTGGGTGGGCGGGTGCTGAGCAATGGCCCTGGGCAGCGCTCATTGGCAGATTTATTACTCTTATTATTATAATTATTATTTTGCTATCATTATTATTTGAAGTTTTATTCTATTCCATGATGAACTTGTTCTCCTCTCCCCCTACGAGTCTCCTTCCCCTTGCCCCCCAATTCTCTCCCCTGTCCCCTGGAGGGGAGTGAGCGAGCGGCTGGGTTTGGCTGCCAGCCCAGTGCTCTCCCAGTGCAACCAGCACACCAGTTCCACAATGTGTGCCCTGAGCAGACAGCACTGGTGTGTCTCATCTCATTAATGGTGCAAACACCAGGTTAGGGTTCCCTGGGTGACTGCATTCCACATGCCAAAGGGGTGAGCAGAGCCATTGCCAGCAGGTTGGACGTGCAGGTGGAGCTGTGAGCGGGGTCCGTGGAAGCTGTGAGCGGGGTCGGTGGAAGCTGTGAGCGGGGTCTGTGGAAGCTGTGAGCGGGGTCAGTGGCAGTTGTGAGTGGTGTCACACAGGTGGTTGGTTTTTTTCCCCTGTTTTCAGTCAGAAACGTACCAAGAGGACATTTACCCGATGACGCCGGGGACGGAGCCAGCCCTGACACCGGACGAGTGGCTGAGCGGGGTGAACAGAGGTAAAGCCACCGGTGCCACGCGGGGTGGGTGACACAGGGACGGGAGAACGGCCGGGCAGGGGGACGGGGCTGCCACCCGCCCTGACCCGCTGTGCCCCCTCAGAGCCCATCCTGATGTCGCTGAAGGAGGGCTACAGGAGAACGTCCAAACTCGTCTTCAAGGCACCGGTGAAGGAGAAGAGGAGCGTGGTGGTGAACGGCATCGACCTGCTGGAGAACGTGCCGCCCCGCACCGAGAACGAGGTTGGGCAGCGCGGGGACGGGGACGGGACACGGGGACGGGACACGGGGACAGGACATGGGGAAGGGACATGGGGACAGGGGCACAGTCGCTTATGGGGGGGACATTTTCTGGGTGCAGCATGGAAAGCCACCGCTCTGCAGGTCTCTGCTCGTGTTCCCAAACTGAGGTACCTGCATTTCCCTGTGGCTTGAAGCATCCCACTCCGGATTAACCACAGAGCACCCAAAAGCAGTGGCGTTGAGCTCCTACATTTTTATTTTATTTTATTTTATTTTATTTTATTTTATTTTATTTTATTTTATTTTATTTTATTTTATTTTATTTATTTTTTCTTTAATTTTTATTTTATTCTTATTATTTAATTTTTGTATTATTTTTATTTTTTATTTTTTATTTATTAATACTATTTAATTTTAATTTTTATATTTTTATTATTTTTTATTATTTTATTGTTATAATTTTAAATTTATTTTTATTTTATTACTTTATTTTATTTTTTGTTTATATTTTTATTATTTTATTTTTATTGCCTATATTTTTATTATTTTATTTTTTTATTTTCCATTTTAAAAATTATTTATTTTATTACTTTTCTTTTTATTTTACATCGTTTCCTTTTTTATTTTTATTTTATAATTTTATTTCTTTTTTTTAAATTTTTTCTTATTTTTCTTTTACTTTCTTTTATTTTACTTTATTCAAGTCCTCCGGGAACAACACCCAGAGGCTCTGGAGAACCATCACCCCTTGGCCCGGGACAGTTTGCTTGGCTGGCGCTGAGCCTGCGGGTGCCCCGTGTGGGACATCCCCGAGTTGGGGAACGGAGAGCCGGGTCCGCGGGCACGGGCAGCGCCGCCGACGGCGTCGGGTGTAAAACCGGCCGAGTCTGGGGTCTCTGGGGGGGTCTCTGGGGGGATCTCTGGGGGGGTCTCTGGGGGGTCTCTAAGGGGGTCTCTGGGGGTCTCTGGTGCCGCCCCTCAGCCCCACCCTTCCCTTGCAGCTCCTGCGGATGTTTTTCCGGCAGCAGGACGAGATCCGGCGGCTGAAGGAGGAGCTCTCGCAGCGGGACATCCGCATCCGCCAGCTCCAGCTGGAGCTCAAGAACTTCCGCAACAGCCCCAAGAACAATTAACAACTCCCAGGGACCTTTTCCAAAGCAACGAACTTGGTTTCTACTCGCTCCTTCATTTGATTGTAGCCACTTAACACACAACGGCAGCCGGAAGCCCAGCGACCTGCCCAGCTCCTCCCTAACTGGAAACTCAGCGACCTGCTCAGCTCCTCCCTAACTGGAAACTCATCCTCCTCCTCCTCCTCCTCCTCCTCCTCTTCCTCCTGTCCCGCACTAAACCCGCCATCACCCAGAGCTACGGCGTCAGCGACGGCTGCCACGTCCCCGTGTTCCAACCGTGGTCTTGAAGGTCAACGAGTCACAACTCCATGACCCAGCTGTGGACTTGGAGTAAGTCAACGAGCCATGTCCTTGCTGGCTTGTCCACCTGCCCCAGCCATGGTCTTGGAGAAGGTCAATGAGTCATGTTCCCTTGCCCCAGCCATGGTCTTGGAGTAAGTCAATGAGCCATGTCCTTGCTGGCATGTCCCCATGCCCCAACCATGGCCTTGGAGAAGGTCAATGAGTCATGTTCCCTTGCCCCAACCATGGTCTTGGAGTAAGTCAATGAGCCATGTCCTTGCTGGCATGGCCCCATGCCCTAGCCATGGTCTTGGAGAAGGTCAATGAGTCATGTTCCCTTGCCCCAGCCATGGTCTTGGAGAAGGTCAATGAGTCATATTCCCTTGCCCCAGCCATGGTCTTGGAGAAGGTCAATGAGTCATGTTCCCTTGCCCCAGCCATGGTCTTGGAGTAAGTCAAGCCATGTCCCCTCCGCTGGGATCAACCCGCATGGAGGTGGTGGTGACTCCCCGGTGAAAGCGCGATGCCTCGTTGCTATTCATTTTCTTTTTTCCTATGCAAAAAACAATGTGATGGTGGGTACAAAACTGGAAGAAATGGGGTTGAGGGAAGAGCTTCGTTTAGCCCAGGACCCTTCCCGTGGTCGGGGTGGTGGCTGTGGCACGGCTGGGCTTTGGCAGGAGCAACCTGGGAGCTGCTCCAGGAGCACCTCTATCCTTTAAATTGACCCAAGAGCCTGGGTTTCCTACCAGAGAGGAATTGTTGCTGCCCAAGGGATGGACCCAGCAGGTGCTGGAGCCACGTTGGGTGCTTGGTGGGCTCAGCACGTGGGTACAATCATGGGGTTTTTTGTGGGTCAGGCCTGTAGCACAGGAACTGACACCAGACACTGCTGGTTCCCCTAGAGATGTCTCTTTATTTTCACTAAATCCAGTTGCTGAGCTGCCCAGCCCGAGTTTCTCCTCTCTGTTGATTGACCTTGTGCCCTGCACTCACTGCTGTCTCCTCTTTGAGTTCCACGTGCTGACATCACCTGTTATTTATGCTACCATGGAATAGTGATGAAATAAAATGTTTTCAAGATACCAAAACCTTACCCAACCCTTCCTTTCTTTCTTTCTTTCTTTGCATGAGCATTGGCTTCCACCCAAAAGAAGATGGTGGGACCAAAAGGTGGTGGGACTTGAAGGTGGTGGAACCCAAAGGTGGTGGGACCTGGAGGTGGAGGAACCCAAAGGTGGTGGGATGTGAAGGTGGTGGGACCTGAAGGGGTGGTTTTGGGTGCACAGAGAGGTGTCCTCGTGCTGCAAGGGGAGATGTTCACTGGAAGCACCTTGCTGGATGGAGGGAAGCAGCCAAAGATCAATCAGTCAATGGAATCCTAGACTGGTTTGGGTTGGAAGGGAGCTTTCAAGGTCATCTAGTCCCCTGCACAGAGAAGGGACATCTCACAGAATTGTTTTGGTTGGAAAAGACTTTTAAGCTCATCAAGTCCAACCATAAACCCAACATGGCCAAGTCCACCTCTAACCCATGTCCCCAAGTGTCATGTCTACACGTCTTTCAGGGATGGTGACTCCACCACTGCCCTGGGCAGCCTGTGCCAGTGCTTGACAACCCTTTAGGTTAATAAATTTTTCCTGCAAATTTCCTAAAATCTCCAACCAGAGCAGGTTGCTCAGAGCCCCGTCCAACCTGACCTGGAATGTTTCCAGGGATGGGGCTTCTCCCACCTCTCTGAGCAACCTGGGCCAGGGTCTCACCACCCTCAGTGTGAAACATTTCCTCCTTCCACCTGGTCTAAATCTCCCCTCTTTTAGTTTAAAACCATTTCCCCTTGTCCTGTCTCTCCAGACCCTGGTGAGAAGTCTGTCCCCATCTTTCTCATCAACCCCCCACCAAACACAACAGCTCTGTGGTTGTCCCAGCCCCCTGCACACGCGTGAGCAAGGGGACAACACCAAGGACGCCGAGATGGAACACGAGCTTTGAACTTTATTATTCCCTTCCTTTTCTGCTGCTGAGGAACACTCCAGCATGTGGTGTCAGGACTGGAGCTTCCTGGGTTTGTGCTGTCTAATAACTGGAAGGAGAAGCCACTTCTGAAGCCCATCTCAGCTGCTTTGATGGCTTGGCCCTGGTTGAGGTTATTTATTTCTTCCAGCCTTATTCCTGGGATTTACCGTGCTGAGTTCTCTCTGGTAAGGGAAGAGCTGATGTTTCTCCCAAGCCCCTGGAATCAATGTGCAACGAGTCCAATTAGAGCTGCGGGTGGGGATGATTAATGAGCCAATTAGCATTTCTGCAAACATCAGCACAAATCCAGCAGCGGTTGCTGCCTCTGCTGCAGGTGAGGGGGATGTCTCGGGGTGTGGAGGCGACTGATGCAGGATGCGGCCCCGCGGGGTGGCTCTGGGCCTCGGTGTGCAGCATGCGGTGGTGAATGTCCTGGTTTTGCTGGGACACAGTTAATTGTCTCCTCAGGAGCTGGAGTAGCTGTGCTCTGGTTCCAGTGTGGGGTTTGTCAGGAGAAGAATGTTGATCAGGTGCTGATGTTTTCAGTTGCTGCTGCAAGTCCAAGGTCATCGCGTTTTGCCAGTTTGCAAGTGCAAAGCACTGGGAGGGGGCAGCGCAGTAATTAGCAACCCCCCAATTGGCATTTGGCTCTGCCAAGGAGATATTCCATCTCCTGTCCCCATGGGCAGGACATGAGCCAGGGCTGATGGAGAGCTGGGGATTCTCTCGGGGCTGGCTCGGGCTCTGGCTCTCCCGGGGTTGCGGTTTGGGTTTGGGGACTGTCTGTGCTCCGGGATCGCTGGCTGGGACAGGCTGGGCATCGGTCAGGGGGTGGTGAGCAACTGCCCTGGGCATCACTCATCTGCATATTTTATTATTGCTATTATTATTTCAATTAGTGAATAGTTTTTATCTCAGCCCGTGGGTCTCCTTGCCCTTCTCCTTCCAATTCTCTCCCGTTCCCTGGGTGGGGGCAGAGCGAGCGAGCGGCTGTGTGCAGCTGCAGCCAGAGGAGTGAAACCAGCACAGTGAGGCTGCTCACAGGGCTCACAGAATATCTGGGATTCACTGAAATTCCTCAGCCTGAGCCCTGGCTGGGCAGTTTCCAGGGCAAACCCTCCACCCTGCTCCTCTTCCAGCACTTTTCCTCCCCAAATTCCCCTCTCTCTGGGAACAGCTCGAGCTTTTCCCACCGTTTCCTCCTGCACCATCTGGGCACTATTTAAAGCAGAAAGTCCCATTTTTAGGACACTTGACACATCTCATTTTAGCCCTGAAGTCCCTGCACTGCTGCAAGCCGGGGTCCCATGGGGCTGGGTGCAATCCTGCCTCGCTGCATCGGGGTTGTGGGTCACCTGGGAGTGCTGAGCCCCTGCTCCTGTCCCTCCTGGGGTGCTGCTGTGCGCTTTTTTAGATGCTTTTGGGCAATTTGCAGTATTTTCCAGGCTCTAAATGAGTCTGGAACCTCCCAGCTTTTTCTTCTCCCAACCTTCCTGCCGACAACATGAATTTCTTTAAAGCCTCCCAGCTGCTCCTGGGTCCTGCAGCTTTAGCAGAGCCGATCCCTTCCTCTCCAGAACTCCTCCAGGAGCTTTATCCAACCTCAATCATTCACAACCATCTCATTTCCCCACAGCATTTCCCAAGCTGTCTCCTTCCAAACCCAGGCTGAGGTCTCACCCTTCCTGCACCCCTGCTCCTTGCACTCACCTCTCCATCCCATCCCACTTCTTCAGGGATAATGGGTTTTAAGGCAAAAAAAGCTTCAGGATCTCAGCTGTTCCTAACAGAGAGCCCCTTCCTCCTTCAAATGGGGCCACGGGGTGATTTCTTTCCCATTTTGTTTTTCCTCTCCATATTAATGCTGTGCTCATCCTTATCAACCTGACCTACTTTCTGCTTCCTGGAGGTTTGGCTTTGTTTGAGGCTCGGCCTCCTCATCTGCTTCAGAGCTGGAGGATTATTCTTAATTCTCTGGTTTCCAGCCTTTAGTGAAGAGCACCTACTTGGAAATAAATAAATAAATAAATTGTGGCAATTAAAAACCTCCCTGAATTTAGAGATGAAGACAGTAGATCTGGTTCTTGAAATCTAAAATTTAAGCAAAATGCTGAGGAGAAAATAATACCATGACAGGTTTTAATTTTAATTAAATAGGAGATTCCCAGCAATTTGCTGGTGCTTCCTTTTTCTGACATCCTTAAAATCAAGGGGTGCTTTGCCCTGACAGAACTTTTACCTCACTTGGTTCAGCAGCTCCAGTTATTCTCAAGCCCCTAACCAAAAAAAATTAAAATTTAGTGCATTTTTAGAAATGATCCACTGCTGCTTTTGCACCTCAAGTGGGATTTTCCCAGCATCTGACTTCCCCATCCCCTCCTGGGAGGCTTTCAAACACCAACAGGGGAATTTAGTGCTGAAAAGGAGCTGAAATGGAGCTGAAACTGCACCAGGAAAGTTCAGCCGATGGCTGCTTCTCTGGGTGTCCTGGCAAGTGCCAGCCACGTGCCACATGCCACATCAACTGGCCTCTAAGGACCCCTGGACATACCTTCTTCAGCCAGGTGTGGCCACTCCAGATGTTCTGCAGCATCCATAAGGGCTCAGCATGGAAACACCCTGTCTGCTGCTCTACTGCCCAGCAGCAACCAGCTTCTGAACAGAGCTGGAAAATTCACTTTAAAATGAGAAATGACAGCAAAGCTGCCATGGTTGGAGCGAGCAGTGGTGGTCTCTCACGGGAGGGTGTCCAAGGTGAAACGCTCGCTCTGCTGCCGCCTCCCTTCTCCGTACACCTCTGGCAAGGGCCAAGAGTAATGGAAAAACAAAAACTCCAAATAGAAAGTGTTAAAAAAGTCTTGCTAAAAATTATTCACTGGGTTTTTATTGGCTCTGGGCTGAAGGAGGGACAACAACCAGCCGAAAAGGCACGTGGTGATGTGATCTGGACCGAGTGGTTCTGTGGGGAGAGCGAGAAACGCCGAGTTAAACACGACAGCAGGCAAAGCACATCTGGGGAAGCACCACCAGGCACAGGAGATGCTCAGGACAGAAAAACACTGGGCAACTTTTCCAGTTCAAGGGGGAGAGAGAACTGCAGCTCCCAAACCCCACGCCACATGTACGTACTCCAGCTCCAGCCCTTCTCCCAGCCCGTGCTGACCCCCAGCAGCATTAATCCCCCCCTCACCACCACCCCTTTGCCTGCTGCATGAAACAAAGGAGCAGCAGAATATTTAAACCTTCCTGTGATGATTTGTGCAGCTGAGGTGGTGCCAGAGTGTTCCCTGAGGAAGGGCGAGGTCACTCAGCACAGCCAAGCAAGCCTTGGTCAGCATGGAGCGGAGCGGGAGAGAGCAGGAGAGCTTCCCCAGCTCTGTTCTCCCTGGCCTCTTTGGGAAAGCATCGTGGTCCTTCTCACAGACCTACCTGTGCCATCAGCCTTCAGCAGGTGTGGCACCTTCAGCCCACCTCTTTCTGCCAGAGCTGAGGCAGCAGTCGTGGTCCGGAGGGGCTGGCAGGACGCAGGCAGCAGCCACAACAGCCCAAACCTCTGCCCAGCCTGTCAGCTTGCTGCTGGTGTGGGTCTATCAGCACCCTGATGTCAATAAATAAAGCCAATATAACCTCCAAACAGCTCAGAAACAAGTTATTTTCACATCAGGATGAGCTCCACATGGCTGGATCCTCAGTAAAATCTCATTTTTTAAGTACTCTGCAGTACACTGCTTCCCTTAATGCTGGGGACTGGAAATCCCCAGCCACCTCCATCCATCCCTCTGTCATCATCACAGATTTCTAAATTTCAGCATCAATTTCAGATTCATCCTTACTGAAACATAAGATAACTCTAAAGACAACTGTAAAAGATTCTTGGTTGAAGCAGGGAGTGCCCTGCCAAGAACCAGGGCAGTGATTTAACACCAAGTGAAGCATCGCAGGGCAGGATGAGACCCGGGACTATCACCCATTTAGGGATCCAGGGTTGGCAAGGATGCTCATTTACTACAACTGGCTGATTTGTCCCTCTCTAGCTCCAAATCTCAATTCAAAATGATCTGGAATATAAATGTGGTCAAGCAAAAGTCACTGGCCCCACCTTGGGGAAGAGGAGGAAGGAACAGCTTTCCTCAACTATCACTAATTCTTAAGTTCTAAGGAAACACCATTTAAATGAGTGGTGAGGGACCTGCTGCAGAGTCCAGAGCCTTGGCTTACCAGAACCAGCAGCCATCTCCTCCTGTATAGCTGGATGATGGATACAGACCTACTGGAGCCAGTCCAGAGAGGCCACGAGGGTGATGGCAGGGCTGGAGCAGCTCTGCTGTGAGGACAGGCTGAGAGAGTTGGGGCTGTTCAGCCTGGAGAAGAGAAGGCTCCAGGGAGACCTTCCAGTGGCCTCCCAGTACCTGAAGGGGCTCCAGGAAGGCTGGGGAGGGACTTTGGCCAAGGGCAGGGAGTGACAGAACAAGGGGTGATGGCTTGAAAGTGGCAGAGGGGAGATGGAGCTGAGATGTGAGGAAGAAATTCTTTGGTGTGAGGGTGGTGAGACCCTGGCCCAGGTTGTCCAGAGAAGCTGTGGCTGCTCCTCCCTGGAAGTGTTCTGGGCCAGGTTGGATGAGGCTTTGAGCAACCTGGTCTAGTGGAAGGTGTCCCTGCTGCTGGCAGGGGGGTTGGGACTGGATAGCCTTTAAGGTCCCTCCCAGCCCAAACCAGTCTGGGATTCGATGATTCGATGTTGACAATTATTTGGGCTTGGAAAACCTCCCTGACCCACATCCCATGCCCTTGCTTTAACCACCACAGGTACAAGAAAGCAATATCAAATCAGCCAAAGAGAAGCCTCGTGGGTGCCAGAAATGCCAAGCCCAGGCCATGATGTTACAAAGACTCCATGGATTTGCAGTTCCCACACGTTCCCCTTGGCACGGAACAGTTTGGACCAAGGGCATCACGTTCCTGGCTCACATATGCTCACTGACAGGCACAACCCCGAGCAAGAGAGCAGAGAGGTTTTGTTTGTGGAGAGGGGCCACAAACAGGGCTGGAAAACCCCAGCAGGACATTTCAGGTAGCTGGAAATTTAGAAGAGGTTCAGGACAGCAAGGCAAAATAAAGCACCCTGGGAATAAACTCTTGGGAATTCTAGGAAATACAACTCAAGGGAGAGCTCTGCTTTTCCATGAAGGAGAGGTTTCCCCCAGGAAGCTCCAGGTAAAGCATATTTCATACCAGACATAAGGATGAACACACAAATGAGAGTAGTTTGGGCATCTGGAAAATACCAGGCTCCATCCCCACAGCCCCTGCCCACGCAGATCCATCAGCCCTAAACTGCTGCCTGACCTGGGCTCTTCAAGTTACTGCGTGATTAAAAGGCAAACTGATAGCAGAAAGAGCAAAGTGACACAAGAACTTGGCATTTGAACGAGCTCAACTCTCCCATTATTCATTTCTGACAGTATTTCTACCTGGGTTTTCCTGCTGAACTGTTATAAAATACTGAGGTTTGGGTTTTTTCCAGGAGCTGCTAAGTTGATAAGTATCATCCCAAGTTGCTAAGTATCTTTAGCCAGCACTGGGAAAAACAAGCCCTTGGTTCTCAGCATGACAAGACTGTACTTACACACTCTGAAATATGAAATAACTGTGACATTACCCAGGTTGGGCTAACCTCAGTTTTGTTTTCAGTGGCAGCAGGCAGGCAGAAGTCACTTCCCAGCACACAGAGTCAAACCCTTGGTGTTCATCAGAGGAACAGCCTCCCCCCTTCCCTCTCTCCCATCTCCCAGAGAATGAAGTGCTTCAGAAGAGCACTAAATACCAACCATGGGTAGCAAGGGCTTTCCTGCTGCATTTTCTTTGAGAAACCTAATTAATTCCAAGGAAAGACTTTGAAACAATTAACAGTACAAAGAGAAAAGTCACTTACGAGACACCTGGGCCATCCGCTGCTTCCACAGGGTGAGGAGCTGAAGGGTTGCTGAACGCTTCCAGGGTAAGAGGAAAAAATGCTTTGCAAGCCAGTGTTGGCTTCCTAGAGCCCCTGGGTGACAAAGGTGGAACCAAACATCACTTCAGCATCACTATGTGAGCCTGGAATGGCTGCAGCTGCTGCAGGGAAAGGGGATGTTCATCTGGATGTCCTTGTTTTCTACGCCTCTGGGACTTGAGAGGCAGGAGAAGTTGCTGCCAATTCCTTCTAACAGCTCAAATCAAAAGCTAGGTCTTTGGAAAACTGAGTTCCTCAGTATAAAATCAACCTGGAGCCTTGGAGGAAGCTGGTTTGGTGACACAAGGGTTGGGTTTGGTTGTAGCTGTGGAGCTGCTGGCCCTGCCCCTGGTGTCACCCAAAGCTGGAGGCTGCTGTTTGCTTTGCAGGAGCCTGACCCTGCCCTGCCTGTTCCTGGTTTCAGTTTCACTGCAGCAGATGCTGGCTGGGGAAGGAGCAATTAGCCCAGCTGGATTTCCTCTTTAAAAAAATAATAAATTAAAAAAACCAAACAACTAAACAAAAACTCCCCCCACCCTACACAAACGCTTCGGGGTTGTGCAGTTTCCCACTTATTAAAAAAAAAAAGGTATTTTTTTCCAGGTAGATCCAGTGAAGGATATGTGATCCTCTATAACTTCTCACAGAAATTTAATTTTAAGTACATAAAATATGCTACTTGCTACATCATTCACCTTTAAAACACAACAAAGAGAGGAAAACGTGGAGACTTAGCTCTGGACTGGCAGTTAAGTCACAGCAGACAGCCCTTATCTTGGGTGATCAAAGCTTCTAGAGACACTAACACCAAACCACAGCATGGCACTCAGAAGCAGGAAACCAAGAGTTCTTTCTTCCAGGCCTGGATAAATTAAAGAGGATTAAACAGCAGAAATTAACATGCTTAATTGCAACAATCACGCTGGTAAAACAGAAGAAATCCTAATTTTGAAGGAAAACCAGCATACCATTATTTACATTAAAGCCACAACCTCTCCCCTTGGCTTCACCCAACCATGGCTAAAAGTAGTTTTTTTATGGAGCAAAACATATCATCAAGCTACTAAAAATTTACCAGAATAGCTTAGGAAATGCCTTTTTCCAAAGGTATGTGATTCCTTCCCAGTGGCCCATTTTACTCAAATAAGCCACAGAAAAAAATTGTATCAAAAGATTTATTGAAATTCATCAATGACAAACAGACATAAAACTCAAAAGTTTGGCTCTTCTGGGAAAAAAACAAAAAAACAAAACAAAAAACTGTTGCAAATGTATTTATACAGATGAAATATTGACTAGGAAATACAAGTCACTTCTAAAGCTATTTTAAAGAGGGATATGAAAGTAAAACTGTACATTCACTAGGTATTTTTCAGTCATTTTACTGACTTCCACTAGGTAAGAAAATACAATTTTGTATTAGTATCTCGTGCTTGAGTGTATGAAAAGAAACCTCCTACCCTACATGCTGAACTGCCTCCTGGTATTTAAGTTTGTAAAAATTTTCAAAGTATATAGCACAAGTGGAAGTAGTTTCTCATCACTTGAAATTGAACTAGGTGTTATATATTACAGACCAAAATAGTACACACCTTATTTAAAAGGGTTGAAACATTTTTTTTTTTATTACAATTGTCAAATTCATTTCACTAGTAACTCAGGAATTAGGAACACTTTTTATATATATTTATATATATATTTAAATGCCTGCCATTTTCAGTGTATTGGCTATACCCTAGCCAAAAAAAACCCCTAAAAACCAAAGTAAAAACAAAACAACAAACCCCCCAAAAACAAACAGAAAGGAAAACACACAACACACAGGGTGGGGAGGGAAGAGGAGAGATTGCAAATTCACCCCACAAACCAGATCCAAAGGAACAACCCCCCCCCACCCCCCAAAAAAAACCCCACCAACCCCCAAAAAAACCCCAACAAAAACATTTGGTCACTATTTACAAACAGCAAAAGAAAAGGTACCTAGAAAAGCAGGGAAAGCGTGGCTGAAAATGGCAGTCATTCACGGACAGGCAACAAAGAAATCACTTTATCCATATGCCATTCTCACCCCCCTTGCTGTGGAGGGATGCTTCACCTAGATTTGTAGCATCCCCCCCTCAAAAAAAAATGTAATTACAATGTGATTTAGTGACTGGCAGAGGTGGAAAACTCCCACCAACCGATGGTCCAGAGCTGTCTCAGAACAGAGTCTGTGTGTTTGGGTTATCATCCACTGATCTTGAAACTTCTTTGTGTTTGGAAAGTTGTCAAACTATCCACTCCAATAATAAGAAACAAATTACCACTTGGTTTATACTTAACTATTGCAGTTACAGGGACTAAGAGAGGGACCAAAAAAGAAATCAATTTAAAATGAATAGGAGGAGGAGTGGCAGTAAAAATAGTATTTTATTCCCTTGCCCACCCAGTCTGCTTCTCCCTCTCGTTCCCACAGCAACATTACAATCAGGAAAAAAAAACAAAAAAAAAAAAGAAGAAAAAAAAACAGAAAAAAAAAAAAGGTTGGGGGTGTGGGGAGGGGAAATACAGGGTAAAAACAGTCAAATCACAATAGGAAATTTTCAAAATAGGTTATTCAGTTTAGTCGTCTTCATCCCCTTCGTCTTCGGGTTCTCGTTTTCTCTTCTGTCCCCGTTCTTCATCTAGAAAATGAAACACAGCCTGAGTTAGAGGAGTGCTCCCTCATGCTGCTCAAGCTGAACGAGTTCAACAAGCTTCTGCATGGGCAACTGCTTTGCTGTGCAAGGAGCAGGAACACAAACATGAGCCTGCTTTTCAGAAAGTGGTATTTTATTTTTAAAAACATATTATTATTATTATTATTATTATTATTATTATCATCATCATCATCATCAATATTATCAATATTATCAATATTATCAATATTATCAATATTATTTTATCTCTAGCAAAAACTGGATTGGTGCCATACCGGGTTCTTCTTCATCTTCATCATCATCTACCTCACCGTCGTTGTAGCCTTCTTCATCCTCCTGGATTGAAAAAAATGACAAAAAAAAAAAAGATTTAAAAAGTCAGTTTCAGTGCAGGACCTTTCACAATTTGGCAACATCCCCAAGAGCATTTTACAACAGAGAGAAAGTCCTTGAAGCATTTTAAACAAAAAACCAAGTAAAAAGGCAGGCACTTCCCACACACTTATATAAGTGCAGTTTTTTTTGCTACAGGAGAACTGGACTCTGGCCCAAAATCACAAGCAATCAGAGCAGCCACTTCTAGCTTCAAACCTTCAGCCAGAAAATAGTTTTATCCTTCATGCTGATATATAGCTGCTCATGTTGGTGATGTCCTGTTGATGTCAGGAGAAGACACATGTTCTAGGGGCAGAGAGAGTTAAAACACAGACACCTCCAGAGCCTGAGCTGCTGCTGTTGGTTTTGAGAAGAGGTTGACCAACCATTCAGAAGTGGCAGTTAAATATCTCAGACTGGTTGGTTGGAGGACAGATAATAGAACCTCCCACAGTCACATCTGAGCCCCAGTCCCAGTGCTAACAGCAAAGTCTCAGCAGACTGGGAGACTCATCATACCCTACACACTAAGAACTAAACCCAAATGGATGGGGCCAGGCTCTTTTTGGTGGTGGCTGGTGACAGGACAAGGGGCAATGGGCAAAAAACTGGAACTCTGAAAGGTCCAGGCAAACTTGGGGAAAAACTTCTTCACTGTGAGGGTGTTGGAGCACTGGGATGAGCTGCCCAGGGAGGATGTGGAGTCTCCATCTCTGGAGATGTTCAAACCCACCTGGACACTTTCCTGTGTGACCTGGTGTAGGGAACCTGCTCTGGCAGGGGGGTTGGACTGGATGATCTCCTGAGGTCCCTTCCAGCCCCTGTGATTCTGTGACCACACTAAGAATTTAAGCAGCCTGAAGAATCACAAGGTAGAACCTTGCTGTGAAAGCACAGGGTCAGTAATTCAGGTACCACCATCTTGTCTGTAGGGAGGCTGTAAGCCCAGCCCTTCAAAGGCATCACAAACCACGACAGCAGACCTTCCTGAGTGGTGTTTGACAGCTCCACGACCAGAACGACTTCATGTCAGTGGTCACTAGATGGCAGCTGGCTCATAGACAGGCATGCCTCAAAGCCACCCCCCAGTGCCACGCTCCTCCAGTGAGAAAGGACACCCTTCATGTACTAAAAGCCTCCAATATTGGGTCTGTTTGTTGCCAACTATTCCATTATTAACTGCAGAAATCCTCACCTCCTCTTCACCGCTCACATCCTCCTCTTCTCCTTCCTCCTCTTCCTCCTCATCTTCTTCATCTTCTACTACCTGAGCGTCATCATCGTACTCCTCTTCTGTACAAACAAAATCATCCACTCAGACATTTAAAGTTTACTTTTATTATGTTTTAATTATTATTTTCAACATTGCCACCCGAGATGTGACCTCCTACCGACACGAGGAGCAAACTGGAAGTGTTTTTTCAGGGCAGTACAGAATTAAAAGCAGCTCTCCAGCCATCAGACAGGACTAGATGTAGTCCTGTGCCTCCTCAGCCTGCTGACAGGGTAGTGTGGCAGCTGGGCCCATGGTCTGAGCTGCTCTAGGGCTGCAAGGGGCCTTGACAATAAGTCACAGCAGCCTCAGGACTGCTTTAGCTTCAGCTGCTGCAGTTCCCTCTACAAATACACATTTTTGAGCCTGTGGGACACTTGCAGATCTTCACCTGCAAGTGTCCATCTGCTCCCACTGGGGATAGAGCAGAATGTGACAAGCCAACCATGCACTGGGGACCCTCCCCAAGGGAGACCTCTCGCCTTTCCGCTGCCAGAGCGATGTAAGAGTGTCACACACAATCCATCTTATGGGTTTGCAATCTCTTCTCAAGAGGAAAGAGATGAAATGCAACTAGCCCAAGCAATAAACCAGAAACCATTTTTCCATGCTGCAGGAATAATGTTACAGAGCTTTTTTTTTCCCCCATGCATTTGAACCCAGGCCCAGACTTGTGCTCTGCTGAGAAGAACCTGTCCCTGCTGAACCTGGCTGAATGCACCGCTCTGCCAGGCACTGCTGCTCACCAGAGCTCGCATTCAGCACTCGAGGGAAAAGTGCAAGTCCAGCTATTCTGCTTTTGCTGTGCAGCTGGGTTTGAAGAGTCGAGCAAATTCCCCCAACTCAGCCGGATACTCGTCCGACCGATGCGCTGGTGCCTCCCAGGGCAGACTGCCGGGAGGCACAACAGCACCTACAGCACACTGAGACCCACTGTGCCTTTTCCTAACATTCAAAAACTTGTTTGCTGCTTCATTCCTGCCTTTCACAAAGCTTGCCCCCAGGCAGACTTCACTACACACACCCTCCTCTCTTCTGCCTGATAACCACTAGTTTACTTTGTCCTCATGGAGTAGCTACAACCTCCTATTAATGCCTTGGCTCCTTCATTCCTTGGCTCAGCTGTTTGTTTCTATGCCCAGTCTGGTTCTCCACCCCACCCTTCTCCATCAGGGTCTACACAACTGCTCATACTTCCCTGGTTGGATTATTCCTGGAAAACTGCAGTGTGTGCATGCCATCCCTCCTTACCCACTTCTCCCCTATGGCCTCATCCCCTGGGGTTTACTCTTCCCTGAACTCTTTCAGTGCCTTAGTCCTCTTCTTGGCCCCTTTCTTCTACCACCCTCTCACTCCCCACCTTTGACTATAGATATGGACAAGGAAGCAGCTCTTTCAGGTCCTATCCATCTCCTCTCCCCTTGTTCCTTCAGAGGACACTGAGATACTTCTGCTTTACACAAGCCAGAAAGAGCTGCTGAGGACATTCCTTCTCCTGCCAGCAAGTCAGGGCTGGAAACAAAACGTACCACACAGCACATCCATCGTACACCAAGCAGCACAAACTCACTTACCATCTTCATCTTCCTCCTCGTCGTCTAAGCCCTCCACGTAGCCCTCTGCATCAGAGTCCGGTGCCTCTTTGTCGTCCCGATCTTTCACTAGAGATAAGACTGAGAAAGCAGCTCTTTCAGGCCCTGCCCATCTCCTTTCCCCTCGTTCCTTCAGAGGACACTGAGGTACTTCTCCTTTACATCAGTCAGGAAGGAGCTGCTGAGAACACCCTTCTCTTGCCAACAAGTCAGAGCTGGAAGCAAAATGTACTCTAGGCAGCATATGGATCTTTTAACTTACATACACCAAGTAGCACAATTCACATACCATCCTCATCTTCCTCCTCATCATCCAAGCCCTCCACGTAGCCCTCGGCGTCGGAGTCCGGCGCCTCTTTGTCGTCCCGATCGTAGCCATCGAGGTACGTGAGCTGCGGGAGGAGCTTGAAGACGTTTTCTCTGTAGTCGTTCAAGTTGGTTACCTCGCAGTTGAACAGGTCTAGGCTCTTCAGGTTTTCTAACTTTTTCTGCAAAGAAAGAGAAAAAAAAGTCAAGTTCAGTGTTACAATAATTCCCCTACAAAGCAGTGAAGGCAACAGCGAGCGGAGTTAAAGTGCTCGAGAGTTTCCCGGGTCAACAGGGTCATTTTGGTCTCTGCCAACTAAATTGGTGTGGAAGACAAATCTGCAGTGCCTGCCTGCTGCTGCTTTGGTATCTAAAATGTTCTCTCAAGTGCAGCATCTTGCAAGGAGAAGACTGAAAATGTTCAAAATGTTTGGGAAAATGTTCAAAATCACACGTGCTGCGAGGGGCTGAGCATTTATTCTTTATTAAGAATAAATAATAAAGAATAAAGTTTATTCTTTATTAAGAATAAATATCTTTATTATTTATATTATTTAGAATAAATATATTTATATATTTATTTATTTTATTCTTTATTAAGAATACAATTCTTAATAAAGAATAAAATTTATTCTTTATTACGAATAAATATCAGTCCAGTCAGTGAGCCCAAGAGCATAAGGTAAGATATTGGAGCCAGCAGCCAGGTGTATTTAAACTACTGCTTTCAATGGAAGAAGAAACAAACTGACTATTCTTTGGACACAATAATTTTGCTAAAAGAGATTTTAAAAATATTGATGATTGTACCTTAGCCTTTGGAAAAACACAAAAAGGTTTAGAAACTGACCAGGAAATCAAAAGGCTTAGAAACTGAACAGGAAATCAATTCCTGCTTCATTTTTTTTTTAATTATTATTTTTTTGAGGAGGTCTGCACTAGCCACAGCACTTCAAAGTACTGACAATAAAAGCAGGAGTAGCTGAGGATTTCTCTCAAGCCTTATGAAGGGTCTCCCTTTAGGAGTGTCATACGTAGAGCAACAGTGACATCAAGAAAACAATAAGCCTGAAACTGGGAGCAGCTACAACCCTCTCTCTCATCTGTTAGTTATAGGAGTTGAACTGCTCTGCTCTCCCCTTCTGCTGGGGGAGAGGAGATCCAGGATGGGCTCAGCCAAGAACTGCTCCTGGAGATGTTTTAAGAGCAAGTATATTGAAAATACACCAGTTGAAACTCTTAATTTCTGGACAGCAAAGGGCACACAACCCAAACACTAGAAAACAGCACTACCAGAAATGATATTTGGATGCTTTTTGGGACTGCAACCTGATAAAACTTGATCTCAGCACTTGAAATAAGAGGCATAGTGATTGTGAACATGAGAGGTGATGGAAACCAGCAGGAACGAGTCAGAAGCTCCATGACCTCCGCCCAGCTGCAGCGAGCGAGCCCAGATCGGAGGCACACGGTGCTGCAGCCGGCTCCTACCACCACCACCCACTGCACCCCTGGGTGGTGATTTCAGACCCCAAGACTTCATGGAAAACACACCAAGCTCAAAGCAGAGTGTCTGGAGACAGACCCGCAGCCCAGGCCACCGTGGGGGAGCCGCTAGAGGGAAGCAGCCGCTCACGCTGCGGGCACAGCCCGGGGCAGGGCTGCGGGACAACCAGGGCATGGCCAGAGAGATAAGCACCCAAGACACTCCACTGCGAGTCACTCTGGGACTTTCCAAGCCCAAAATGCCTCTACTCATCACAAAAGAAGGTTTGATTTCACCCCATCAACTCACCAGAGGTTCTATTGTACCGAGATCTTTAATTTTGTTGCCGCTTAGGTTTAGATGCGTGAGGTTCGGACACTTTTCTGCCAACACTTCCAGTCCTCCTGAGATTCTGTTGTCGCTTAGCTCGAGCTAAAAGGCACAGAAAACATAAACATCTCGAGTTTTTAGTGCAAATATGTATCACAAAGCAGTTTGGTCAGCTAAATTATGGTGTTTTATATTAAAAAACAATGTGACACACGTGTTACAGTGCAAAGAGGGAGGAATATGGCACGGGATATTTTATTTACCTTCTTAAGTTTGTTTAACTTTGGTAAGTTTGCAACTGAGGTTAAGCCTACGTTGATTGTACTTAAGAATTCCAGCTCTTCAAATTCATCTGTCAGACCTTCGATTTTGCCTTCGTACGACCTGCAGTTGTCAAGAACGAGTTCTTTAACCTGGGAAAGAACAGGAACAACGCAAAATGGGTGTAAAATGTTCTGCAAGGGGGGGAAGATTTCAGCTTACAAGCAAAGGATGACACAAATCAGGCAAAAATAAGAGATATTCCAGTCAGTTGGTCAGTATGCCAAAGGTTATTTTGGGTGTCTGATCCCTACTTTTGCTGGCATGGCAGGTTAGCAGTGTTTCAGAAACACAGATATTGGGCTTTTTGCTTCAACTGTCCACTTTTGTATTGTTTTATAACCAGTATGAACAGTTCAAACCCCCCAATCCTGGCTGAACGGACTGGGTTGTTACAGGTAGTATTGTCTTTGGTAAATGTGAGCAATAAGCATTCTAAAAAATAGGAAACTAATTATGATTTTTAAACTAACCTGCAATTTAAGACACTCTCTACAACTCCTGTGCTATTTTAACATGTGGCCAGTTGTTAAAATAGCTCCTCTCTGTATGCAAAGAATTATTTGAGCTTTTCAAGCATGGAGAGATTGCTGTCTGCTCAGACACTCCTGAAAGCTCAAGTAGGTATTGGTGGTGCTAAACCAGGTCTTGCTGGAGTCCACCCTCACCCCTCCTCTTTACAGCAGGTTGATGGTGCTTTAGGGGAAGGTTTATAAGGGCAGTTAGTGATAGAACAAGGGGAAATGGATTTAAACTGGCAGAGGGGAGGATGGAGATGAGATGTGAGGAAGAAATTGTTTGGTGTGAGGGTGGTGAGACCCTGGCCCAGGATGCCCAGAGAAGCTGTGGCTGCTCCTCCCTGGAAGTGTTCCAGGCCAGGTTGGATGAGGCTTTGAGCAACCTGGTCTAGTGGAAGGTGTCCCTGCTGCTGGCAGGGGGTTGGGACTGGATGAGCTTTCAGGTCCCTTCCCACCCAGACCAGTCCATGATTCCATGATTTTCTCCATGGAGACAACTCCTTCGTGTGGAATCACAAGGGATGTGTCGGATGATGCTGGAGGGGAGGTTCAGTGAGCACAGCTGCTGCTGCAGCACCGTACCCCTTATCTTCCTCAGCCTGCTGCAGCAGGGAGAGGTGGAGATAATGTCCCCATGGGCCTGAGCAGCACAGGACCTGCTCAACAGCCCCATGGGTGTGTACAGCCAGTTACAGGCTGCAGGGGTTTCTGGTTGGCTTTATTTATCTATTTTAAATAGAGCACTGCTCTTTTTGCACGTGCTTTCTTCAACAGACACCAAACAACAGCGTCAATGCAAAAGAGCCCCTAAATACACCCCCCACCCTGACCAAAACTGCTCCTTTTCACCCTAAAGCTAGGTCACCCTTATGAGATTCAAGTCCCTTAGTAGCCAAAACATGAGTTTTGCTGGTCACTGGGGAAGCTGTGCCACCAAGGACTGTGACTCCACAGGAAGGGCCCACCCATTTGGGGAACACCCAGACACTCTCATGGTGACAGAGAATTTCTGGGGGTAATTTCTCCTCTATAAAATACCCAAGAAAAGCCATAATTCTGTGTGAGACTCCCTGTCCCACACCTGAGCTTTGTTTACAGGTCTGGAAAGGGAGGAGGTGCTGCTTTACACTGAGGATGGGATAAAACAAGTCTGCAAGATGCAGAAACACGAAGCAACTCTTCAGTTCACACCAAGGACAGTTAATATGCAAATATTTAATTTTCTTAATTTTTTTTTTATTGCCATAATCCCACTGCACAGAGAAGAACCCTATGTAGTTTTATAGCTCCAAATAAGATTGCTAATTAAATCCCAGGCACTGAAGTCAATAGGGAAGTCAGCCCAAAGCAACACCAGAACACAAGTGATTCATTGAGAGTGGGAGGATCAGTGTTAAACAGGAAATACATTTTCCAAGACTCTACAATTTTCCTAGAAGAATTATGATAGGGAATGAAGACACAAAAAACCTTCCAGAAGAATTTTAGGCTGGTTGGAAGAAACTAAAGATCAAGTCAAATGCTCCTGATCTCACATACATCTATTTCACTGGGGAAGGGGGAACTCCAAAAAGAAACTGCAAAAAAACCCCTCTTTGCTTTGAAATTTGGGCAGCAGGGAAGGCATTTTAGAGGCAAATATGTGTACCTCCTTACTGTAACAGTGTTTAAGTATCAGGATCCTCCAGGGAGATCAATTTGGGGACAAACACACAGGTTTTTTTTCATCTGCTTTGCACACACACAAACACACAGAGTTCCCGCCAAAAACAAACAAACAAAAAAGGGTAAAAAAAAAAGTAAAATAAAAGCAGCTCCACCCCAAACCCAGCCCCACAGCAGCTCCATCCTTCCCTATCTGTGTCCTTGCTCACCAGCACACCAGGCCCCTGTTATCTCCCTTGGCCAGCGAGGTGGCTCACCCCAGACAGCACCCACCTACGGACACGCTGGGTGCGGGGATGGTGCCGACCACACCAGGACCTGGCTGCAGAGCACAGAGGTCTTTTTGTTTGGTCTTACCCTCTTTGCAAAGGAAGTTTGTCAGAGCACATGTAGGAAGGTGAAGTAAGGCAGGAGGGAGTTTAGTGCCCTTCCCTGTGCTTCTTGAACTGCTTGGAAGAGTCCAGCGCAGAGCCACGGAGATGATGAAGGGAGTGGAGCATCTCTCCTGTGAGGAAAGGCTGAGGGAGCTGGGGCTCTGGAGCTTGGAGAAGAGGAGACTGAGGGGGGACCTCATTAATGTTTATCAATATGTAAAGGGTGAATGTCAGGAGGATGGGGCCAGGCTCTTCTCAGTGGTGTCCAATGGGCACAAGCTGGAGCACAGGAGGTTCCATGTACACATAAGGAAAATCATCTTTCCTGTGAGGGTGCCAGAGCCCTGAGAGGTTGTGGAGTCTCCTTCTCTGGAGATGTTCAAACCCACCTGGACACCATCCTGTGTTCCTGCTCTGGCAGGGGGCTTGGACTGGATGATCTTTCAAGGTCCCTTCCAATCCCCAACATCCTGTGTGATTCTGTGAGTTCAGGGAGGGGAAATGCTCACAGCTCCTGTGGCCAGCCCTGTTTAGAAGAAGTCAGCTCTGGTTTTGAGCTACCACACACTGAGAGAAAACCAGCATGTGTCCTCACCCAGGAGGTGGGACAGCCCCTCATCCTCCCCAAGGGCAGGGTGGAGAAGCTGCAAAGAGGGAAAAGCTTCCTCAGGGGTAGAGAAGAGATTTGAGAGGGAAATAGCCATGGATACAGATGGAAAACCCTTTAATATGGTGGCAGAGGAACCAACCAGCTTCTACTTTTAGTTTGGTCTTTTCAGACTGCTGTTTCTTCCCTACCTTTCAGAAAACTCTGACACAGAACTGCAATGCCCTGTTCTTTGCTGTGCCCAGGACTAGGATACTGGGGGCACAGGTACAATCAAAACAACTCGATAGCATGGAGTAAATCCAGGCAGGTTTGCAAGTGGTAGAAAGCTTGGTCAAACCTCAGGGCTTGTTTAGGAAGTGTCAGAGCAATTGCAATGTAATTTTGGTGCTGATGAACGTGACTCCACCAAATGGAATTCCAGTCACAATTAAAGTGGCTCAGTGTTCAAAGAGATTTAAGAATCCTGTAGAAAATAAATGTGTGTGAAAGGAGGAGGAACTGGGCTGATGGAGCTTCTCCCACCTTCCCTGCCATGTGCTTGCTCACTGTTGCATCATACTCAATGCTCCTGCATCCAGTACAAGCAGGAGAAAACCACCTCCAGCTCATAGAGTTTTTACCAATATTAGAATTACCTGCAGCTATTTGCCTGGAGCCTCTCAGCTGCAGTCTGGCACACCCCACTCTCACTTGACATCTCCTCCTCATGAACTGGCTGGTTTGCAGTTCACCAGAGAGACAGTGCATCCCCCCCAGGAAAGGGCACTGCTCTCCCACACCCCTCTGTGTTATTAATTATTATTATTATTACTTTTCCAACATGCTGGCAGCTGCACAGAGCTCTCTTCTCAAACCTGAGTCTGTTTGAGGATGCTGGGCTCATCCAGGCACGCTACAGCCTTGCCACGTTAGTGAGCACAGAAGTGTGTCAGGGTACAGCGAGGGAGCAGAGGAAAGGTGACCTCAGTAAAGCCACATTCCACCTAAAACAGCTCAGTGCCACAGAAATACGGCAGGAGGACTAAAAACCTCTCCCTCGTTGGCTTTTCAGAGGTCTTTGTCATCTTAAAGGAAAATTCCAGCCTGAATCACTCTCCAAACATGGACTGAGCTGCTCTGAAAACACACAGGAACACTACAATTTTTACATCTCTTGCCCCATATTCTATCAACAAAACACAGCATAAACCTTCAGCTGAGGTGAGCAGCCTGGGCCAGCAGCCTCTCTGAGCCTTGTGTCACACCTGACCCAGGTGAGTGGGCCTCAGGTACCAGTCAGTTATATCACACTGCAGTTTCTGGAACACTACAGGTACAGGGGTGAGCAGTCAGAATTAGGGATGACAATCTGAACACATCTGGAGAGAGAGGGGAAGGGAATTAGTGTCCTCAGCTAATGTGTGTTTAGCTGCATCCAAGAAAAGAAAATACAACCTGGAGAAGCTGGGTCTGATTAACCTTACCCCTGTCTCCACCACAATGCACAAGCAAATCAAGGCACTAATTGGAGGAAGTAAGTACTAACAGAAGTATCAGTACAAGACAAACCACGAGCTGTACTTTCTTCCCCAAAAAAAACCTCAAAAAAGCAACGTGCCACAGGTAACCAACCACCCCCATTACACTGCAATACTCACCTGAGCAGCTAAGGAGGCACCCACAGGTGAACAACCAGCAGAAAAGCTAAGGTGGGGGTGGCCAGGTTGGCTCCCACAGCAGAGATAACCATGTCTTCAATAGCACTTATGATGAGGCACCCTCAGGTGCTTGGGTGGGGATATTCCACACTGCTCTGCCTCTCTCCTGTGCTCCTGAGGTGGCTGGGGGCTCTGCTGCCCCTCTCCCCCCATGCAGTGGGTGCCATCTGCTCCAGCAGGTGCTTCCTGCTTGTCTGTGCACTCCTGCTCGAGCGTGGCTCTGGGGTTTGCTGGTATCAAGTTTTCAGCAGGCAAGAGGCAAAGAAGGAGGCTGTTGTTTCTTCAACAAACCCTTCGGACCTGTTCTCCTGTGGTCACCCCAGTTGCTATTTCTGACAGTTCCAGGCGCTCTCAGCACGTGGCATCACAGCTCTGTGGGTCACAGCATCCCCTACACCTCTGCACGACTTCTCCTGACATCACCCTCGACACGACTGCCTGCTCCATGACCAGCCACTCTGCAGCTGTTTCCTAGGATGGTGACTGCTTTAAGTGTGTTCCCAAAGGCACAGATGACATCCTTAATATAGCCATGGGCTGTACTGTGAGCCTCCAACCTATTTCTAGGATAATTACAGGCAACTGTGTGTAGGCAGCCCCTGGATTTCATGGGATTCATCACAAGGGACACCTGGGACTCACCCAGCAGATCTTCCCCTGCCTCCTCTTCCCAGTGCAGGCTGCCTCTCTGGAAGGGACCGTGCTCTTTGAGTTACCAACACATACACCATCCACAGAAAATCACTGCACACAGACAGCTGTCAGGCTGGACATGTTATCACCTTAACCTTTCATCTCCATTTCCATTTCCAGGTAAAAAGGCAAAGTCTCTACTTCAGAAAATCTACAATCCATGGGCAGGAAGATCCATGAACTTGAGACTAAGTTTCCCAATCCTGGTCTGTAATTGAAGGCTTAACAAGGTGACAGAAGGACAGACACCGTCCTGAATGTAATTTTAAAAGATAAAAAGGCAAATTTACAAGTACAAAACCCATTCTGCTGGCTTTACAAGCAGTGACAGCAAAGGCTGTAACATCTCATTTGCAGCACAATGGACCAGATGCTTTTGAAGTGGAGTTGCATATGGTACCCCTAGGACAGGAATATCACACTGTGTGGCATTTCTATTGAAAAAAGCAGGTAAAGATGGGGGGGTTAACTCTGTCTTGCACTGCTCCACTGAGAGAAGCTCTTCAAACCTCCAAACCCAATGGAAACCTCACTGGGAGGAGGTCAGAATTGAGGAAAGAAGGAAGGGAGAGCAAGGGAAGCCTGCTGTGGTAAGTGGAAACCAAATCTAAATTGCTTTTGAAAGCAGTTTTATTCTCTCCCAGATGCACAAACACTTCTTCAGGACACTTGGGTTTCTGTCTTTGGGATTTTTTTGGTCTCAAAAGCCTGCATAGACCATGCAAAGCCCTGCATTGCTCCACAGTAAGACTGCCAGACTGCCAAGAGTTGTGTCCTCCTGGTTCCTGTACTGTATTCTAGATCTGTACTCACAGAGATCTGGGGATCCCTGAGCAGAAACACGTCTCCTAAGGTTCCTCTTCCATTTGATTCGTGCAGCAAAGCTTAACAGAAGCCAGCCCTCCACTGTCACAATGTTCTGGTTCGCTGGGGAAAGCAGGGGTTTGACAAGGCTCAAGGTAGAACCATTGAATCCCAGAGTGGTTTGGGTTGGGAGGGACCTTAAAGCTCATCCAGTCCCAACCCCCCTGCCAGCAGCAGGGACACCTTCCACTAGACCAGGTTGCTCAAAGCCTCATCCAACCTGGCCGAGAACACTTCCAGGGAGGAGCAGCCACAGCTTCTCTGGGCAACCTGGGCCAGGGTCTCACCATCCTCACACCAAAGAATTTCTTCCTGATATCTCATCTAAACCTCCCCTCTTTCAGTTTAAAGCCATTTCCCCTTGTTCTGTCATTAACTGCCTGGGTAACACCCAAGTCTTGCAGGAGCCCATCATCCAAGCTTAGCTCCATGGTGATGGTGAGGATATGACTTTCTCCACGCTCATGTTACAAGCTTCCCCCAAAGTTACTACTGGAGGAGAGAAAACATTGCATGAATTTCCATTCCACATACTGTCTGGAATGTGACTAGGCCAAAAAATGCTCCAATGAACAGCCCCCTTAATACCTGGGGCTAACAGAGCTGCTCTGGAGGCTCAACGATACCATGCAATTTCTGCTCTAAGATGATCACCAAAATGGAACCAACCTGAAGAACTGAATTCTTTTAAAAAAAAATAAAGATAGCACCACCTGGCACCTGCATTCCAGACAGATCTTCAGCCACGTTTGGGCCCCCTGGGATATAAACAGCAGAACCAGGCTACACAAAGTCCAGCTCCTGATGGAAAACAGCAAGAGGAGAGGAGCCCAAATTAGAGCAGCTCCTGGGTTGCTGCACATCAATTAAGACATAACTCAAGAGCTGCTCAACCCTTCCAGAGCGCTGCCCGTCTGGGCCGTGCCCCCGCCCTACCCCTGGCACGCTGCCCCCAGGCAGGCAGGAGAGGCAGGCAGGTGCTGTGGCACCCAGCCACGGGGACACCCCTTCCACGGGGCAATCCTCAGCTGCTCCTTCCAGGCGAGGTCAGTGTGGGCCAGGGGAGAGACTCAGGGATGGGGATCTGGCCACAAAGAGAATTAAACTTAATAGGGAGGGGAAAATTCCAGTAGTGTTGACATCCTTTTCGGAACGAAGCTCACAGACATCAACCACAGGTGACAGCACTACAGATTTTTTTTCCCCTTGCCAAACCAACACGTGATTTTGGGTTATGAGTATCTTGAGATGAGATAAAAGAGATTTAACTCACTTACAGTAGATGTTTTAAACTAGTTAGCTGACAAACATTTCCCTTACACAGGTTCTGGTCATTACTACATTGGGCAAAGAATCTGCAAATCGTGGTGGGGCTGGGAGAAACGTTGCACAAAAACATGGTCACGTAACACAAAGCCCTTCCCCCGAGACATGGGTGAGGTATCCAGCAGGCAGAGCACCCAGGAACCCTATCAGCAGAGGCAGGGAGCGACGGCTGGGTGGGATTAACACACAGCCCTTGTCATCTTGAGCAGCACTCGCTCCATTCCCACCACCACTGACACCAGTACCAGTGCCAGCCGCCTGCCGGGACTTCAGAGCGGTTCAGGTTTGAATTGAACAGGATTTTCCCCAGGTGGAAGCGGAGAGGATCTCCCCCAGGTGGAAGAGAGGATCTCCCCCAGGTGGAAGCAGAGAGGGTCTCCCCCAGGCGGGAGCGGAGAGGGTCTCCCCCAGGCGGGAGCGGAGAGGGTCTCCCCCAGGCGGGAGCGGAGAGGGTCTCCCCCAGGCGGGAGCGGAGAGGGTCTCCCCCAGGCACACTCCCCACGCCAGGACAAGGGCATCTCTGCCACCGGCCTCTTCGGCACCCAGCGATTCACAACTGCTGAACCAACAGCTCCCAGCGCAGCCCGGTTCAGCAGCAACCTCCTGTTCTGCTCCTCTTATACCCATTTAACCGAGCTGGGACTCCAAATTCTTTCAGCAAGGTCAGGTGAAATTACTACTGGACCTCAAAATTCATCTAGGGTTTCTCCAAGTCACAGAATCACACACTGGTGGGGGTTGGAAGGGACCTCTGGAGATCATCCAGTCCAACCCTCCTGCCAAAGCAGGTCCACCTCCAGCAGGTTGCACAGGATGATGTCCAGGTGAGTTTGAACATCTCCAGAGATGGAGACTCCACACCCTCTCTGGGCAGCCTGTCCCAGGGCTCTGGCACCCTCACAGGAAAGAAGTTTTTCCTCATGTTTAAGTGGAACCTCCTGTGCTCCAGTTTGTGCCCGTTGCCCCTTGTCCTGTCACTGGGCACCACTGAGAAGAGTCTGGCCCCATCCTCTTGACACCCACCCTGTAGGTATTGATCAGCATTGACGAGATCCCCTTTCACTCTGCTCCTCTCCAGGCTGAACAGCCCCAGCTCTCCCAGTCTTTCCTCATCAAAAAGATGCTCCAGCCCCTTCATCATCTTTGTAGCCTCCACTGGACTCTCTCCAGAAGTTCCCTTTCTCTCTGGAACTGAGGAGCCCAGAACTGGACACAACACTCCAGATGTGGCCTCACCAGGGAAGAGCAGAGGGGGAGAAGAACCTCCCTCAACCCGCTGGCCACGCTCTTCTTAATGCACCAAATGACATAAACCTGTCAAATTTCCACATTTGAATTCCTCTTCCACATCTCTCTCGCAGAAACTCCTACTGATACTGTTAAAACACTTCAGTGAAGGGTTTTCAAAGCCCAGAAATGAACTTCCAGCACCATGTTTTGGTGCCTCTTGTATTTTTCACGACCAGCACCAGCACGGACACGCACCCGTCGCGAGCCCGCTGCCTCTGAACTACAACGTCGCCGTTCTCACACAGGTTTACTCCGTGTTTGCAAACTACACCCCAGCAAGCACTTGGTGTTTAATTTAGCTGATCCAACAATCACATAATGAAGAAACTCAGATTTACTCTGCATGAGGGTGCAACCAAAGAATGGCACAGTAACATTGTGTAGGAACCAAGAACAACCCGGTGACACCCCGGGCACCTCCATGGACATCTGGCACCGTCCCGACTCCAGCACCGCGTCAGATCACTGCTCCCGAGTTCACATCGATGCGGCACAACAGCCATTTAAAGCCACCTTTTAAACTCTGCTCAAGCTGGGCTCTGCTGACATTAATCCCCACAAAGATAAGCACAGCCAGTGGCCTCTTTTTGCTGGTCCTTCTGCGTGTTTGGGGGACCCCGCACCACCCTCACCCCGGCAAAAGGAAAGGAGGACAAACAGCACATTTTTGTTGTTTTGTTTGTTGTGTGGGGGGTTTATTTATTTATTTGTGGGGTTTTTTTTTAATCAAAGCTGCTCTGTGTTCAGAGACAGCTTAAGGCTGCTTGCATAGCTCTGGAAAAAAACCTGGCTCAGCATCAATACATTTATTTTTCCACCCTCTAATATTTTACATAGCGTAGCTGCGAACCCTGAGAGCAATTCTTATGGTTCCAACTAATCTCACATCCCTTTGCTCTGTTCTATGAGAAACTAAAGGTCCAAGTGATATATGCAAGTGGCAGAAGGGTGAAGAGTCTTGGCAATTCTCATAATGCCTTGTAGCTAATTACAAGGCATCTCCAGTACTAAAAAACTTATAGAAAGAATAATCTACTGTAGTCTTTCCCCAAAAACCACCTCCCCAACCAAGAAACTCCATGAGTCACATAAATACTTTCACATATACTATGTCAGTACAGCCATATGCATAAGCAACACACTAATTAATAAATGGAGAACATGCTTTAGGGACACCAAAAGCTGTTTCATTCAAAAGCAAACAATCAGGTTTAGGTTTTGTTTCTCCTGTTATCAAGGTAACTCTGTCTAAAGAAACATTTGGAGTTTTTACAGAGTGTTTCAAACATTTAAATTGCTTGATCTTGGCATTAAATGCTTTTTAATAATCACATTAACGTTGTTTGCTTCTCCTTTTTCTAGAGATGGTATCACCCACCGGGGCCAAGCGCTTCGCTCTGCTCCTGGCCGGGGCGGGTGACATCGCACGGGTCACTTCAGCTCCACCTCTCAGTGTCTCTCTCTGTTGGAGACACCGAGCGTGTGATACCACATCCAAAGTGCTTTTCATTCACTGCCAGCTATTATTAAATAACACAGGAGGTTGCACTGCACCTTTAATTTGAAAAACTCTTTGGTTGGAAATGGTAACCGCTGAGTTTGTGAAGTTGCACGCACTCCAAACTGCCCTCAGCGACAAAGGACGGGTGCAGAGACACACATGAAAGAGAAACGCTGCATTTAAATTCAGACTGATTTTAAGAGCTGCATATTTAATACAGAAAACAAGCTCTGGAGATATCAGCTGCTACAAAAAGCGTTGGCAAGTCATACTTGCAGAAGATAAGCTCTTCCTAGTTTGTTTGGTTTTGGGGTTTTTTTAGGGCTTTGAAGGGAAAGTGTTCCACAGACGGAGTCGATGGACACATGAGTGCCCCAGTATACACCACGAGGTTTCCAGTGGTGTACAGGCAAAGCACTGAGGCTCTTTTTTCTTTATTTAATTGTTTTTTAATATTTCACAAGGTCATGCTTACATATCCAAGGGCTTCAGGACTGCTTTTAGCAACCTAGTCAAAAAAAACCCCACCACAGGCTAAGTATTTACCAGCTATTTTGTCTGAAGGATAGCTGAGCAAGAGGGGAGACAGAAAAGCATTATCTGCAGAACAAGCCCAGCAGTGTCACCTAAATAACTGAGAAGTGTCCCTCACTCCCAAGCACAACAAAACCATCCCTGCTCTCTATTCCCACCTGAGACACGAACCTCGCTGCAGACAGAGCGGGGTTCATCGACCTGAGCTGTTTGTCAGTGAAACTGCTGAAAGCCATCGTGTGCTCCACAAACCTCCATGGGTGGCAAGGAGAGGACCTCCCTTCCTCCTTCCCCAGCACCCCAGGCACGTCCTGCTCCCTCCCAGACATGGCACTGGGATCCCAGAGGCGCCTGGAATTCTGCTGTGCTAACCAGAACTACTCCCTTATATTTAATTCATTCAAAAAAACATTCAAGACATAGCACCCACTCATGTTTCCAAGGTCCAGTTCTTAATTTTCAGACTTTTCCAAATTACCAACGTACCTTTATGTCAGGAAGATGAGGAGAGTAATCCACAGAATGAATGAAATTGGAAGAATCAGTCAATATCAGCCTTACAGGATGTAAATATTTAAGAAAACACCCACTGATACCTGTGCCACCATTCAATGTACACTTAAAGAGCCAGCACTGATGTAGGTAATACAGTAAAAGATAAAAATTATTTTTAAATAATTTAAAAATTTTTATCTTTTATTTTATTTAAATTTTATCTTTTATTTTACAGTAAAAGATAAAATTATTTTTAAAGTCCTAAATCCCTGCTTGTGATTAGAGGCACCTTGAAACATTCAGGAGTTTCTGGTGCACATTTAGAGCAGGAGAGCAGAAAAGTATATTCTCTTTATTGGTATGTAACACACAAACCATGCTGCAAGGATCGATCAGAACAGCTAAGCTTAACCCCAGAAGGTTTGTACTAAGAAGTTTTGGGGGGGTTTTGCCTTTTTCCCCCCCTCCTTGTTACAACAACTTGTTTCATTTGGTGTGCAGGACAAGAACCCTTGTTTCCTTCAGGAAATGCATTTCTTGATGGACTACAACACAATCACATCATCTAAACTCCAGTTATTTCTCTTAAAACATTTTTATCAAACCAGTCTTTGGACACAAACCTGACTCACACAGAGTATTTTGTAACTGTGACTGTTCTTTACAGATTGCTGGTCAAAAAGGAATTCTCAAGAGTTGAGGGGTAAAAAAAAACCCCCAAACTTACTGTTGCTACTTTCTAGCAGCATCACAGAGAAAAGGGAAAATTAAGTAACCAGTTTCAGATCCATTTACTGGTGTTTTTCCTTTCATAGTTCCTTTCATATGCTTGAAACTTGGTTTAGTTTAAGAGAATCTGCCAAATACCTCCCCATCAGCCCAAAGTCAGCTGTGGAACTCGTCTCACTTTCAGCTCACACATCACCCTCCTCCTCTGGCCTGATTTTTGTGGGCTGCAGTCCCTCCCAAGATGAGCATCCTTCCACCCTTCCATCCCTCTACAGGATGCTCATCTTAAAGCTTTGCATCCAGAAATTCAGAGCCATAAAAACCAGCTGTTATACAAACTTGGGAAGTTTGCAAAACAAAAACAACCAAACAGCTACTTCTTGGTACTTTTACACCCTGCTGTCAGCTACCTCAGTGATTAAAGTCTGCAAAACCCCATGATAATCTGCAGAGTTTGTCCGTGCTGCTCTCGTGCCTCCCCAGACACAACCCTACCCCACTTGGTTTCAAACCCTGAGCACATCCCTTTCCCATTTTCAGTCTGGGGAAAGTAAAAAAAAAAAGTATTTATTTGTACCCATATGCAAGATCAAAATGGTTTTTTTAAATATAGGTTTTGAAGTGACCTGTGTCACTTGAAACTCTTGACTGTTCTTGCAAGCATCACAACAAGGAAGTAGCTTGGGGAAAAAAAAGCCTTTTTATTTATATTCTTAATTTAAGAGAACACTTTGTATAGATGCTTGTACTGCATTTCCCTTCAGTGTTCAAACCTACAAAGCAGAGAGAAGTCAGGCTGCCAAAAAAGTTTTAAAGTGCAACAGAGAGTTGGAAAAACTGTCAGAAATGCTCGATGTTATGGTCAGTATTTTATCACTGCCACAATTTTGAGCTGATAAAGCACTAAATCCTCAAAGTAAATGAATTGGTGTGGTAGCACTAAAGCAAAGGTGAGTTTTGTGCATCATTTCAAAAACCTACCCCTTGTCACACTCTTGTCAGCCTTAGTACTGAACCTCTCACAGGGTCTTTGCATTTTATTAATGAGATTATGATGGGAATCAAATGAGAATGCCCACAAACATGTCCAGGTGAGCATCCCCTCTATAAGGTCAGCAGTTACATCACTACCAGCTGCTGGTTCTGGAGGAAATCCATGGAAAATAACTGTACCTGGCCCATTTCTAGCAGGTAGTTAACTATAATAAAAAAACCCAGGCTGGTAAGATAAGGAAAGTGACAAATGCAATAGCAAGTGCACTACCCTAAGTGACCATTAAATGGAATGGGATAAAAAGTTGAAATATCTGGGCAGAAAGTAGATGTGCAAGCTCCACTCTGGCTGTACAACACACAGAAAAAACTAATTTCAAACACCGAAACCCCAGACCTCTCACCAACACTGAACTCAGATAAAAATGGAGGGAGAATTGAAATAAAACCCCTAAAATCCCCCCAAAACCCCAAACCAACAAAAGGGTGAGGAAGAAAAGGAAGAAATAGCTCCTATACAATCCACTTCAGGACATTTATATGATATTTTATTAGTCAGCATGTAACCTTACAGGATTATATGACTTCACAGCTCCCAGTAGCGAGCTCAGCTGCACAGTAGCACATGTTATTCTACACAAGAACTGTATTAGGCAGATAAAACTATAAATATAAGCTCAGAAAGAACCACACCACCTTATCAACATCCTCTTATCTACCTCTGATTTACAAAAAGTTTTGATCCTGCATGCTCTGATAACAGGATACATGAAATGTACGATGTAACCACAAAACTTACAAGCATATAGGGCAGAAGTTCCAAAATATGTATATTCAGGGTTATTTTCACCAAGATTTATTGATGTTACACTTAAAAAGTTTGAAGATAATGATCCCTCACAGAAGAAGGAGAAATACTGCTTATCAAAGCAGAGAGTAATGAAAACAATCCACAGAACCATCCTGTTCATGCCCAAAGACTTACTAAAATCTGTAATAAATAAATGACATTGGCATTAGAATCACTTCTAAACCCCAGTTCCAAGTATTCACCTTAAAGCACTCTCTGGATTGAGCTGACTTTTATTTTAACAGGCATGTTAAGAGAAACAAGACTTCAAACTGTATACATAATTCTCCAGGACACAAAAGCACGTGTGCACAGCTGTAATCAATAGCTTTGCAAAGCTGACCCTAATCACAACAGCATTCCCAAATGGCATCTCTGTCCCCTTTTGTCTGAAATCACAAAGGTTTGGCTTTATATCAGAGGTGTCACATTTGCTACCTTGGAAGGACTGGTACACGTAAGTCACTGAGAGAGTTAAAGGCTAATAGGTAAAAAAAAGAGAAGTAACAGGTTAAATAAGCCTTATTTTACAATCAGCTGCTGTAGATTTCTGAATTACAGGGGAACAGTGAACCCCTAAGAGATCAGAGCTCTCTCCATTTTATTTTGTAAGCCAGAACAGAGCGAAAACTGAAAAAAAAACCCAAGCGTGGAAGGAAAAAAAATAATAAAAAATTCTAGTTCACACCTAACACAGCTTGGGTCAAGTCTTTAAACTGTAGGTCTGTGTTTAAAATGGTGAGTAAGGCTTCAGCAGTAGGAGTGATGGATTAATGGGACAAAACTAAGGAAAAAAAAAAAAGAATAAATGGGAAAAAAATATTTTTAATTTTTTTTTTTTTAAAAGGAGCCCCAAAAGCAGAGACCTACCTTCCCGCAGGGCCCTGCCCAGGAAAAAGGCGTATTCCCCCCGCCGCGCTCCCTGCCCGGGGGTGGCTGCAGGGCTCCCCCGGCCCCGCTCCAGCCCGGGCGGGCGCTGCCGTGCGGGGCGGGGCAGGGCGGGCAGGTGCGGCGGCATTACCGGCCCGTTGGGGCCTGGTCCTCACGACAGACCGGGGGCAGGAAAAGAGCCTCCCCCTCCCGCCTCACAACGGCACCCGTGGGATCAAATATATAAAATTATTAATAAAAATAATAATGATAAATAAATAATTATGGGGAGGCGGGGAAGGGGGAGAGGGGGGGAAACGACGGCGCCTTTTTACCCTCCTGGCTCGTCTCGCTGCGGTCGTCACGAGCCTCCTCCCGCCCCGCGCTCGGCGACAAAATGGCAGCCCCGGTGGCTGACAGTCATGTCGGAGAGGGCGCCCGGGCGCCCCACCGCCGCCGCAATGCCGGCGGGAAGGCCCCCCTCCGCCAACGCCTCATGTCGCACTTGCACACAGCGCCGCTACCCCTGGCCTGCCAGAGCGGGAACCGGCGGGGCGGGCCGGGGCTCCCCTCACGGCCCGGTGGGGCGGGTAGGGCCGGCGGCCGTTCCCTCCGCCGCAGCTGAGGAGGAGGAGGAGAAGAGGGGGGGGGAAGAGGAAGGAAAAAAACATGGCGCCGCGTCCTACTTGCGGTGTGGCGCTGGGGCCGGGAGCGGCGGGGCTGGGGCGGGTGCTCGGCCCCGTTCGCCTCATGGTGCCCCCCGCTCCTGAACAATGAGCCCCCGCGGACCGCACCGGGCCGGGTCTGAGGCCTCGCCTCACCGCTAGCCGGGGAACGGCGGCGTGTGCCGCGGCGAGAGCCCTCCTCCTCCTGCCCCCCCGCTCCCCGTCCTCCTCGCCCTGGAGTTTTTAAACTTTAAAGAGCAGGTTACATCGACCCGCCCGCCTTTGTCCCTCGGACACCGCGCTCGGCCACCGAAAAGCCGCGGGGCTGCGTCCCGCCGCCTTCCCCTCTCACAGAGGTACGTTCCTTGCCCTCCTTCCCCTTCCCCTCCCGCGGCGGGGCCGGGGCACACCTCGCCCTCCCCGGCCATTATGCAAGGGCCCCGCCGGGGGATGGCGGGGCGGGGAGGGAGGGAAGGGAGGGAGGGAAGGGGCTTCCCCGCCGCTGCCCTCAGCCTCCCCGCGCCCCGAGTTCGCGCCCCGCCTGCCCCCCGGGCAACCCCCCGCCTTCCCCCGCCGCTGACTCTTTTGAGGGGGGTTTTTTTGCCTTTTTACGGTTTATTTATTTATTATTATTGTCCTGCCAAAGTTTTTTTCCCCCTCTCTCTCTCCCCCTCTCTCTCGTTTATTCCGCGAGACGCGGAACAACAACCTGAAGTCCGGCCCCGGGGGAAGGAGGGGGAAAGGGGGTGGGGGGGGAGAGAGAAAAACACGCACACGCACACATCCAGCCTTTTTGTGCGTGTGTGGGGATGGAGGGGGTGGAGAGCGCATTTATTTCTTACAATATATATTTTAATTATTATTATTATTGTTATTATTAATCAACGCTCGCGCTACCGGCGGCAATACCCCATCGCCCAAAAAAAAAAAAAAAAGGAAAAAAAAAGAAAAAAAGCGCTAAGCATTGATTTAAAATTCTTTTTTCTTTTTATCTTCTCAGCATCTGGAGAGAAGGAGAGAGAGAGAGAGAGAAAGAGAGAGAAAGGGCGCGTTCATGAGGACTACAAAGTTACAAATATGGCTCCCCAGTCTCTCTTGCCTGATCACTGCAAAGAAATGAAGACGCACTTTAAACTAAACCATTTCCAACTCACTCGCAGTCCCTGTCTGCCTCTCCCTGCCCTGCACCCTGTACAAATATTTGCCAACTAAACACGCCGAGAGAGAGAAGCACCAACTTATTATTTTATTTCATCCACGGCGAAGCCCCCCTCGCAGGCATCGCACACCGGGAGAGTCGGGAAACAGCTTCTAGTGGGGTTTTTTTTTTTTCTTTTTCTTTTTTTTCTCCTAAATCATGAGACGTGCGGCTCCGGGCACCCCCCAAATTGGGGTGCACAGCCACATATACACACACACATACACACACAGGTAGGAACCTCAAGGGCAGCGCTAACCCCACCGCCCTTCTTCACCCCCTCTCTCCGAGCCCCGCGGGGTTGGGATTCACCACCTCCCGCCTTCCCCCCTCCTCCAAAAAAAAAAAAAAAATTAAAAAACGTGGGATGGATTTTTATTCTTATTTTGCATTGCTTACATCTGAGGGCGTCCTGTTCCGCAGCTCTAAGTGGATCCTTTTTTTCATGTCCATGTCCGTGGTTGGCGGGAGTCGCTCTCTCGCTCGCTGTCCCCGGCTCCGCTCGTGCAGTGACACCGATGGAGACCCCCGCCCCCCCTCAAAGCCAGCGCGGTCAGGGACTTTGAGGGCTCAACCAGCTCCGCTCGGAATCCCGAGCCCCAGCACCGCGGCGAACACTAACCTGATAACTGCGGAGGCGGGCGCTCCCGGGGGCTCCGGCCTGATTGACGGCCGTCTCCTCCAACCATCGCGCCGTAACGCCAGGCTGGAGCCAATGGGGCGGGCAAGGGGCGGTAGAAGCCAATGGGGGAGCGGCGAAGCCGGCCAGGGGGACAGCCCGGCTGGGAGCGGAGGATCAGTCCGTGCTGGTGGCTGATGGGGAAGGAGCGGCGGTGGCGGCTCCGCGGTGGGGCTGGGGCTCGTTCTGCTTTTCTCCCGCCCCGCTCCGCTCCCCCGCCTGCCGGATCCTGGGGGAGGTGCCGAGGCGCGGGGCGGGGAGCGGTGCTAGAGCCGAGCCGGAGCCGCCCGGGCAGGGGCGCGGAGCCAGGAGGGAGGGAAAGGTGCGGAGCGGAGCGCGAGGAATGGCGCGCGGGCCGCCGGCGGGGCGGGGGGTGGAGGGCGGGGAGAGCGCGAGGCGGGCGAGAGGGAGGATGGCGGCGGGGGGGGGAGGAGCGCCGATCGCCTCAGCGGCGGCCGTGAGGGGAGGCGAGGCCCGGCCCGGCCGCCCCGTCCTGCCGGGCTGCTCCGCCGGGCTCTACCCGCCCCGAGCGGTGTCCCCGCGGCTGGGAGGGTGTGTAGCGTCTCGGTGCTGCTTGTGCCGGGCGGGGGACGCTTGGTCAGCGCTTGGGGTTCCGTCCCCTCACTCCTCTGTGGGTGAACGGGCTCCTGAGGGCTCTGGCCAGAGAGAGAGGGCGGACGGGGAAGCGTTGTTTGGGTAAAGAAATGCCGGGTCGGTCGATTCCCTCTCTGGGAAGCTTCCTCGGAGGTGGTTGTGGCTGCTGTGGAGCTCTCTCGGAAGCCGGCTCTGGCTCTGCCTCACGTCCAGTCGTTGGGTGAAGCGGTGGGGCAGGGCCTGCGGTGCCAACAGGAGGAATATTCTCCGGTGTCTTTGCCAGACGGAGGTCTGAAATGAGGTGTTGGATGTATCCTTGGCAGGGCTGGCTGGCTGCAGCAGGAATCTGATCCACGAGCGTTCCGACAGCGGCAGAACCCCACGCTTTGCTTGTCTCCGTGTACCTCTGCCTGCTTTTATCAAACACAGGGAACCGTTTGCATTTGTTGTAGCAGCTGATGGATAAAATGTCCTTCACTTGGTGAGGTTCCTGCCTGTCCCATTGTCCAGGGTCACTGGAGCTTGTGTGGACTTGTTAACCGTGCCTTCACCTCAGGTGGGTGGAAAAGGGCTGTAAAAATCCCTGAGCGTTGTTTGAAACAGATATTTAGCATCAACAAAAAGATGAGAATTGCTGGAAAACTGTCTTGTCAAAATGTTTTGCAGGTATCCAGGAATTCTGGGGAAAAGGGACTAAAATGAACGTTGGGGAACTGTGTGCAGATACTTCTTTTACCTCTGGATAAACTGTAGCGAATGCAGTTGATAACCAAGCACAAGTTCTGTTGAGAGTGTGTGAGCTGGGAGAAAGGTCAAGCTGGATCCAGCTAAAGGTAAAAAACATAACTTACAGCACTCTACCACTAGTATTCTGCAACAGGTTGATATTTTTGTGATGGTTTAGGACCTCATTGTGATGTTAGAGCTGTTGGATTTTGGTTTTGTCTGTGCCACGGACAGGTCTATTTATTGTTCCATGACACTGGTTTGAACATAAGAGAAGTTACTGCAGTAGTTTTAGGATGTAATTTTAGAAAGCATTTAGGACTTCTGGATCAGGGTGAATTTTATTTTAGCTCTGTTTTAAATTCTCCTTTACAGGTGTGAACAAAGGTGGCCCCTGGGCTGAGGCTTCACAAAAGAAGGTTTGGTCTGAAATTTATTTTCAAGGCACAGGTGAAGACCTTTGGAAAAGAACTTTTATCATGGAAACAAAGTGTCTATTAACTAACTCAGGGTAATATTTAAGAAACAGCTTCTGAGAATACAGAGATACTTTTTCCCTTGTTTTCTTGGATATAAGAATGTGTTGTGTGTTCTGATTTATATAAAGTTGTATAAAATGCCTCCCTCCAAGCTGTTGGAGGAAACTTATTAAAAGTTCAAAACCAAAATGAAACGTTTAAAGCTTTTGGTTTCCCTCTGCCCCATTCATGTGCACACTGTTTGTGTTGCCAGGGTTTGAGAATTCTTGAGAACTGTTTGGAGAACTGAAAAAGAATGGAAATGTTCTACAGGCCAGAGATTGAAGTGTCCTATCACAACAGTAAATACATTTTAAATAACATCTTTGCAGAGCTTTTCTTAAACAACCAGCAACAAAAAAAAATTGGCCACTGGACTGACTAATACTTTTAGGATATGGATATATCAGCTTTAAAAATGGATATGATTATGCCATTTAAACTACAGATCTGGTTTTGCTCTTTGTAACAGAGGAAGAAACTGTTATATTTTGCTGAAGCAATACTAAGCCTTAGTTGAGGAATTTTTATTACACATTTCTATGAATAAAGCTGTCAACAATCTGTTATAGATGTGATTGATTAGAAATGCTGCCTACTAACACGGTGTGTGGAAGGAATCCTGCCTTGTCAGAGCAGCAAACCTGGCCTGAGCCCTGCTTACCACAGTGGGCAACTGCTCTGTGGGATCCCTGGTCAGTCTCCTGTTGGAAGATCAAAATATTCCCCATTCTTATCTCTGTGTTCTGGTTTCTAAAGCTGGAGTACAAAGAAGTTAATATTGTGAGTAATTGCTACAGTTAATGTTTGATTTTTGTACGTGGTTCACATATTTGTCCAGTTTCTTCATTCCTCAGAGTAATCTGTTGTTAATTATGTGAAAAGGAAATTCTAAGTACAGGTTTGCATGTCCAAGCTGATTGTATGTCAGAATCCTGGGCCAAAATCTGAGATACTAAAAATACTATGGAAACTTCTCAGTTACAGCTGTGCTTGAGTTGGGTTTTAATGCACTTCTGCATGATGATCTTTCAGGTATTTTCCTGATCTAGCTTTAAAAACTATTTAACATAACTGCAGTTTGGCCAATTAGGTGACTTCATCCACAGTTTATATTTTGTTACAGATGATTCTCCATGTTTCTTTTCTTTCCTTATTTTGTTTGTTGGGTTTTTTTCTTTTTTTAAAGTGAATTAGCCTTACATTAACACAAGTTTCATGTGACAGGCTCCTATACATTAAACATATGCATCATGTGGGAAATCCTACTGTGTTCTGTGTCTGTAAAATTGCTGGGTAGCTCAGCATTTGCTGAAATGAGCTGCTGATTGTTGGGTTTTTTTGTGGTTTATAATGCTCCTTTGTAGATCTGCTGGTATCTTGTTTGTCCCTGCTGCATCTAGACAATGCATTCCTTCATGTTTGTGCAACATCTTCTTCAGTCATTTCTGTGCATGGAGATGGGGTAACTGGAAAGAGAAAATTCTGTTCTTAAATTGTCCCTCATCCCACCCTTAATTTCCCTACCCCCAGCATAGCTGCAGTATTGGTCATTAAGGGGAATTTAAAACTCCTGATGGCTGCTATCCAGGAATTCTGGGGGAAAGGGGCAAAAATGAGCACTGGGAAACTATATAAATTTTCTGTCAACACAGTTTTAGGCTTTGAGACCCTTAAAATCAATCAATAGGCAGAATAAAAAAAGAAAGAAGAGCTCAAGACATGGTTTTTGGTTGTTTTTTAAGTGTAATCAGCCCTTTGAGGGAGTTGGGCAAGTTCAAAACAATGTTTTTCAGTGCTTGCTTTGGGAACTGGTGTGTAATTGTTCTGGCTTATGAGTGAATCCTGTTGGTTTGTGCATTAATTGCTTGCAAATACTCCACATCTGTGTCACAATATTCTGATTTCTAGCAGTGTTTCAAGTAAGAGATTGGTACTCACCTGGGGTTGATACAGCAAATGAGGAAAGGTTGTTTAAAACAATGTATAGAATGGGAAGCAGCTGTTTGAAGTGAGCAAGTTAGGAGAAGAAGAGGTGAATACATCTGGTATGTCTCAAAACTGGCTTTTTTTTTTCCCTAGAATTGAGTGTAGGATGTTACTTCCCTTTTTATTTGCACAATATCAGGAGTGCCAGTGGAGCCCAGAAATTCATAACTAACAAAACAAAGGAAGAAATGAAGTTTCACACATTTTTGCTGACCTACAGGAATAGACTAATCAATATATGAACCCATAAACCTTCTGTGACCTGTACACGAGTTTTTAAAATAGTTTTAAACAGTTTTCTGTGAGTCTTTTGCACTTCTGTTTTGTCAAATATATTTCTTTATTTCCTCTCAACTGGTTGTTGTAGTTGGTGTGCTTTTAGGACAGGGTGTAGATGAGCTTTGGAGGGGTTTTTTGGTTTGGTTTGGGGTTTTTTGTTAGTTTGTTGGGGTTTTTTTTAACCAGGAGATGCATTGTATACCCTCTCCTTTGTGAAAAGGATGCTTAAGAATATTGATTAAGTTTATTCTTCAGTGTTCTTTCTATAACCAGGAGATTCCTCACCCAAACTGGCACATTTCCTATCTCTTTTCTGAAGCATTAATCATTTTATTATGAAGGTAAGATGTCATTGTTACAAATAAATTGATTTTTTTTTTACTTTAATACGTTATTTGTACAGAATTTAACACAAGAACAATAATTATTCAGTTAGTTGCAGTGGCTTATAATACATATTACTTATTTGGTGACTAAATATTCAGCCTTTCTTACTGCTGTTGGTCTTTTACAAGCTGTCCTGTCCCTCATCAACTTCAGAACTTTATAACATTGGACATTGTATGATTTTAGCTTAATTGCTAGATAGACCTTCAGGATGCCTTGGGGGGAAAATGTGTGTATAACATGAAAGTGAAAAATCCTAAATTGAAGAAATAGTTTAACTTTGAAGTCAAACAAGCAGGGCATGCAGCTTTCCTGAGTAGTTTGGAGAGAATCAAAACACAATAATACAATAACTAGTCATGGGACAGGAGGGAGGGTGGGAAATCAGCATTTATTGATTTACTTTTTAGCCTGTCATAAATCTGTGAGTGGGTCAACACAGAAGTAGGAAAAGAACTTTAGAGATTGTTGCAAAACTGATAAAATTCCTATTAAAAAGCTGATAAAATCAGCTGTGGTGTGGCAGAATAAAACACAAAATCAGAAATAGGGAAGAAAAATGACTTTTTTTTTTTTCATACAAAAAGCTTAAGAAGGTTACATACCAAAATTGAAAACTGAACAATGTGGTTTGTCACTAAGGTGGAAAATACAGTGAATAATGGTGTCAAAATGAAGCTGTAAAATGAAGTTTATTGGAAAAAGAGTTTGCAGGGCTGATGTGGCTGTTCCTGAAGCTGACGAGGGACATTTGGAGAACTCTTAATTAAAACAGAAAATTTGGAGATTCTTGTCAAATCTTTGTGTTGGGATAAATGGAAAGGTGGTTTGTGGGTTTTGTTTTTTATTGTTTTGGTTTGTTTGGGTTTTTTTTTAATAGCAATTTGTCTGAGTAACCTAAAGCAAGAACATGATGTCATGTTTTACACAGCCTGCACACCAGCACTGTGCGTGGAGTTGAAGGTACAGCAGCCTCACTGCTCCAGTAGCACTTTAAGAAAACTTCAAGGAGTATTTGACCAATTCTGCTCTTTTCTGGGGGGGAAAAACAAAAAGGAAATGTACTTGAAGTTTTTATACATTGCAGAATGATTAGGTTTTGATTTAGCAGCAGCACTTCAGAAGAACAGAGTGGATTTCTTTCTCACGCTCGAAATCAGAAGCCCCTGCTGTAAAAAGAGTGTGTTGTACAAAACTTGCTGCAGTGCTTTCCAGTCCTGACAGTTTAAGTAGTGAAGATGGAAGTGAGGACAGTTCTTGGGCAGGGAACTGGAAGAGGAATGTGATTCATGGGACATAGTTACTGGTGTAATTACCAGTGCAGCTGCTGTTGGAACTTCTGCCAGGAGGAAAAATATCTGTCGTGTCCAGCGCTCTGCCGGCCGGGGTGTGAGGGACAACGGTGGGAGCGGCAGCAGTGCAGTACCTTGGTCCACTGGCCAGTGTCAGACCAGCTGTTGCTGCCACCAAAGCTTCCCAGGATTTCCTCAAGTCTTTAGGCTGGGATAAAATCTTGGAATTGGGAGAGGTAAGATTTTTGTTTGGGTTTTTTTCTGTAAATAATAGTGAAAAGGCAGGGATTTGGGGGCACTGAATTGCTCTGGTAATGAGTAAAACCTGTTGAATTCAGGCAAGAAAGAAACCCAGCCCATAAATATAAATATCTTCTGGTTTTATGCTTTCATTACACAAGGTTTTATTTCAGTAATAAATTCATTTATTTCAGTATTATAATAAATAGGACTTTTCTACTTCTCTCTCTGATAATACTCTCTATTTTTCCATTCCTTCAGTTGTAGATCAGACTTTTCATTTATCAATATTTGTTTCCAATGATGTTGAATGGAACATTTCAGATTTGATCCAAAATGGAATTTGGAATGAGGAGCTTTTAAAAAATTGGGGGGGGATGAGGGATAAGGAATGTTCTGCTAGACCCAGGCTTCCTTTTAATAAAAATTTCTAGTTCAAATGAGAAAAATATTTTACTGGGAAGTGGGAGACTGCTGAAATACGAACCCCAAGACATTATTTTCTCTTACTAACATGTGCCATCAAAACTCACTTTTCTGACACTGAATAAGTGCAGTTTCCATTTAAAACTGTTAAAGTGACTTGTCAAAGGTCTGGTGTCAGAGATGGCTCTGGAATTCAGGAACTCTGATATTTATAGTCAGAGCAGTCTGTTTAACTGCCTAGCCCTGACATCTGCATTAGCAGGTCATAAAATTTCATCAGTGCAGCAGAAATAATTATTCTTCCCTATTTCAGAGGATATTTCCAGCTGCACTGTGCAGCCTTCCTCGCTTCACTCAGTCTCCCTTACCCTCATCAGAGCATTGCTGGGTTGCTTTTTCTCAGTCTCTCATCTGCCTGTTGCTTCAGTTTTGTCATTTCCACCTCCTGTTTCTTAAGAATTTACCTCCCACAGCTTGTTTGAACCAAAAGCTTTTGTGGTTTGATTGAGGCAAAGATGGCATCAGAAGTTCCAGGGCACAAAGTTATCAGAAAATTGTTGGTTATTTCATCAAAGTGTTCTGTAAGCAGCCCTGACTGGTGCCCCTGTTGACTGCTGTGGTACAATTCAGTTCAGGCACAACCTGAGTCCTGCAGTGTTCCTGCTAGAGGATTGAACTCTGCTATGGGCTAAGAAGAGATTCCCTGTGCTCCTCCCAAACCACAGAGGGAGTGACGGTAAGTAGTGTAGTTCTGGGGCTGACATGGCTGGTGTGTATTTTTGTGTGCTGGTGCTCAACCCTAATAAAGTGACCTTTTTTGTGGCAGTGATATTGCAGATTTTCATCATCATAGATGGTTCTCAGTTTATGGAATGAGAGTCACATGGCATTTTAAAAAATGCCTTTAAAAATTAATATTCTCTACAAAATGTTGAAAGTTGTTATTATTTTTTTTAATCAATGAAACCTCAAGCCTCAAAATTGTTTAATCCTTTTTCTTTGAACCCCTTTCCAATATGGAAAGCAGGGTGAAAACAGATTTGTTTTTTTTTAAATCTAAATCATCTCCTTTTAAAGGCAATGAATTGAAAATAGCTCCAGTTCTAAAATGACAGCTACGGTTTCAGCTGGTGTAAAAGGAGATCAGCTCATCCCAGGGTGGTTTTCCTCAGCAATTAGGTCTTGACTGTCTCCAAAGTAGGTTAACAAGTAAGAGTTTAATAATCCTTTAGTTTCTCTGATTTCCTTTATGACTTGTTAATTTTCCTGCCTACTGTACAGGTCTGGTGCATCATTTTTGGCTGAGTACACAAGTAATTCCATTGTGAAACTCCGAGGTCAGTCCAAGGTGAGACTCCAAGGTTTAGCCAGCGCTCTGGAAGGGATTTTACAATTCCTATAATGGTTCAAAAACCCATTGAGACAGAGACAAAGCCAGCCAGTGGGTTGGTAACTATGGAGAGCCATAGAATCATTCATGATTGTGAATAATATCCATGAGGTGTACCAGCTAGGAGGAAGGGTTGTGTCCATTTTTTAGGTGGGTAAATTGAGCTGAGCTAAGTGATGTGTAGGAAACCTAGATAGAGCAGAACTTCTAAGTCCTGACTGTAGAGTTACCCTTCCTGGCCACCCAAAAGGACTTGGTGCTCCTCAGACTTGCAGGTTAGTCTTCAAGTGTGTGGTGTGTCCTCTGTCACGGGGCCTGGAGAACAGGTCCTGTGAGGAGCATCTGAGGGAACTGGGGGTGTTGAGCCTGGAGAAAAGGAGGCTGAGGGGAGACCTTCTGGCTCTGTCCAAGTCCCTGCAAGGAGGGTGCAGAGAGGTGGGGGTGGGTCTGTTCAACCAAGGACCAAGGGACAGGACAAGAGGAAATGGGCTCCAGTTGTGCCCAGGGCAGTTGAGATGGGATGTGAGGAAGAATTTCTTTGCTGAAAGGGTTCTGAGGCATTGGAAGGGGTTGCCCAGGGCAGTGGTGGAGTCCCCATCCCTGGAGGGATTGAAGAGTGGTGTAGACACAGTGCTGAGGGACATGGGTCAGTGGGGACTGGTCAGTGGTGGGTTCATGGTTGGACTCTATGAGCTTAAAGGGCCTTTCCAACCACTGTGATTCTGTGTGATTTTTTTATTTTTTATTAAAAATAAGAGCAGCTACTTTTTAAGACACAGAGGAAAAAGAAGAAGCAAAGTTAATTTAAGAAACTGAAGACCTGACTTGTGCTAGAATACCTGGGTATTTATTCAGAGACAAACTGAAGGGGGAAGGAGGCAAATTCTGTAGTGTATCAAGACCAAATTAATTTTACACCTAAACTAGACAGGTCTTTTTAGAAAGCTGCACAGCAAGATTCCTGCATGGCTGCACCACTGATGCCTTTCAGGTGGCAGCGATGTAGTGGGACAAGTACAACGACTGGGTGCTGGCTGTGGTGGCCTGGCTCGTGGAGCTACTGGAATGGTTGCCCTTGGCTCCACGAGCACTTTGGCTCATCAGCCACTTACAGTTCCACTTCTGCAGTGAGAATAAAGAACCATCAGCAAGTTTGTGCTAGAAGCTGTTGGTAGACATCAGCCATGAGATCTCTAGCCTGGCATTTAATTAAAATTTAATTAAATAAATGCTTTTCTGGAAATAATTAAGAATTCTGATCCTCTTGTTGGCTGCATTGTGTTGTTTTTCCTTTCCTAGGTGGGTATGGAGTTTCTGGGCAGTTTTACAAGTGATCCATGTGCTCTGTCCTGTAAAGTTTTAATTCAAGTATGTTTTGTGCCTGCTAACACAGTTGTAGCTACAGGGGAGAAGCAGGACTTGGGTGAGTAACATTCAGCATTACTTCAGTAGTTGGCAGAGTGAGGATCTCCACCTCCTTCCTCATGGAAAGAGGACCCTGAAACACAGGACATGCTTCATGCAACACCCTAGGAAATGGAGGCTTTGCTGAAGGATCAAAGTCAGTGAAATACATTACACATTTGTTATGTTCTGGGTAACAGCCAGATCATTTGTTGTCCCTCCCTGCACACACACACACACACTTCCATTTATAAAGGAAATCTTCAGTCTTCTGAATGTCACACAAAAGTGTTCAAAACCAGACTCCAGCAATTGAAACTCAATTAGATCAATCAGAGAGACTCAATTGGCACAGCTGAGTTCTGTGATCTGAACAAAAGATGTTGCTTTAATTGTGTGAGGAATATATAAATGAGGATGTGATTGTCTTGTTCTCACCCCTCCAGATAGATGTAATGCATTTTAAAGTTTACTGGTATCCACCCAATTTTACTGCTGGAGGTTTAGGTGGTGCTTCAGCCTTTCATAGCATTGCAGGTGAAAAGAGTCTCCTGGAAAACAAGTGTCAGTGTGTTCTGTGGACCTTGGGGGTTGGCATGTGACATCACAACTAAATTTGGTAAGTGGTTGAGTCATCCCTTCTGTCTTGAGTCACTTGCAGATGAGAAGTCATTTTGAGGTTGTGATTCATGGCTGAACTCTAGTGATGTTCAAGTCAGAAACTGGGCTTGGTCTCGGAGCAGAAGAGGTTATGATGTCTGATTTTGCTCAAATCTATTTCCACTGCTCAGTCTACAACGTACAAGAGGGTGCAAAGCCAATGCTAATGTGTTTGCTTCCTGTCCTGGTTTTTAGGACTGAGATTTTCCACTAGCTAGAAGCAGAAACTTCCTTGGTCATCTTGCTTGTGCCACTAGCAGTTGTGCTCTTGGACTTCTGTTTTCCCATGACATCAGTGGCTGGTACCACCAGTTCTTTTCTCACCTTCCCAGGTGCTTTCTTACCCTGTCATGTTTGTCCCTCTTTTGGTTTTCTCTATGAAATCAAAGACCACAGTCATCAGCTTGGTTCCTCTGTCCCTCACTTTGCATAAGCACGAAACCTGTGGTCATCCCAGCAGTTCTGGTGTTCCCTACTTCTGTTTTCTGTCACAATTTAGATCAAGTAGCATTGCTTCTCTGATATTTATCCCTTAGGTATAAAAGGGATTTTATCCCTTTTCATGCTTCATTTTTTTGTGAAATGCCTATATACTCCATGAGATCTGTTACAAAGCTAATCTTCACTGTTCCTCTCTGGGCTGGTTCTTTGGTAACGAGAATAATTAGGTTTTTACTCACTTTTCTGATCTATTTCATCTTGGATGTCACTTACCATGTGGAGAGATCCAGCTTTCACTGCTGAATTTTGAACCTTGTAGACAACATAAAGAAGCCTGAGTGTATCTGATGCTACTTTGAAGAGTGAGTCTACAAACCAAGTGGTTGAACATCCATCTTTCCTATCCACACAATCCCAGAGTGCTGCAATGGGTGAGGAGCAAACTGTGCCAATACTGGACCCAGCAAAATCTTACAATTATTTTCAGATTGGAAAAAAGAAAAAGAAAAAAATAAAAGGGGAAGAAAAGAAAGCCAGAGGGGACAGAAAAGATCTGGGTAGAAAAAGAGCAGAAGGATTTCTTGTTATTAATCACTATCCATATTGAGTTCAGTGCTATTATTGAAAATGACATGTTATTTTCTTTTTCTTTTAAATATGACTAAAGCAAAACCTAGGACTAAGTGGTGGATATGAAATATTGAATATACCAAAAAGATTTGTCATCTGCCAAGCATAAAAAAAAAAAAAAACTTCAAAAAGCAGCAGGCTGGCTGGGCCCTCTGTGTTTATTTTTCTTCATGGGGATCATGTATTGCCATTTCTGTTAGAGCAACATTTACACTGGGGGAAGTGGAAGCACTTTTGCTTTACAGGAAGCTGCTGCAGAAAGAGAGATTGAGTCAAATGAGCTGCACAAAATACTCACAGTTCACCCTCTTGTGTGCTGGAGTTGAGCATTGTACAAACAGGATCAGGAATTCTTTGCTTACCTAGCAGCAAATGGGCTGCTCAGTCAGATATGCACAGCAGCCTGTTGAGCATGCAATGCTGGAATAAAGGTTTGATAATTTAGCTTTCTCCTAGAGTGGCAGTTGTTGCAGGGTCAGACTTTTCAGATAATAGCTGCACAAAGTGCCCCAGCGTTCTGTGGTGTCTCCTGAACGAAGCTCAAAGCACAGATCTTTATGCTGGGTTGTGTGCTTGGAGATGGGCTGGGGAAATATTCAGAGATATTCAAATTCTGAATGTTATTGCTGCTCCTGTGCTGCCTTATTCTCTCTGAACATTCCCAGAGCTTGCAGTATGTTGTGTGTATTTAAAAGCCCCATGAGAGGAGGAATAAAATGCATTCTTCTTCTTTCCTCTGTCCTTCATGAATAGCTTCTTTCTTGAAAATATCAAATGATACAACCTTGTTTATTTTCTTACATCTACTGTTTTTACAGCAATCCTAAAAATCTAGTCTTTCTGTCATTGTTCCTTACGTATTTGCTTTCATATCTCAGCCCACATGAGTGGAAAAAATACAGAAAATGGATGTTTGTGGTTCATTAATGTTTTAAGTTCTCCTGGCTGTTGAGAGTTCTAGAAATCACTTTGATATGGGCAAAACAAGGAGAGTTCCATTTTCAAATACTGTTTCTGTATGTGGAAATTCTGTGGCCACCCTCTGTTGTGTTTTTTTTCCCCAAGGCAGTTCCACAGGTCAGTCAGGCATTTGAAACTCAAATTAATTGTGAGAAAACATACCAAAAAAAACCAACTTCACTTGGCAGTGATGGGGTCTCTTGCTACAGGCATCAGAAATACCAGCTAGCATGGGTGAGAGTGGGTGCTTGTCCAGAAAGGTGGGAAATAGCTGGACTGACAGGGTCAGGTTCTGAGCACCCAGAGGGCCAAGGATGTGGGGATGGAGAGCTGGTGCCAAGTGTGTCTGCTGGTTTGCAATGCCCAGCCATGCACATTGGGCTTTTGTGTATGCACATCAGCTCTGCTTGTTTTACTGGGTATTTATCTAACTCACACACAAGTTCATTATAGAAATGAGAAGTCAAATAGCTTATGTTTTGTATTAATTAGTGTGTTTGTGAACTTTTTAAACACTTTGATACACACAGTCATATATATTTGAAGATACATCTCTGCATACAGGTTATTAAAGGTAAGTTCTAGTACCAGGAAAAATATTAGTACAAGGACAGTGCAATGATAGAAACAAGTCACCTTTGATTTTTTTATTCAATGAGGTAAAATGGAGGGATTCTGATATATTATTTACTAGCTAGGGGGGAGTACTGAATGTGGCTTTTTGTTCCTCTAAAATAAAGACATTGGCTCATCAGCTTCTGGTTTTTACAAACACCAGCAAAATATCTTCCCCTTGATTTAATCTTCAGCTTGTTCCAGCTTTCCACCTTCCTTTTGTAAATACTCACAGTGTATCTTTACTCAGCTTTTCTGAATGCAAGGGAAACATGGGTGGGACTTAAAGCTGGGGGTAGGAAATGAATTTAAACAAAGGGAGTTACTACTTGAATATTTTATTAATTTTTTTTCTACAAAGGGCCTGCTTCTGTCACAAATTCACTTGATAATCATAGAGCAATGTTGTACTTTCCAGAAATAGCTAAACTCCTCCCCCCAAAAAAATCCACACTAAAGCAGGGATAGGAGTGTAGAAATACCCACAGAGATCATGTTTTGCCTTTTTGTTGGTTTTTTTTAGGGAGTATCCTTTAGATTCCTGCCAAAAGGTCCTATTACTGAATCCTGTACATTAAGCTCATTAAGTGTTGTAATTAAAAGTGTAGGCACTCCCCTTAAGTCCTGATTAGATGCACACAAATATTGTTCCCTCTGTTGAGAGCCATCTCCTTCACTCAGTTCTGGCCACCTCTTCTCGTGGCCTAATCCTGCTTTGACACAGTCCTGCTGCAGCTGACTTGGGGCCTGACTGAGGGGGGAAACCCCCAGATTTACAGCACAGTTGATCACTTTTACCAGAAAACTGTTGTTTTTAATTGGCAGATACAAGTGTTAAAATTGGGGAAGCAATGCTCTTGAGATCCTCAGTGTTGCTGTCCTCTGAGCTCCTTGGCAATCCCTCTTGAGGCAAGTCAGAGCCTTTATGTTTTGATATAGGCAAGTCCACCTTGCAGGGATTAAATTGGTCTGTCCTACCACTTTATAATTTAATAGTTTTTTTCCTCTGGTGATTGTTTGATCACCTCCAGTCTTGGATCCCTGTGAGATGCTGTTGTTTTCCAGGGTGTGCCTCCTCATAACAAATCCATTCTCAGTGAGTTGTAGTTTGCTGTCCAGCTTAGTTCCTTTCAGTGAGGTGATTCTAAAGGCAGACAGTCCCCTGTTGCTAGCCTGTACCAGTACCTTGTAGGATTTCCATCCTGCTTCTAGAGTAGAAGACAACAGGATGAGGAAAAGCCCAGGTTGGCATCCTGACAGATGCCATCGTTTCAGCAGGTGCCTCGTAACTGTCTGAGGATTTCCACATTGGTTCAGGATGAGAACTGGAATGAGCTGTGCCAAGGGACAGTGGAGCAGGGGGAACAGGGTCCATATCCTTGCTGTCACCATGACCAGAACTGGATGGTGTCATCTTCAGATGCAGGAGGCTCATGAGCACGTGAAGGTCAGTAAGCACAACAATGTATTGAGGAATCTTTGGACACAGGCTTTGAATTAACCAGGCCACCCCATTCAGAACCTTCAATAACAGTTAGAAGGTGACCACTGATCAGGCAGACCACATAAAAAACCTGGACATGATTGCATTGTGCAGAAGAGTTCTCAAGAACCAAACCTGGAGGTGAGGAAAATGTGCTGCTGTTGGGAGATTAAGGGCAGTGTTCATGAGGGAGGTGGAGCCCATTACCTGCTGGTTATTGGGGTCCAATAGTACTTTCATTTTGTAACTGAAATGGGGGGAATGCCCTGCAATAGTGAGTAGTAGAGAGGAAGCCAGTTGCTGATCTGGTGAAGCTGACAGAAAGGACTGGTTTTGGGTTAACCTGCCACTAGCTTGTGTTACAAAACTGTTTTAGATGTGATGAGCATCCCTGCTGCTTTGTTCATGAATGGCAATGAATACATTCTAGCTTTTCTTGCAGGGTAGAATAATGAACATTAAATGTGTATCTAGACAGCAGCCTGGCTTCCAAACAGCAGCCATGAAGTGGCACAATGTCTGTAACCTTTCTATTTACTCTTGCTTCGAGGTAAGTACCTGTGACTTGGCTGTCAGTGTGGCTGGAACACAGCACTGAAATGAAGCCATGGCCTCATAGACATGGTCAGATATCCCAAAACCAACACCAAAATACTCCTCTCTGTGTGTGGATGACTGGGGCTGCCTGGTGAGTGTCATCTGCATTAAAGTGCTTTTAACTTGTTGCCCAACAAAAAAAATGTGTTAGAGCTGCACTTTGTTAACATTTTTCTGGCCATATCCACTGCAGTTTCCAAGGTCTTATCTTACATTTATGGCTCTGGAATCCTGCATCTCTGGATTTCTAGAGACAGAGTTTATCACTCTTTCATGCATTTAGTAAACACATAGAATCACAGAATACCCCAAAGCAGGTTTTATTTTGCCTTTTGCCTGGGGGTGATGTGTGTAGAGCACAGCATACATTGTGTTAGCTATACCTGACTTGAAAAAGTACAAGTGATAAGGTAAAATCATTAGTGTAAACAAGTTTGGACCAGGAGGGATTCATATCCCATGAAATTTGCATAAAATAAAGGTATTTCTGGATATCTTTAACATTATTTTATATAAGCATGTTCCTAAGGCTTTTGTGTTGGAATGTCTTTTTACCAGTGCTCCAGCACTGGGTTGTTTCTCAGCAGGAATGACTGGCTTGGCTAGTTTGTAATGTTATTGTTAGAAAATCCAAAAGTAATATTATTTAGAGTCACCTTCTATGGAGTTTACTATTCCACTGATCCTGATCTTTGGCAGATACTAGATGCAAAAAAATTGGAGAATGACAGGAGTGAGTAGCCATAGTGCTTGAACAGGAGCAAAAAGAAGGAACAGAATGATTGAGCAATCAATATGGAACATCAGGTGTGACTTGGCAGCCTCATGTCCCCAAAAGGGGTTACCAGCATGGCTCAGGAAGCATTAATCAGCTCCTAGGCTCCTCAGCAGGCTGTGAAATGCTCTCAGGAACAGGCTGCCAAAGAATGCCGACAAGCAAGTGGTTCTGAACTTGCATTTCATTGGGGAAATGTGTTGTCAGTCAATATCTTGCCAGACAAGTTTAATGGGGTGGAGATTCTGGGAGAACTGGTGGGACTGGAAGTAAGTAGTACGCTTCTAATATTAAAATTGAGTTAGGCTTCTGAATAAAAAGTGATTATTTGCTTAATTTCCCCTCAGATGTTCTAATATACACATGGGTCCAAAGCTAATTCTCTGACTATTTAATAGCTTTTAGCTGGTTAAGATGCAGACCTTAAAACTGAGGGGGTTGGGAGATGACAACAGCTTGTGGCTGAGAAGTCAGGTAAGCAGAAAACTCTTGTTGTTTTTCTTTCTAAAATATTTGTCTTCATTGTTTCTGTTATTTCCACTTCTCTCATTCCTTTGTGATCCATTATTTCTATGGATATTTCTCCAAAAGCTGATGTTCCTGCTTGTAGCTTATAGCAGAATGGGGAGAAGTGGTTTATAATGTAATTATTAAAAAAAATTAAAAATCCATGAGGCCTGAAAACCAGGATGGAAAAGAAATCCTCTTTATCTTTCCAGGTACACAGCTTACATTATTTTTTTATATTTTTGTTTTTTTTTTCTGTTGGGAGACTGTAGAGATAACTCAGAGATTGGGGGGCTGTCAGGTATAGAAAGGGCAAGGATGTGTAGTCTCAACCAACATTACTTCTCCCCAGGTATTTGAGTTAATGAACATAAATAGAAACCAGGTAATTTTAAGCCACCTGTAGTAAAGCAATTTCCTTTGCAGAGGAAATTTTGTTACAGTCTCTCTCACATTCTGACTACGAGTACCCCATGGGAGTGGAAACCTCAGCATCCAGTGTCAGAGCTCAGCAGGCAGGGGTGTTTTTTTTTCCTTTTAAACAAAATGCAACAAGTTACACTTCTCTTTTTAGGGTATGTAAAGAAAATTCACAACTGGAAAGAAAAAAAACCAAACAAACTTTTGTGACCTTTCCCTCAAATGAATCAATTTATAATATTTTTTTTTGAGTAGACTGAGTTTCCCTTGAGCTCTTCATGTCTGTTTGTGCTGTCCAGAGACTTCCAGGTATTTAGGATCCTCATTCCTAAAGGCACCATGTGCAAAAAAACCCCTCTAGTGAGGAGTTCCTAGAGTGCATCCACGTTTGAAACCCATCTCAGGCTCTCAGGGTTTGCATTTAGCATTTAGCATTTCAGCTGCTGTGGGGAGCAGAGTGCCTGTCCTGTGTGGGTACCTCATGGTGAAGCTATTTGGAGTCCTGGTGTAGCCAAACAGCCTGGTGATGGGTTGAAATGGGCATTGTTCTGGGAAACCAACTGGTGGTTCGCTGTGGTGGAGATGTGCCAGGTCCCTGGCAGTGACTGTGCTGCATGTTGTGCCAGTTGTATCAGGGGTGATTGAAACTGGGGACTGGAGCTCAAAGTGAACAGTCCCTGTGATGCTGCTTGTGTCATACCACCCATTTCCTTGATTTCCTCCCTAAAGCAGAGCCAGGCCCTGTCAAGATGAGCATCTGCACTGCTGAGTTCCAGCTGTGTAAAGGTAGGCAATAGACCTAGACCTGGTGACACTGAGAAAGGGGCTGATGCAGAAGAACAGGCTGCTATTTTATTTTATTTTATTTTATTTTATTTTATTTTATTTTATTTTATTTTATTTTATTTTATTTTATTTTATTTTATTTTATTTTATATCATTTTATTTTATTTTATATCATTTTATACAATAATATAAAATATATTATATTATATTATATTATATTATATTATATTATATTATATTATATTATATTATATTATATTATATTATATTATATTATATTATATTATATTATATTATATTATATTATATTATATTATATTATATTATATTATATTATTTATGTATTACTTGAGAAAAATACATGCAGCAAACACCCATGTGGGGATCAGCCAGCTGACCCTGACTGGGAAGTGCTCTAGATCTGCAAGAAGAGAAGTTGAGGATGTCTAGACTGATTTTTTTTCTCTATTGCAGATCTTTGTGGCTCCACAGCATTGATGTGTGTTCACTACTGCTGCCTCCCCAGCTGCACATCCATAGCTAACCAGTTTGGTATCGACAGATAAATCACTAGGGTTCCTCTGATGGAGCCAGCAGTGCTGACCAGAAGGTGTTTATCCCTCCTTGGGTGGTTTTTATCTGAGTAACTTGATAATGCTTTGAGATTGTATTCATTATTATTTTTTTTTCTCAGTGGAGTTTCTGAATTGCACAAAACTCATCCATGGACTCATCACAGAATCATTTAAGTTGGAAGGACCATGTCAAGTCAGGTTTGGAGACTACATCTCAACCAGCTTCCCTGTCTGACCACCCTCACAGTTAAAAAAAACCCCAAACCAAAACAAAAAGTTTTCTTGTGTTGAGGTGACACTTGAATTTTCTTTTTTTTATTTAATTTGTATGAAAGATGCTCTGGTCCCTTCATCATCTTTGTGGCCCTGCACTTGGTTTGCTCTAGGACAAGTGCCTGTCTGGTTTGTACTGGGGAGCCCAGTCTGGTAGTGAGCAGAGGACCTCACAACCTTGTTGCTTTCTGCAGTTGGTCTCAAAGCTCACATGGAGGGGGTGTTTAGTCCAGTGTTTGTCCCAGGGTCTGACCACCATGAGGTGACTGGGGGGTTCCTAACACCAAAAATGTATTAAATTGGGGTTTTTTGAGAAGAAAAGGGTTACAAGGTACATGCAGGCTACAGCACACTTTGTGAGTGTAGAACCAACACGTTATTCAGGATAACCTTGCCTTTGTCAGCCCTCTTCTGTCACCCTTTATGGAACCTTTTCTCCCTTCTTCCACTTTTTAGCTCTGTTTTGGCCAAAGCAAGAGTGTCTTTTGTGCCATCCATCCCTTGGTGTTGATTAACCAGGAATTCAGAGACATTAGCAGCTTTGTTAGTGGTGGTCACCAGCACAGTCAAGTAGCAGGGGTGAAAAAGAGCAAATTAATTAATTAAAGGGTGAGGTAGGACATAATGGGAGGGGTCTGGTGGAGGTGCCACAGCTCTTGGGAGTGAGTGCCCCAGTAAACCTATTTCTTAAGAACTTCTAAATACCAGTTGTTTCCTAACAAATTCTTCTGTTTATCAACACCAAGTAGCAGGCAGACCTGCAAGAAATTTGGAGTATCTTGTTAAGCTTGAGGCCTGAATGTATTTTCTGGAATTAATGCAGTCTCTGTGTTCCTGTTATCTCAGCTTCCCAATTTAGACTGGAGATCTCAGAGGGGTTTGTTTGAACATACTCTTTACTAGCACTTGAAAAATGTCAGGCATATGTCTGACAGATTCAGAGCTGGTTGCAGCTCAGTTCTGTGTGCACTGAAGCTTAGCAGCTAAGTGATTTCATGAACTATAGCAGTAAGTTTATACTAATATAATTAAGCTGATACTAGCAAGTTTTATGAATTAACTGGATTTGTTTCCAAACAAATGTCATTAGCTGTGTTGGTCCAAACCCCTGATTTTTGCTAATTACACGGTGTTACAAAGGTGGGATGTGCTTTGGAAGATGCATCAGAATATTATTTTCTTAAACAAAAGGAAACTGAGGAGCTGGAACAAGACACCTCAGTAAAAAGTGGGTGTAGATTTTGTTTGGTTTTGTTTTTTTGAGAAGTTTGGGGGTTTTGGTTTGTTTTTGTTGGGTTTTTGTTTGGTTTTGGTTTTTTGATAAGTTTGGGGTTTTTTGTTTGTTTTTGTTGGGTTTTTGTTTGGTTTTGGTTTTTTGAGAAGTTTGGGGGTTTTTGTTTATTTATTTTTGTTGGGTTTGGGTTGTTTTTGTTTGAGGGAATAGGGGTCTGTAGATTTAACTGAACCCTCAGCCAGTTTGCTGATGATACAAACTGGGAGGAGAAGCTGAGCACCAGCAGGCTGTGTGGGTGTTCAGTGAGACCTGGCCAGGCTGGAGAGCTGGGTGACAGGAACTCATGAAGTTCAACAAGGGCAAGTGTAGAGTCCTGCACCTGGGGAGGGATCACCCCAGGTACCAGGACAGGTTGGGGGTGACCTGCTGGGAAGCAGCTCTGCAGAGAAGGACTGGGAGTGCTGGTGGGCAGCAGGTCACCCATGAGCCAGCAATGGGCCCTCGTGGCCAAGAAGGCCAGTGGTCTCCTGGGGACATTGAGAAGAGCTTGGCCAGGGGGTCAAGGGAAGTTCTCCTCCATCTCTGCTGTGCCCCAGTGAGGCCACATCTGGGGTCTGCGTCACAGTTCTGGGCTCCCCAGTTCAAGAAAGACCAGGAACTACTGGAGAGAGTCCAGGGGAGGGTTATGAGGATGAGGAGGGGCTGGAGCATCTCTGCTGAGGGAAGGCTGAGAGACCTGGGTCTGGGAACTTCTTGAATTAGAGAGTGCCAGAGCCCTGGGCCAGGCTGCCCAGAGAGGGTGTGGAGTCTCTGTAGAGATTCCAAACCCACCTGGACACTTTCCTGTGCAACCTGCTGGAGATGGACCTGCTTTGGCAGAGGGGTTGGACTGGATGATCTCCAGAGGTCCCTTCTAGCCCCCTCCAGTCTGGGATTTTAAGGCAGAAGCATGCTTGGCACTAATCCAGACATTGCTTCAAGTGTACCATGGTCAAAAAAGTCAGAATAAGGTACAGGATGACTATTGTTGGGGCTGTCCTGACTGGTGATGGGGCAGGACAAGAAACCTCCCCTTCTGGAGTGGTGGGATCTGATGGGTGCAGGGAGACAGCTGCCTGGTGTTAGGGGCTTCCCTGGTTGCCTATGGGGAGGAACAAGAGGAGTCCAGTCCCTAAGCTGACTTCTCTCTGCACACAGAAGTGATGTGACAGCCTGCAGCCCCTGGTGTGACATTCCCAGCATTCAACATCAAAATTGGCTTTTTCCCTCTGTTTTCCAGTTCTGTGGAAGTGCTGCCACCTCCAGCCCTTGGGAATGCTGCTGTCCTCCATCTGCTGCTGCCACCTGACAGTGCTGTCAAGCCTGATCCATCTCTGAGTGAGACTTGGTTTAAAAGGATTTTAACTGAGCTGAAAGGTAGGACAGAGCCTGAGCTGGCAGCTCACTCAACAAAAAGTAATCTTATTTTGAGAGGAATGCACTAAAAAGTTCAGTCTTTTGTCTGGAGTGGATGCCAGCTTCACTCCAACTGCTCTGCTGGTAGAGGAGCCTCTCAGGATCAAGTTATCACTGCTTTGGTTTAGGGACTAAACTGGGCAGAAACCTTTGGTTAGAAGTTTCCTTTCAAAACATCTCTTTTCTCAAATGAATGTGTTGATGTTTCTGTAATGCTTGGGGAAAAAAAATGGAAAATCTTCAAAACTGGAATGTTTTGGTTTGCCTTTCCCACCTCATTTTAGTTTAAAGAGTCTCATTTGACTTCCAGACTTCAGATATTGTTGGTTTTGATATTCTGAGGTGGTTTTTATTTCAGCAGTTCCAGCCAGGTGCTGCATTTGGAAGAGCTCAGCTGGCCACAGGGCATTGCTGTTGGGTCAGGGTGACTCTGAAGGGTTTCCTTCCCCTTGGGTGCAGTGCTGGCTCGCAGGAGCTGGTCCCTGGGTGCTGGCAGGGGGTTGGTGGCAGCTGTGGGTGCCAGCCCTGTCCCCTCTCCCCACGCAGGACCACCCTGCAGCCGTGGTGTCTCGGATGCTGTGCACTGGTCAGTCAGTTTCCTCCTCTGTTTTGAAGTGCAGACATCAAAGTGAAAGCAATGTTCTAGTAAATCTGTTTTGAAACTCTGCAAGAAAACTTTCCTTTTCCCATGTGTTTTCCATTTTTGTTAATTTTGCAATATTGACTTTTTATCCTGGTTCAGAATTTTTTTTTTCTGTCCAAAAACCCTAAAAAAACCCCATTTTCCTGGAACAGAAATCTCTTTTTCACACATGCATTTCCATTGATGTTTTTATGGGGCTGCTCACACACAGAAACAGCTACAGAGGGGTACTGAAATCACAACCATCAATTTTTGTCATAGGTTAAAAGGGTCCTGTCAAACTGTGGCTAATAAATTCTGGAGATAATGAAATTGCTCCTAACTTTTTGGGGGAAAAAAATCTAAGGCTGCATTTCCCTTAGTGATTTCCAACAGCTGCAATTTTTAAAGGATCCAAATTCCCTTTCCCATTTAAAATTATTTAAAATACTTCCATAAACCAATGATGATGTTATGTTGGCCATCCTGCTATCTAATTAAATATTGACTAGACTCCTGTATCTGGTGGCTGAAGCAGGAACTTGGAAGTGCTGATGCAGACAGCTCTGAGACAGCGTTATCTTCCAGCCCTGACCTTGGTGTGCTGACCCTCTGCATCCCACATCCTGCCTCTGCTCTCACCCTGGCACTGCAAACCTTTCATCCCTACAGTTCTGCCTTGCATGGACTTTATTTCCCCCCAAAAAATATATATATATATATCTTTGACAGGTGAAAATGTCTTTCTTTGAAGCTCCCTGGAGAGGTGGATTCCCCTTTGCTCTGCAGTTTGCTGCCCCAGCGCCTGTCCCTCTCTGTAGATTTCTGTTTGCTCTCTGAGCCTTTCCCTGCTATGCTCTAAATAGCAAAGTTCTTTAATTACTATTTTTCTTTGTGGAATGACTTATGATTCTTTGGTCTTTTGATATTACCAGACTGAAAAGAGGAAAAAAAATTAATAATAATAATAAAAAAATTCCTTTAAACAATTTTCTAACTCCCTCTAGAGGATTTCTTCTTCCCAAGCCCAGAAATAGCTCTGCAGTGGGAGAAGCCGAGTGTTCAGGCACTGCCTGCACGGCCAGGCTTCAGTGCAGATTACATCTTTTCCAGTACTCACAGACTGTTTTTTTTCCCTGTCAGTTTCTGCTAATGTCTCCCAGATTTTATTCCCACTGTTCTTTAAATATAAATGCTCTCAGCCCGTTCCTCCTTAGGCAGCAGCACATGCCCGGCGGTCTCTGCTGAAGGACCCCGCTGCAGTCATCGCTGCCCAGAGAACGGCTGTTCCCATGATCTGCTCACGCCTCTGGACCAAACTTGCTGAGGCTATCAAGGAGAAATCTTATTTTCAACACCTTTTGGATGCCTTTTCTCCCATCACAATAGTTCAGTTCTAATGTCTGTCATGAATAGTAACTCATTTTCATGACAGCATATTTTTTCCTCCTTTATATCAAGGAGTACACATAATTTTCTTGTATTTCTGCCCTTTCCTATTTGCTGCCCATTGTGCCATGCCACAGGTGATGAAAAATATTGTTCAAGTTGGACAGAGCAGTGTGGCTTCTTTACAAAGGTCACAGGAAGAGTGGAGACCTTTTTCCTGGAGCATATAATGCAGTTTTCCTTTGATAACATGGTGATGGTGGTCTGCAAAGAAAAATGTTCCAGGGCCCTTGGTGCACAGCTTGGTTCTCTGCCACGTGTTTAAATGGTAAAGAATTTATTCCTCATATTTCAGAGGCATCATCTTATGTAACCATTCAGTACTGTTATCTCATTTAACCATCTCAGGTGCATTATCATCTCTAACTGAGGGAATATAGCTAGCAATAGTTCCAGCAGGCAATCCCAAACTCTTTTTACTTCCACTTTTTAGTTCAGAATTCTTTCAGGATCCTTTGCAAGGGGCTGTGGGTAAGTGTTAATAGCTGGATTATTGCTGCACTAAATCATTCTCCATTTGATATAGATTGTAGCCACCTCTAATTCACCCTCTTAATTCCCTAAAGGAAATGTTAACCAGGACAATCACTTTACAAGCAGTAGCTAATGATGGGTGAGAGCATTTGATGCTGTTAACATACTTACTACTGAGAAAGAAGTAAATTGTGGTGTAACCAACTAATGGTACCATCAGTCCCTCAGACAAGGGGCCTGGTGTGGGTCTGTGCACGGACCTCTGCCTCTGCACTCCCTCATCATGGAGTCATGGAGTGGTTTGGGTTGGAAGGGGCCTTAAAGCTCATCCAGTCCCACCCCCCCTGCCAGCAGCAGGGACACCTTCCACTAGACCAGGTTGCTCAAAGCCTCATCCAACCTGGCCCAGAACACTTCCAGGGAGGAGCAGCCACAGCTTCTCTGGCCAACCTGGGCCAGGGTCTCACCACCCTCACAGTGAAGAATTTCTTCCTCACATCTCATCTCCATCTCCTCTCTTCCAGTTTAAATCCACTGCCCTGTGTTCTGTCACTCCTGGCCCTTGCTGACTGCAGCAGCTCTTTCCCTGAAAAGCCTGAACACACCCCAAAATCTCACTGTACATCATCGAATCATCAAATGATTTGGGTGGGAAGGTTTCCCTGGGGGTGATGCTAGGCCCCTTCTGTGGGTGGCTGCTGGTGTATTGGGTCACTGGTCCTGGGCTGATGTGCCTGTTTACTCCCAGGAACCCCTGTGGTTTGTGCTGTGCTTTATTGATGATGCTGAGGGTGTTAAAACAGATCAGAAGCATTAGAATTACCCATAAAGGGGCTGCTGATCTGCTCAGCTACATACACAATTCCTCCCCAAATTAAAATGCTGGTTATAAAAAAAGAAATTGAAGGGACTATCATTGCACTGCTGAAGGCAGTGGTGTTAGATTTGTTCTTTTTCAGTGTTTCCTCATACTTTTTAAAAGGCTGGTTTAGAAGCTTCTGTGCGCTTATAAAAACGTATTTACGTGCTGTCAGTTATAGGTTAAGGGTTGTTACTCCATCACATCATCAGGGGCCTAGAGGAACATCATGTTCACATCTTTAGGGAAGTGGCAAGCTGAAATAGCTCTTCTGCAGCACTTAAAGCAGCAATCTGGGGTGAATCCTTGAGCTTTCCTGCCACCAAGCGAAGCCGAGCGCGAAGCGACGAGGCACTGGCACATCTCCTCCCGTGACTAATGTTGCTTTAAAGTTTCATTGCCTTCATTGCATTTTCTACCTGGTTCTTCAAATTATTCCCTCATTTCAAAGCTTTGTTTCACTGGAGGTGTTTGATGATGACCCAAACTCCAGGAGTTTGCTTCGTGTGAATCTGTTGGTGGTGGAAGTGGGAACCCCCGAAAGGAGCGGGTGCAGAAGGGGTTTGATGTTTGTTTGTGCAGAGAGCTCTGCCTGGTGGTTAATTGTACATGCACCTGTGGGAAGCTGTTGCTCCTGTTAGTCATGCTGCATAAACCACATTTTCCCCTTTGGTTGTTTGCTGAGCAATGGCTTGTTTGAGAAAAGCAAAACCCTTTACGTTCTTGCTCGGAGGTTCAGTGAGCTGGAGCAAATCCGTGGCTTTTCCACACACTCTTCTCTGTACCTTTTTATGGAATATATAATTTAAATATTTAGCCATTTTAGGAAATTTAGCAGAAATAAAAATCATAGTAGGCTTCACCTCCTGTATAGTTATAAAACTTCTTCATTGTCTCCACAAACTTCTACCTGAGCAGACTGTTAAAACACTCTTCATTCCTCAAGGCAATGCAAGATAAACCTGTTAAAGGGCACCTGTTAGTGAAACCTTTCCTGCTTCACATAGACTTGTGCCCAAGCCTGGTAGAAGTTGCAGGGTTGTTGCTAACTGAGACCTAAGGAACATTTGGAAGGAGCAGAAGGTACTTGCAGATGTCACCAAAGTTTATAATGTTTCTGTTCAGTTGGCAGTTTACTTGGTGGTCACATTTCTCATCGAATCCCAGACTGGTTTGGGTTGGAAGGGACCTTAAAGCTCATCCAGTCCCAACCCCCCTGCCAGCAGCAGGGACACCTTCCACTAGACCAGGTTGCTCAAAGCCTCATCCAACCTGGCCGAGAACACTTCCACAGAGGAGCAGCCACAGCTTCTCTGGCCAACCTGGGCCAGGGTCTCACCACCCTCACACCAAAGAATTTCTTCTCACATCTCAGCTCCATCTCCCCTCTGCCAGTTTCAAGCCATCACCCTTTGTCCTGTCACTCCCTGCCCCTGACCAAAGTCCCTCCCCAGGTTCCTGGAGCCCCTTCAGGTACTGGGAGGCCACTAGAAGTGTTTGCTGTTGCTGTAGAGGAGGAGAAATACCATTTTTCTTTACACATTGCAGAAATCAGTCCCTATGATAACTGAGCTTTTGAGTTCCCAGCTGACAGCACCGAGTCCATCAGCATCTTTGGTGGGATGGTAACTGCCACCTCAGTGGGTGGAAAACCTTCCTGGCGAGCCTGCGGGCGAGAGGCTGCGATGTCAGGTCACAGCTCAGCTGCTGGCCCTCCTGCTCCTCCTCAGATTGCTGTTCTGGGGAGCTTTGGAGGAAGTTCTCAAGGAGACAGCTGAGTACAAATCAATATTTTTCTTGACAGCCCTGCTCTTCTTCCTCTCTTTCCAATTTACATCTGTCCTCCAGAGATGACAAATCGCAGCGTAGGAACCAGAGCAGCTTTCCATCTTCTGGAGCACAGTGTGGGCTTGGGGATGGGGTTTTTCACAGACAAAATGGATTAATCAGTATTTCTCCACTGGAAACCCTTTGAGATCCCTTAGATTTTCAAATTCTCCCATTGCTTGAATAGGAGCATAGTAATTTCTTTTTTTTTTCCTATTCTCAGGTTAATTTTTAGTCATTAAGATTGTTCATCTAAATTATGAAATTAGGAAACTTCCTGCTCTTGGAAGTCCCTAAAACCTCAGTTGTTGGAGAACTGATCATGTGAGGAAAGCTCTCTCTCATCAAAGGTCAAGTTTATTGTCTTTTGTGGTTTCAGCCTTGCTCAAAACATGGTTTCTTGCAGGATGCTGTTCTGTAAATAAAGTTTTAGCTGAAAAAGCTACAGAATTTTATTTATCCCCTCCATGTTGAGGTATTTTGAAGCCTGATGAAGGACAGGAGAAAACCAGAAGTTTATTTACATTCTTTCAGCAAAAATCACACATTTTTTTTAGGAAATACCATTTATGTAGCATTTTAATTTGATTTTATAAAGGTTAGTTTAGTTTGCAGCTCTTGTTTCCTAGCTTTGGGTTCCTGATTAACCATGAAGGCTTCAACTGTGACATTTTTATTTTACCTTTTCTGTCTCTCAGAAAAAACACAGAATTGGGAAATAATTGGATGTATTTTAGGTTGAGCAGTTACTGCAGCACAGACTGACTCTGTAGCTCTGAGGTTCAGTGTTGCCTGGGACACTTGTCCCTTTGTGTGTCCTTTGAATTGTGGGGAAATGCAGTTTTTAGATGACCTGGGTGGTGAGACATCCCTTGTAACCATCACCCCAGGGATGTGGTGGCACCAGCACCTGCTGCTGTTCCACCAGTCCTCTTCTGCCCTGCACCTCATTGAATAGCTGAGCTGGGAACTTGCACAGCTCCTTTATCTGCCAGCAGAGCAGGTAGATAAATTATATCATTTTTACATATTTTTTTCACCAAAACTACTCTTTTATATTGCTCAGGAGGGACCAGGAAGGTTTTTCCCTACTCCTGCAGTGCAAATTGTGACTCACTTGCTTTCTCACTGGCTCTGGAATTGTGAGGATGAACTGATCAGGTAAAAAGTGGAATTAATTCCCCCAAAATAAACCTCTGAACTCTTGTGAAGGCTTGAATGCTTTCAAATACATCCCTGGGGGGTCGTGGGGAGAGGAGATGTTCTCTAGAAGGTCCATAGTAAGGACCCCCTTACACATTGGAGGGGGTTAGACTGTGTTGAGTTGCTGGGTATCATATATTATGCAAATATAATATATCATATCTAATATAGATATATATTATATGCATTATATAAATATAATATATTCAATATAATATATATTTATATTATATTATATGTATATATTGAATATATGACATTCAATATATACATATTATATATATATATAAAATATGTATTACATAAAGATAATATATTCAATATAATATATATTCATATTATATTATATGTATGTATTGAGTATATGACAATCAAGATATACATATATTATATATATATAAAATATGTATTATATAAATATAATATATTCAATATAATATACATTCATATTGTATTATATGTATATATTGAGTATATGACATTTAATATATACATATTATATATATAAAATATGTATTATATAAAGATAATATATTCAATTTATATTAGTATATTATATTATATTATATTATATTATTATATTGAATATATGACATTTAATATATATATATATTATATATATATATAAAAACATGTATTATATAAATACAATATATTCAATCTAATATTTTTCTTCCATGGGAAAATAATGAATTTCTCTTTGTTTTTTAGAGTTTCTGAATCCTCCAAAGCAAATTTCCAGCTTTGGAAGGGAATCTATATTTTGGGGGGAAAAAAAAAAAAATCTGTACAAGTTTCAGAGGACTCATTGCAAAAAAATAAAAGAAACCTAACTGTAAAAAAAAAAGGGAGAACTCTCTTCTGTTCTCTGCCAGTAGAGCTGTGCAGCTTCCCTTTCCCAGAACTGCTTCTGACATGGCAACTTCTATTCACAGCAGAAGATTATAAAGCACAGAGGACAGCAAATTCGATGTATCAAACGGAGATCACGTTGTTTGGGTTTGTGCTGAGTGACTGGTTATGTTTCCAAAATGGGGTTTTTTTCCCTTTCTTTTAGGATTGCAGCATCATTTCAGGAATTTTAAGCATGTGGAGGTGATTTTAACGAGGAACATGAATGTATTTATTGGTGTTTGTGGAGTGTGAGAGGTCCTTTAAGCAGCAGGATCTTCCTCATCTCGGGTGGACACCATTAGCCACATCCTGGTGGACTTTTTATCATTTAATGTGCCTCATTTCTTCTTTTCCTTTGCCTTAAAGCCAAAGAATGTTCATTAATTACTCACCATTTTGCTGCTGCTGTGTCTATGCCAAATTCTTCTGCTTTCCTGTTGATTTTTTAGAGAAATAATGTCAAGGGAGACAACAGGGAATCCTGAAAGGTTCCCAGTGTGAGAGACTTGCCTGAATTTCACTGTACAACTTGCAAGGTGGAACTGCTCATAAAGATGTTTATTTATTCCTGGTGAAGAGGATTTATTTCACCAAGTGGCACTTTTTAACACACATCACTTAGTTTTGGTACATCACACTGCTCCAGTGCTGGGGTTTTAATGAAGACACAGGAACCATTGTCATACATTGGGTTTTTTGTCTGATTTTGTGGTTTTCAAACACATTAATATGCCATGTTTTTCAAAAGTTTGTGGTATCTGGTGAATTTTGTGACATTTTCTTGTAGTTCTTAGTGATGCCCAAGTTGGTTCTGTATTTTAGAGCAGCTCTGAGTGGTGAAACTTTGCTGCTTCTGAGATGCAGGTGATTTTAGAGAATGTGCTGGATTTTTTTGTAGCTGCATTGTACTCTTTCAAAAATTGTACTTATTTGTGCTGTACTGCTCAAAAATACAAAGTCTAATGATAAAAGAATATACATATAGGGCCACTGGCCTTATCTGAGGTTTTTAGGCCTGAATGTACATTAATTCCTACTCAAATATTTGCATTTGTGGAAATTTGTATGATTATCTCCTGCATTTCAGCATGCTGTTTAGAATCTACCTCCTGGATTATATTTTTTTTAATTAAAAAAAGGAGGAAAGCAAAGTGTAATTTAAAATGTTTGGTTGAAAGTGTTCATTTGCAAGTTGGATTTTGATATTTTTAAACTGGAAAAAGCCTCTCTTCTCCCCCACATAGTGCATCAAGAGAAGAAGCAAATTTATGGGTTGTGAATATTTGAAAGAATATATTCACAAATATATTGGGTTTTTTTTTCTTGCCCTGGTTCAATTTCCAGGCCTCTCTAGGTGTAATGTTTTGGTTAAAATTGTCTCCTTCCACCCCAGGTTTTGTTTTGTTTTGGGTTTTTTTTACAGTAGTTTGTCTTAATTTGACCCTAAAAAATCCAGTGTGATGATGTGGTGATGGATGTTACCACCTCAGTGAGCTGCAAGTCCTGCTGTGATTAATTGTAAACAATTAAATTGTTTGACAGGTGGTGGTGCCTCATCCATCCTCATCCCCTGAGATGTCAGCTCTAGATGCACTTGGTGCTGCAGTCCATGGTAAGAACTTTGCCCCTGCACAGGAACCATCCCCAGGTCAGCTGCAGGCTGAGCTGTGGGGACCTTTTCCAAACCAATAAGCTCTGAAGAAAGGCATCCCACACACACAGACCTGTGCTCAGAATCACACACTGGTGGGGGCTGGAAGGGACCTCAGGAGAGCATCCAGTCCAACCCCCCTGCCAGAGCAGGTTCCCTACACCAGGTCACACAGGAAAGTGTCCAGGTGGATTTGAACATCTCCAGAGATGGAGACTCCACACCCTCTCTGGGCAGCCTGGCCCAGGGCTCCAGCACCCTCACACTAAAGAAGTTTTTCCTTGTGTTTCAGTGGAACCTCCTGTGCTCCAGTTTGTGCCCGTTGCCCCTTGTCCTGTCACTGGGCACCACTGAGAAGAGTCTGGCCCCATCCTTTCAACACCCACCCTGTAGGTATTGATCAGCATTGATGAGATCCTCTCTCACTCTGCTCCTCTCCGGGCTGAACAGACCCAGGTCTCTCAGCCTTCCCTCAGCAGAGATGCTCCAGCCCCTCCTCATCCTCATCACCCTCCCCTGGACTCTCTCCAGTACTTCCTGGTCTCTCTGGAACTGGGGAGCCCAGAACTGGACACAGACCCCAGATGTGGCCTCACTGGGGCACATCACACCCACAAGGTGGAGGAGAACTTCCCTTGACCCCCTGGCCACACTCTTCTCAATGTCCCCAGGAGACCATTGGCCTTCTTGGCCACGAGGGCCCATTGCTGGCTCAGGGTTGACCTGCTGCCCACCAGCACTCCCAGTCCTTCTCTGCAGAGTTGCTTTCCAGCAGGTCACCCCCAACCTGTCCTGGTACCTGGGGTGATCCCTCCCCAGGTGCAGGGCTCTACACTTGCCCTTGTTGAACTTCATGAGGTTCCTGTCACCCAGCTCTCCAGCCTGGCCAGGTCTCACTGAACACCCACACAGCCTGCTGGTGTTCAGCTTCTCCTCCCAGTTTTGTATCATCACCAAACTGGCTGAGGGTTCAGTTAAATCTATAGACCCCTATTCCCCCAAACAAAAAAACCCAAACCCAACAAAAACCCAACAAAAACAAATAAACAAAAAACCCCAAACTTCTCAAAAAACCAAAACCAAACAAAAACCCAACAAAAACAAACAAACAAAAAACCCCAAACTTCTCAAAAAACCAAAACCAAACAAAATCTACACCCACTTTTAACTGAAGTGTCCTGTTCCAACTCTGCAGTTGCTACCATCTCAGCTGGCACAACAAATGGACTTTCCATAAATACCAAGACTGTCATTATTTGGGCAGAAGTGCATTTGGACTGAAGTTGGTGCTGTGGTGTTGACTCAGGGGTGAGAGTAGCAAATGTACATCCGACATTGGCCTGAAAGCATGACTTAAAAAGCTCTTTAATTCTCTTTTGCAGCATCTCAAACAACTCCCTCTAAGACAGAAGCAGCTGAAGAAGGAGCCCTGAGAAGCCTCATGGATGTTCTGCAGCCAGTAACACAGGATGTGCCCACACAGGGCCCACCAGCTCAGTGTTCAGCCCTTACACCTGCTCTTAGGGTACCATTGATGCCCTTTGGTTAAAAATATTTGGGAAACATGCTGAAAAGACAAAAAAAAAGCCTTAGAAAGTGTCCCAATGGCAAGAAAACCTCCTCCATCTACACCACCATCAGTGTGGATGCTCCAGACTGACCCAGATATTTGTTTTCTGTGTTTCTGAGGTAGCAGCACTGGCAGAGCTAGTGTTGATATTCCAAACTGCTGCTACACAAAAGGAAAATAAGATTCTTGGTTATTTAGTAAATGGGTTCAGTGACATCTTGGAATAGTGTTTGGGAAAAAAAAAGGAATGTTAGATATCACAATGAAGTTTGACAAGCCAAAGCCTACCAGTGAAATGATCAAAATGGTTTCATGAGTTGAAGAAGGTGGAACATCAAGCTGAAGGCAAAGTCATCTTGGGAATGATTGAAACACAATCAAAGAATTATCCCAGAATGGCCTGGACTGGAAAAGCCCTTTAAGCTCATGGAGTCCAGCCATGAACCCAACACTGACCAGTCCCCACTGACACATGTCCCTCAGCACTGTGTCTACACGACTCTTCAATCCCTCCAGGGATGGGGACTCCACCACTGCCCTGGGCAACCCCTTCCAATGCCTGAGAACCCTTGCAGCAAAGAAATTCTTCCTCACATCCCATCTCTACATTGCAGAGAGCAGCAGAGAACCCACCTGAGAGCATTAAACAAACCCTGTCCCAACAGGCACGTTCAGCCAGCTGGAACCACCACAGAAGCTCAGGCACTAGAAAAAGGTGAAGAATTTGTAACTGGATAATTCTTGTCAGGCTTCCTCTGCTCCTCCCTGGCCACCTCTCTGTCCAGTAGCTCTAGGAGAAAGCTCAACTGAAATGAGGCAATAAGATCTTTGATAAACACATATATTGATAGTTATGTTGAGAAAAACATTCTAGCTTTTAAGAATGCTGAAAACACCCTAAAAATAATTAAATACTAATATCTGGAATATTGTCATCTGAGGTTGAAAATACTGATTTTCAATTATCAGTTACCTGAATCAGCTATAACTGTATTTATCCCAGTAAATGAAGTTATCATTTCAAAATGTTTTTACTCCAATCTGTTAGGTGACAATGATAAATTGGACTGTAGTGAAATAGAGAATAATACTCAGGGGGCTTTTCCCAACACTGCTGTGTGTGATGTGTGCACATAAGAGATGAGAACTCAAGTCACTCATATTTTTAGAATATTTATTATTGTGCCACTAATGACACAATATATTCTGAAATATTCTAAAATATTCTAAATATTTATTATTGTGCCACTAATAGCACAATATATTCTGAAATATTCTAAAATATTCTAAATATTTATTATTGTGCCACTAATGACACAATATATTCTGAAATATTCTAAAATATTCTAAATATTTATTATTGTGCCACTAATAGCACAATAATAAATTAGCTCCAACAATTTCTCCTTTTTTTTTAAATTTTTTTTTTGTGTGGATGTATTCCAATTTAAATTTCATCACTGTAAAACATGTTCTGACTTAAAAACCGTGCCATGCAATATTTACATTTTTCTGCTGCTAGTTGCCAGATTTTTGGAGCTCTCTATTTCTGTTTTCTCACTGTTTATTTGGATTTTCTTTTGGTTCTAGTTAAATTCTTAACAGGCTTCTGTCAAATATTGTTCTGTCTGGAAATGTTGTCTTCTGCAGGGGCTGAAAGCTGAAAATCTTGAGTTTTTGGGTTTTTTTTATATAAAGATTTAAATTTTTACATAGAGATTTGTTTTTAAACTAAACCTGTTTGCTTGTGTGTCTTTTAGCTCGATATCCATGACATATTTATTGCTTTTTCTGTTAAAAATGGGCAACTTTTGGCTGTTCCCTGTTGTCCTGGCACTTGTTACTTGGAGAGGAGACCCAGACCCACCTGTGTGCACCCTCCTTGCAGGGAGTTGGCCAGAGCCAGGAGGTCTCCCCTCAGCCAAGGTCTCACCTCAGAGTTGGGATGGAAAGTGGAAGCAACCTCTGTGGCATCAGCAGATGTCACTGGTGGTGGCTGGGGTGGTGGCTGGGGTGGTGGCTGGGTGGTGGCTGGGGTGGTGGCTGGGGTGGTGGCTGGGGTGGTGGCTGGGTGGTGGCAGGGGTGGTGGCAGGGGTGGTGGCAGGGGTGGTGGCTGGGTGGTGGCTGGGGTGGTGGCTGGGGTGGTGGCTGGGTGGTGGCTGGGGTGGTGGCTGGGGTGGTGGCTGGGGTGGTGGCAGGGGTGGTGGCTGGGTGGTGGCAGGGGTGGTGGCTGGGTGGTGGCTGGGGTGGTGGCAGGGGTGGTGGCTGGGTGGTGGCAGGGGTGGTGGCAGGGGTGGTGGCTGGGATGGTGGCAGGGGTGGTGGCTGGGTGGTGGCAGGGGTGGTGGCTGGGTGGTGGCTGGGGTGGTGGCTGGGGTGGTGGCTGGGGTGGTGGCGCAGGGCTGGGGTGGTGGTTGGGGTGGTGGCTGGGATGGTGGCTGGGTGGTGGCAGGGTGGTGGCAGGGTGGTGGCAGGGCTGTGGGGTGATCAGGGATGAGCTGTCAGTGGATTTGTACCTCTCCCTGCCCCACCACAGGTAGGAACAGGGATGAGCTGTGCCCTGCTGCACCCCCAGCTCTCTCCAGAGTGTTTCTCAGTGACCTGGGGTGTAGAGGTTTCTCCACCCCCCCTTGGACACCAAGCTCGGGGCTCAGCCCAGCAGCTCCCCGTTCCACAGCTGATGTCCCCTCTGAATCACTCCCTGGGGTGGATTTGAGGAGCCACCTCCTCTCTCTTCTCTTTCTCACAGTGTTTAGACAAAGCCACTTTAGAAAGGAACTTGGAAATAAAGTCATTATGGAAATGTCACCACCAGGTGCTCCTTAAGGCTTCAGCCAAGATCCTGCTCATGTGGGACAGGAGAAGCTTTGCCAGGTCTGACTCAACAGAGACCTTTAAAAGGACAAGGACCATCATTTAGGGTAAAATCCTGGAGACTGGCATCCACAGAGCTCTGGATCCTCAAAGGAACAGGGGTGAAACCCGTGGCAGGTGTCTGCTGGCAGGTGAGTGTCGCTCTTAGCCATGTTAGAGCTGCCTTTGCTTCAAATATAGATATTTTTTACCACTCTTAATATCATTTAAACACCTTCAGGTGTTGTGATTTGTGTCAGATCTGAGCAGATGAAGTATTTCTGGAGGTAAGTTGCACAATTTGTTCATTAATATATACATCAGTTCTTGCTCAAGGCAAATATTCTGATGGTAAATATAAATTTTACTTGATTTAAAAAAAAGAAGATATTTTAAGGAGGATTCTTTAGATTGATACATATCAGCTTGTTATAATCTTGTATTATTTAAAGTATCCATTTAGATGCCTATGATGTGAAATTATGAAGTGCTGAGGTGTGTTTGGCTTTGTTCTGAGAAGAGAAAGGGGCGCACGGCCCTGAATCCCGTTGATTTTGGGGTGTTGTTAACACGAGGGGGGGACACTGCCAGGTCCTGGGGAGCAGGGATTTTGGTTTTATTTCTTCAGAAATTTGTTGAGTAGTACTGAAAAATCATTTCTATTGAAAAACTATGAACTCTGCAAGCCTGAGGGGGGGATCTCTGCAGGCATGTGGGGTTCTGTGGGGAATTGGGGACAAGGACTGAAATAAACCAGGTTTGGGCTGGTGCATCCACCAGCTCCGAGGGGAGTCCCAGTGTCCCACTCCATGCAGTGTCAAATGTCTGTATATAATATATTCTATATATATTATATAGAATATTAATAAAAATAAATATATAATATTACTAAAATATAAAATATATTTTATATATTATTATTATTATAAAAATATATATATTTTTGGTAGCAGCCTCACCACAGTTTATTAAGTTATATGTGGAATGTCTGATGTCTATATATAAAATATAAAATATATATTATAAATATATTAATAAAAATAAATATATAATATTAATAAAATATAAAATATATTTTATATATATTTTATATATATATATAATTTTGGTAGCAGCCTGACTACAATTTATTAAGTTATATTAGCAATGTCCAAGGTCTAGATATAATATATAAAATATATAATATTAATAAAATGAATATATAATATTAATAAAATATATATATAATATTAATAAAATATAAAATATATTTTTTATATTTTTATTATTAAAAATATATATTTTTGGTAGCTGCCTGACCACAATTTATTAAGTTATGTTAACAAATTTGAGGTCACTTTATTGCCACTATCTCCAGTGTGTCTGTGCAGGTGACACACTCTGAGCACAAAGGGGATGTTGTGTCCCTGGGACCCAGCACGGACCTGAAATGATTTTATTTCCCTCTCCCTTTCCCCAGTGCCTGCTGGTGCCATTGCCACCGCTTTAAAGTGACTTTATTGATGGCTTTAACTCACAATTCAGATTTTGTGCTTGCTTTCTGTTGGATCCCCACAGGAAAAACTGCAACTTGGTGTAAAATCCACACGGTTGAGGAGGAAATAGTGGAGCTGGGGGAAACGGGGGGGATGAGCCCCTGAAACTGTGCTGTGGTGTGGGGAGCTCAGCGGGTGGGAGGCTCTGCAGCTCCTGATCCTTAGCTCTTACTCGAGTGAAAATCATAGAATATATAGGATATGTAATTGATATTTTTATATGTGTGTATATATATATTTATATACATATATAATTATATATTTTCTATATGTGTATAAATTTATATAAATATATATTTTTCTATATGTATATACATATATAAAATAATTATATATATGTATATACATATGTTTAATCATATATTTTCTGTATATATATATTTATATACATATATAATTATATATATTATATACATATATAAAATTATATATATGTGTATATATATAAAATTATTTATTTTTATATATGGAAATATATCTATTTCTGTATAATTTCTTAAAAATCTGCTCATTGTCATACTGTTTCAGCATCTTTTCAAATTCAAACCTCACTATCGATGGGGAAAATAAGCCCTTGCGTGAGGACTGACTCAGTGAGACCCAAGGAGATGCTTTTTGTGTGATGTATTTTGAGTTTCCTGATCATTTTCCACCATGATGATGCTGAGTTTGGAGGGGAAGCTGCTGAGTGCAGGGCAGTGTGGAGAGTTTTCTTATCTATATTTTTCTGGCTTCTCTGTGTTTCATCTCCCCTTGTTCTGCCCTTGGCCAAAGTCCCTCCCCACCTTCCTGGAGCCCCTTCAGGTACTGGGAGGCCACTGGAAGGTCTCCCTGGAGCCTTCTCCTCTCCAGGCTGAACAGCCCCAACTCTCTCAGCCTGTCCTCACAGCAGCTTGATGCCCTCGATCCCACTGTCCACGTTGCCAACACTCAGTAGTAAAGCAGTAGTAGTTTACTACCTGGTTTCTGGTTCTGACATCCCCACGGCAACCTCCTCCCGGGTTGAGTCCCAGTTTAGTGCCGTACAAGTGGGATTTGTTCCACAAGGAATAAAGGTCCCAGTGTGGAGAAGACACTTGCCCAGGTGTTCCTGATGGCCAGTAAATGAGGGCTGAAGCAGGGGGGGTACGAGCTCTTGGCTGGATTTGGCAGCACACACACGATTCCCAAGGGCCAGCGGCTTAGTGGGGCCAGAAATGCAAAATAAAGGAGATTAAAGTGACAGAGAAGAGCTGTGAGCAGCTGCCTTTGATGTTTCAAGAGCAGAACTGGGCTGCAGCTTGGTGGCCAGACTGGGTGTGATTGTCAGGTGGGAGAGATGAGGGAGGTGGTGGAGTCCCCATCCCTGGAGGGGTTTAAAAGCTGGGCAGATGAGGTGCTCAGAGATCTGGGTTAGCAGTGGATAGGGACAGTTGGACTCGATGATCTCAAAGGTCTTTTCCAACCAAACCATTCTGTGACTCTATAAATTAAATCTGGTGTGAAGGAGGAGAGGGCTTGGGAGTGACCTCCCCGTGTGGGAGCAGAACTCTGTGCCTTATTTCCAGCTGTATCACCCAAATTTGCTCTCTCCCTGCCTGTCCTCCCCGGGAACCCCGCGTCCTCCTGCTGAGCCCCCCGTTCTGTGTCCCACAGGAGCTGTTGGAGCTGAGTGAACAGAATGAGTGAACATCAAGTCCAACCATTAAGAAGGAAGGAGTTACCCATTATTAGCTGGGATATCACCTCCAGCACCTTCATGGTGGTGATGGGTAGCATGGCAGCTACAACTAGGACTCAGCAACTTGTTTCTTCAGTCAATGGAAACTTGGGATTGTGTGTGATGCAGCACCCACATGCTCCTCAGACATGTATCATCCTCATAGCTGCCAGGTCCCAGCTCATCCCAGGGTGGTGGCACAGCCACTGTGGGACCCAGTGAGGTGAGGGACACCCCGTCCTGCCCCAGCGAGCCGGGCAGAGAGCAACCATGAGGCTACAGCGAGGCTGTGGGTGATGGAAATGTGGCAAGAAGAGTAAAAACCCAAGATTTTGAAGGCTATGGGGGGTTACCAGGGGCTGCTGCTCAGTGGGGGTTCATCACCCCGCAGGTCCCCGCACCATGAGCGCGGCCGAGGATGCCGAGTGGCTGCGGTGGGTGACGAGGCAGTTTGGGAGCATCGCAGGGGAGGGCAAAGAAATCAACTTGGAGGAGTTCAAATCTGCTCTGCAAGTGAAGGAGGTGAGTGTCCCCCTGGGGCTGGGGTGGCAGCTCCTGCCCTGGACACCGAGCTCTGCTCTCTTGTTGGACTTTGAGAGGTGAATGGTGGCGTGTGAGAGAGGGAGAGAGAAACCCCGGGGTGCTCTGCAGCCAGCAGGAGTGGGAACATGGATTAACCCTCCCTGATCCAAATCAATCCACAGCCACAGTCTGTGCCTGGACACGCTTGGTTATCCCCTCCAAGCTGCTGCCACCCCACCCCGTGTCCCCTGCACTGCCCTGTCCCTCCCCTGAGCAGAGGGAAGGGCCAACACACCCCTACTAAAAAGAAGCAGCCTCCCTCCCTCCTTCCCTCCCTCCTTCCCTCCCTCCCTCCTTCCCTCCCTCCCTCCCTCCCTCCCTCCCTCCCTCTTCTCCCTCCCTCTTCTCCCTCCCTCTTCTCCCTCCCTCTTCTCCCTCCCTCTTCTCCCTCCCTCCCTCTTCTCCCTCCCTCTTCTCCCTCCCTCTTCTCCCTCCCTCTTCTCCCTCCCTCCCTCCCTCCCTCCCTCCCTCCCTCCCTCCCTCCCTCCCTCCCTCCCTCCCTCCCTCCCTCCCTCCCTCCCTCCCTCCCTCCCCTCTTTTGGGGCCATTCCAATGATTTCCAGCTTTTTCCAAGCGATCCCCATTGCTGGTGGTGAGAACTTTGTTGGTGGCATCAGGATCTGGCCGGTGGAGACCATCCCACCGCCGTGTGAGAGCCTTTGTCCCCCTTCCTTCCCCGCAGTCCTTCTTCGCCGAGAGGTTCTTCGCGCTGTTCGACTCGGACGGGAGCGGGACCATTAGCTTGGAGGAGCTGCTGGGAGCCCTGAACCTGCTCATCCATGGGAATGAGACGGACAAGCTGAGATTCCTCTTCCAAGTTTATGATGTGGATGGTAAAGTGGTGACAACCAGGTTAATTGGGGGCTTTTTGAGCCAGGTTGTGATTGGTGAGGGAGGAATGGCTTTGTGCACCCAGGTTGCACAGGGAACTGTCCAGGTGGGTTTGAACATCTCCAGAGATGGAGACTCCACACCCTCTCTGGGCAGCCTGGCCCAGGGCTCCAACACACTCACAATAAAGAAGTTTTTCTTCAGTTTATCTGGAACCTCCTGTGTCCCAGTTTGTGCCCATTGCCCCTTGTCCTGTCACTGGGCATCATGAGAAGAGCCCGGCCCCATCCATTGGCCCCCACAGTTCAGGTATTTATAGACATCAGGATTTCCCAGGAGTGGCTTTCACCCTCAGCCATGGAGAGGAGCAACCTCTGCTCTGCTCAGACTTCAGCTCTCCATCCCGTTGGGATTTGTGGATCCCAGAGGTTGCTCTTCTTCCTCCATCGGCCGTGAAAAGTGGGAATAACAAAAGCCAAGTTCTTCTTGAGCTGCTTTTCCTGAAATACTGCCTGGAGCACCCCAAATGGCCTGGACTGGAGAAGACCTTTAAGCTCATCATGAACCCAACACTGACCAGTCCCCACTGACCCATGTCCCTCAGCAAGAGCCAAGAGCTGAGCCTCTTGCCAATCTCTGTTGCTCCCACGCCAGATTTTTTCTTGCTGCGGGTGAGCTGCTGCTCAGACCACCTTTTTCTTCTAAAATCCAAGATTTTGCTGATTTATGAGCAAACTGGGTCATAGAATCATGGAACCCCAGACTGGGTTGGGTTGGGAGGGACCCCAAAGCTCATCCAGTCCCACCCCCCTGCCAGCAGCAGAGACACCTTCCACTAGCCCAGGTTGCTCAAAGCCTCATCCAGCCTGGCCCAGAACACTTCCAGGGAGGAGGAGTTCATGGAGGTGTTTTCTGCTCTAAAGGTGGAAGGTGAAGGTCAAACCGTGGGGCTGTGGGGTGCTCAGGTGTGTTTGTGTTGGGGTCCCTGCTCTGAGCCCCTCTCCCCGCGCAGGCAGCGGCTCCATCGACCCGGACGAGCTGCGGGTGGTGCTGGGGTGGTGCCTGCGGGAGAGCGCGATCGCCCTGCCCGAGGAACGCCTGGCAGATCTCACCTGGGCTCTCTTCGAGGCTGCTGACAAGGACCACAGCGGGGCCATCACCTTCGAGGAGCTCAGGGAGGAGCTGGAGGCTTTCCCAGAGGTCATGGAGAACCTGACCATCAGGTAGATGCGTTGGAGGGTCCCTCCGGCAGCGCCGCGGGGCTGTGGGTTCCCTTGGGACCTTCTGCGTGGAGGAACACGAGTGGGGTTTGTGTTCTCACCAAGGTTCTCGTGGGGTGCCCAGACCAGGAGGTGCTTGGTCAGCACTGGGAGCAACTCGGGTGCCTGATGGTGCCAAGCTGGGTGCAGGGCTCAGGTCCAGAGATGGGTGCAGGGATAATGCCAGGCTGGGTGCTGGTCTTGGATGCAGGTGTAGGTGCTGGGATGGGTGCAGGGGTGATGCCACCCTGGATGGAGGACTTGCATGCAGGGGTGGTGCCAAGCTGGGTGCTGCTCTTGGATACAGGGATGGGTGCTGGGATGGGTGCAATTCTCAGGTACAGGGATGGTGTTGGGATGGGCACAGGGCTTGGATGGAGGGATGGGTGCAGGGGTGATGCTGCACTGAGGGCAGGGCTTCCATGCAGGGCTGGTGCCAAGCTGGGTGCTGGTCTTGGATGCAGGGATGGGTGCAAGGATGGTGCAGGGATGGTTCGACACTGGGTGCAGGGATGGGTGCTGGGATGGTTCCACGCTGGGTGCTGGGATGGTTCCACGCTGGGTGCTGGGATGGGTGCAGGGATGGTTCCACACTGGGTGCTGGGATGGGTGCAGGGATGGTTCCACGCTGGGTGCAGGGATGGGTGCTGGGATGGTTCCGGGCTGGGTGCAGGGATGGGTGCAGGGATGGGTGCTGGGCTGGGTGCTGGAATGGTTCCACACTGAGTGCTGGGCTGGGTGCTGGGCTGGGTGCTGGGCTGGTTCCACACTGAGTGCAGGGCTTGGGTGCAGAGCTGGGTGCTGGGCTGGGTGCAGAGCTGGGTGCTGGGCTGGGTGCAGAGCTGGGTGCCAGGATGGGTGCAGGGCTGGGTGCAGAGCGGGGTGCCAGCCTGGGTGCAGGGCTGCCCCAGGCTCCCCCATTCTCTGCTCAGGGAGCACTGAAGCCTTTGTCCCCAGCGCAGCGAGCTGGCTGAAGCCCCCGCCGCCCCCGCAGAGGAGCCGCTGGCCCCGGGGCCTGACCCGGCCGTACTGGCACAACCACCGCAGCCAGGTCACCTGCCTGGGGGGCTACACCAGCCTCAACCTCCTGCTCTTCACCCTGGCTGCCCACCAGCACGCCGGCCTGGGCGGGTGGGTGATGGTGGCCCGGGGCTGCGGGCAGTGCCTGAACTTCAACTGCGCCTTCCTGGCAGTGAGTGCGGGGTCCTGGGTGGGGGGACACGGAGCCTGTGGGGGTGTGGGGTGATGGTCACCTGGGCTGTTCCAGTCACACTGCCTCTGGGACCTTCTCCCTGTGCCAGGGGCTCTTTGGAGGGCAGGAGCTGAAGCCTGTTGGCTTCTGCAGTTGTGGGGCCAGGCTGTCTCCTCTAAACCATCACAGAATCCCAGACTGGTTTGGGTTGGGAGGGACCTTAAAGCTCATCCAGTTCCATGAGCCATCAGCAGGGACACCTTCCACTAGACCAGCCCTTGGCTGATCCCCCCAACAATTACAGTTGCTCCCCAACATCTCTGATTGCCCCCCAGCATCTCCCTCTCCCTCTCCCGGAGGTGCTGATGCTGCGGCGGTGCCTGACCTGGCTCCGAGCTACCCCCATGGCCAAGGTCTTGCCTCTGGACCAGCACGTTGTGTTCCACCAGCTGGTGGGGTACGTGGTGCTGGTGCTTGCAGCCCTTCACACGGGTGCCCACCTCGCCAACTTCAGTAAGTAGGAGCTCCTGGGCCAGGGAGAGCCTTCATCTGACACGGGTTTATCTCGGGCAACACCCGCTTCAACGCGCCCTGCCAGCCCTGCCGTGGGTCCCACCGTGCTCATGGCCCAGGGAGGTGCAGATGGCCCAGGGGAGGGATGTCCATGTCCAATGGAGGGGAATAAACATGTCCCAAGGATGATGCTAATGTCCTGGAAGGATGCTCATGCTCTGTGGAGGGGATGCAGATGTCCCAGGGGGGATGCAGATGTCCCATGGAAGGGATGCTCATGTCCTGGAGGGACACAGATGTCCCATGGAGGGGATGCTCATGTCCTGGGGGTGGGATACAGATGTTCCAGGGGTGATGCTAATGTCCTGGAAGGATGCTCATGCTCTGTGGAACAGATGTAGATGTCCCAGAGGTGGGATGCAGATGTCCCAGGGGGGATACAGATGTTCCAGGGGTGATGAGGATGTCCTAGGGAAGGAATTCTTATGTCCTAGGGTGGGTGCTTATGTCCCAGGGGTGGGATGCAGATGTCCCATGGATGGGATGCAGATGTCCCAGGGATGATGCTCATGTCCTGGAAGGACACAGATGTCCCAGGAAGGGGATGCAGATGCTCCATGGAGGGGATGCTCAGATCCCAGGGTGCAGGGCGGGTGCAGGCAGCCGGAGGACCGTGTGGTGCCGCGCAGTCTGCGTGCTGTGCTGGCTGTTGTCCCCCTCTAGTGGCTTCCCAGCCACCAGCCAAGGGCTCCCACTGTCCCCCACGCAGCTCCCTAGTGGGGTCTGCACCCCACGCCTGCTCTCACCACCCACCCTCCTGCAAAACGTCCCCCTTGCAACGATGCTGAGCCCAAGAGCGTGCTCCTCAAAGGAGAAATGTGGTGGTCTTCAAACCATCCAAGGAAAACACTTGGGTGCTTCTTCATTAGACACAAAATAATTGGCCACAGCTGGGTGGGTGCAGCCGAAATCTGGGTGCCCCACACCCCATCCTGACCCTGTGTGTGCCCAGGCAGGCTGGCACAGCGGGACGGTCACCGTGTCCTCACCGAGTACCTCCTGTCACCACAGCCTGGCGTGGGGGGCCTGGGGGACACGGCCTCACAGACAGGGCTGGTGCTGCAGGCATTGCTGGTCACCATGCTCACCTTCTCCAGCCCCTGCGTCCGGCGGAGCGGCCACTTCGAGGTGGGTCCTGTCACAGCCCCCTGTGACCTGGCAAAAACCCCACGGTGCCCAGAGGTGAGATCTGGGGGGTGGGTGCCCCAAGGTGAGGATCTGGTGGGTGGGTGCCCAGAGGTGAGGATCTGGGGGGTGGGTGCCCAGAGGTGAGGATCTGGTGGGTGGGTGCCCAGAGGTGAGGACCTGGTGGGTGGGTGCCCAGAGGTGAGATCTGGGGGGTGGGTGCCCAGAGGTGAGATCTGGGGGGTGGGTGCCCAGAGGTGAGGAACTGGTGGGTGGGTGCCCAGAGGTGAGGATCTGGGGGGTGGGTGCCCAAAGGTGAGGATCTGGTGGGTGGGTGCCCAAAGGTGAGATCTGGTGGGTGGGTTCCCAAAGGTGAGGATCTGGAGGGTGGGTGCCCAAAGGTGAGATCTGGTGGGTGGGTGCCCAAAGGTGAGGATCTGGTGGGTGGGTGCCCAGAGGTGAGGAACTGGTGGGTGGGTGCCCATCTGGGTGTTGTCCCATGGGTAGGGGAGAGCTCATGAGTTGATGTGGTGCCACTTGGTACCTCCCTTGGCCACCCCACGCTCTTCAGAATTGCTGTTTTGGGGCTTTATGTGGTTTCTCTTCACCCTTTGGGCTGCCTTTGCCCTCTGAGATACCCCAGCACAACCACACCACCATCTGGCTCCACTAATTTTGGTTCATACTCAGCCCCCACATTCCCTGCTTGCAGATCTTCTACTGGACCCACCTCTCCTACATCTCCATCTGGACCCTCCTCATCCTCCACGGTCCCCACTTCTGGAAGTGGTTTGCAGTTCCTGGTTGCCTCTTTGTGCTGGAGAAGGTGGTTGGCTTGGCTGGGCGGCGTGCTGGTGGGCTGAGCATCGTGGAGGTCAACCTGCTCCCCTCCAAGGTCTCTGCACCCCATCCCACCTCCCCCCTGACCTCTCCCTCTTCTGGGAGTGGGGATAAAGATGCTGCAGATCCCAGAAACACCTTTAACATTGGCAAAATGTTTTACAGTTTGGAGAAAAACACTTTGGAAGTGACCACACTGGGTATTGGGTGTGGGGATGGAGAAGGGGGTGACCACCCTGATGTCTTCACACAGCGAGCTGGAAGGGGGACACTCCCCTGACCATGCCTGGGTGGGATGGGGTGCAATAAATAGCTTCTATGGAAAAGCTGTGGGGTTGGGGCACTTTGGGCTGCTTTGGTCAATGTTTGCAGCAATTCTTTGGTTTCAAGCCATCATTTTGAGTTTTTGCCTATTTTTCATGGGATGTTTGGAGTTATCAAGGACTTGAAAGATCATCCAGGTCCAAGTTTTCAAGTGAAACCTAAATCTCTCAGCTCAGAAAACAACTGGAGATGAAATGGAAGCTGCTTCAGCTCTTGGTTCCTTCAAGAAGAGTTGTTGCTCCAGGGCAGCCCTGCCTGGGGTTTGTTTGATAGTGAAGCTGGGCAGGGAGTTGGGGAATAAACCCCTTTCTTAGGTCAGATCTGGAGGCCCATCTCATGCTGGCTGCTCTTTGAATGGGGGGCACAAACCTGTGTGGGTTTGTGGAGAGACTGACTGGTGTGATGTGCCTGCTGGGTGCTCCCAGCTCTTCTGGTCTCCTTTTCCTCCAGGTGACTCACCTGGTGATTGAGAGACCACAATTCTTCCACTACAAGCCTGGAGACTACATCTACCTGAACATCCCTGCCATTGCCACCTACGAGTGGCATCCCTTCACCATCAGCAGCGCTCCTGAGCAGCAAGGTGACCACCAGTCCTTCACTCCTTCCATCACCAGCACGTTTTGTGTCACTGGGATGGTGCTTTGTGTCACTGGGATGGTGTTTTGTGTCACTGGGATGATGTTTTGTGTCACTGGGATGATGTTTTGTGTCACTGGGATGATGTTTTGTGTCACTGGGATGATGTTTTGTGTCACTGGGATGGTGTTTTGTGTCACTGGGATGATGTTTTGTGTCACTGGGATGGTGTTTTGTGCCACTGGGATGATGTTTTGTGTCACTGGGATGATGTTTTACATGACCAGGATGATGTTTTGTGTCACTGGGATGATGTTTTGTGTCACTGGGATGGTGTTTTGTGTCACTGGGATGATGTTTCACGTCACTGGGATGGTGTTCTATGTCACTGGGATGATGTTTTGTCACTGGGATGATGTTTTGTGTCACTGGGATGGTGTTTTGTGTCACTGGGATGATGTTTTGAGTCACTGGGATGATGTTTTGTGTCACTGGGATGATGTTTTGTGTCACTGGGATGATGTTTTGAGTCACTGGGATGATGTTTTGTGTCACTGGGATGGTGTTTTGTGTCACTGGGATGGTGTTTTGTGTCACTGGGATGGTGTTTTGTGTCACTGGGATGGTGTTTTGTGTCACTGGGATGGTGTTTTGTGTCACTGGGATGGTGTTTTGTGTCACTGGGATGGTGTTTTGTGTCACTGGGATGATGTTTTGCACCACTAGGATGATGTTTTGCATCACTGAGATGACATTTTGCATCACACAAGGCCTGTCTGGGCGGTTGGCTCTCCTTGGAGGGTCATTCAAAGAGGTGTCCATGCCCATGGAGCAGTTCATGCATGCCTCAACTCACCTACCTCCAGCTCTGCCTGCTCAGGAGTGTTGTATAACCACACGTGCTTGGGTTATTCCAAGCAAGGCGTGGGGACCCAGTGGCACCCCAATGCCCTGCCTGGCTCCAGGGGTGGCCAAGATTTGGGATTTGGGCTTCACTCACCTCTTAGAGCAAACCCAGTCCCCTGCCATGAGCCCAGAGCTGATGTGAAGGACACCAGTGGAGATTGCTGATGGGTCCCCAGGGCTGGAGCTGTGTGGTGCTGGGGCTGTGGGGCAGTTCCTGATGCCCACCCACTGCTCTGCTCCTCCCTGCAGAGACCATCTGGCTGCACATCAGGTCGCTGGGCCAGTGGACCAACAAGCTATATGAGTACTTCCAGCAGCCCAGATTGCCCAGCCTGGAGCCAAAACCCCTCAGCAGGAGCCTGAGGGAGAAGAGGAGCCACTGCCGGGCGCAGGTTGGTGTGGGTGGGGCTCAGCTTTTGGCAAATGCAGAGGTTGGACCTTAAAATGCTGCTGGTGGGCAGATGTCTGAGAGGTGATGGCTTGGCCAAGAAGCTGTGGCTGCTCCTCCCTGGAAGTGTTCTGGGCCAGGTTGGATGAGGCTTTGAGCAACCTGGTCTAGTGGAAGGTGTCCCTGCTGCTGGCAGGGGGGGTGGGACTGGGTGAGCTTTGAGGTCCCTCCCAACCCAAACCCAGTCTGGGGTTCTGGGATGTCCTCTGGCACGTGCAGCTGTCTCTGCCAGATGATCCATCCCCATCAAGCTCCAAAAAAAGCAAAGCAGCCAGGACAGGGCTGGGCTGGATGGGTCCTGCTGAGCTGCTCCCCCCAGGGTCACCCCAGTTCTCAGCCGCCCGTGCAGGGTGTGCTGGGGGTCTCTCCCATGGTGGGGGTGTCCCCTGCAGCCTTGGAGGATTTCACGTCCCACCCTCTGCCCAGGCTGTGTGACCCTGCTGGATGGGACACGAGATGCCCATGAGCACTGCAGCCAGTGATGCTTTGGCTCTTTGGCTTCCAGGAAGGTTTCTGCAGCAGGGCTGGCTCAGCAGGAGGGTCCGTGGCCACCAGCAATGATGGAGCCATTCAGCTGACATCCTACAAAGCCACCAGTGCTGCTGCCCCAGGAGAGGAGGATCCATCCCTGGAGGAGGTGGGGACCATCTCCCACCATCAGCTCCACCAAGACCCCCAGGGTCAGCAGCAGAGCCCCTGTGCCTGTGGGGTGGGGAGGGGGTCTCTGCTCTCAGCAACCCAGCAGCAGCTGCAGGACCAGCTGGAGAAACGAGGTCCAAAGGGACCAAAGCTCATTAAAAAGCTCTTCTTAAAAGGAGCTTCTGGGATGTAAATGGTGGCCACTCCAGGACACTGAGAACCACTGTTGGCTTTTATCCCTCAGCATGAAACACTCTCAGGCTATGGATTCTGTCTGGGCTGGAGGAACCATCCTTGCAGATAACAAATTTACACACATCATTTTTAATGAGATCTTCTCTCCCTGTCCCTCTTTGGTCTTATTTGTCCCCTGGTGAGCAGAGTTCTCCATGCCTGTTCCCACCACCCAGGCCATCATGGTCCCACTAACTTCTGACTCACCCTTCAGCTCGGATGGGGGTTTGGATAGCTGCCTGTTTAATCAGTACTCAAAAGGATTGCCATCCAGATAACATCATCAGGTGATAGGTTCCTGGTGCTGGACGTTGGTGGGATGTCCCACCACAAGTGTGGGCACAGCAATGGGTTTGGCTCAAGGGATGTGTGTGCAGCCTGGAGAAACTCAACTGGAAAAAACCCACCCAAAAACCAACCCAGGGAAGGAGCTGGGTTAGCACTGGCTGTCATGGAGGGGTGAGGAGGAGGAGGAGGAGATGGTCATGGTTCTCTTCACCTCACAGGTCTCCACTGGGCTGGGTGAGACCCATCAGCTCTGCAGCATCAAGGTGAGGGATGTCTCCATCCTCCCCCTGCTCTGCTGAGCAGGGCTGTGCTCACCATCCCTGGGAGGGACAGCACCCAAGACACGTTCCTGGCCACCCCACACGTGTCCCTGTGCACAGATGGTCTCACCTGGGGCTGATGCAAACCCTGCACTGCCAAAGCCCTTCATTCTCCTGCCCACCCCATCCTCCTCTTCCTTTGCTCCCCTCAAGCTCCCCCAAAAAACCCCAAGTTCAGCCTGGGCTCCATGAGCCTGCAGAGCACCTTGAGCACTCACCCTGCTCCCATCTGCACCCTCAGAGCTGGGTTAGCACCCAGGAGCTGCTGGATCTCCCCCATTTCTCCTGTCCCCCAGTGCTACATCGACGGCCCCTTCGGGACCCCGACGCGGAGGATCTTCACCTCGGAGCACGCCGTGCTCATCGGCGCCGGCATCGGCATCACCCCCTTCGCCTCCATCCTGCAGAGCATCATGCACAGGTTGGCTCAGGCTCTGGTCCCACCAGCACATCCCCAATACGAGCTCTGAGGTGGTTTTGGGAAGCACAAGATGTGATGGTAGACCATGGTAGATCCATCTTCCAACCCTTCTCCCTGTGGGCTGAGCACCATGGGGCAGCACCCATCATGACTCCACCTCAGTTCTAACCTTGGGACTCGTCACACTTGGCCATGAGATCCACAGCTTAGTGTCAGCCTTCCCCCTGGGGACTCCTGCTGCAGGAAACCCGCTGGGAAGAGGTTGGCCATGGGCATGGCCCAGAGCTGGTGAGGAAAGGGTGCTCGGGGTCTCCCTGCACAGGTCTGCTGGGGGCTGAGGGGGGTGGGTGGTGGGGCAGGCAGGGCTGCATCTGCCCGTGCAGGTACCGCCGGAGGAAGCAGAGCTGCCCCAGCTGCCACTACTCATGGTGTGAGGACCTGCCAGACGAGGAGATGACACTCAGGAAGGTAGGAGGCTGTGGAGGGGGATGAAGGGCCAAGGTTTGACCTGGGCAGGAAGGCTGCAAGCTCCTGGGCATGGAGAGCTTGTGAGCATCCCTTCCTGGTCCAGGAGGTCTGGGGTGGTGGGTGGGTGGGTGGGTGGATCTGGCCCCCGTGCTGCCTGCCAGCTCTGAAGGAAGAAATGTTTCACACTGAGGGTGGTGAGACCCTGGCCCAGGTCACCCAGAGAGGTGGCAAAAGCCCCATCCCTGGAAACATTCCAGGTCAGGTTGGACGGGGCTCTGAGCAACCTGCTCTGGTTGAAGATGTTCCTGCTCACTGCAGGGGGTTGGACTGGATGAGCTTTAAATGTCCCTTCACCCCAAACCATCTGTGATTCCATGACTCTGTGAAGCAGAGGCTGCTGTGTCCCCCCAGGTTGACTTCATCTGGATAAACCGGGACCAGAAGCACTTTGAGTGGTTTGTCAGCCTGCTCACCAAGCTGGAGATGGAGCAGGCTGAGCAGGAGCCAGGGGGTGAGCGGGGGGCAGGACCCCAGCGCCCTCCCCATGCCAGGGCTGCCCGGGCCCATGCTGGGGGGCATCAACCCCACCCAACATGGGGGCACGATGTGGGGCTGGAGCCCCTGTCTGCAGCCGGGCTCCCCTTGGACACCCAGGGCGGTTTCTGGAGATGCACATGTACATGACATCAGCCCTCAGCAAGAACGACATGAAGGCCATCGGGCTGCAGATGGCCCTGGACCTGCTGGCCGCCAAGGAGCAGAGGGACTCGATCACAGGGCTGAGGACCAGGACCCAGCCTGGCCGCCCTGACTGGAGCAAGGTGAGGCCTGACCCTGCCTCACCACCAAAATGATGCTCATGGGAAGGGAGCCATGTCCCAAGACCCTGCTCTTCAAGGGGGACACCATGGGAGAGCATGAGGATGGACCAGGATACCCAGACTTGGGGAAGCCTCTGCCCCTGGGGCTCAGGGAGGCTGAGCTGTGCCAGGTGAGAACGGGCTGTGCCACCATCTCCTCTTCTCCTCTCACCTGGGCTCTAGGTGTTTGGGAAGGTGGCGGAGGAGAAGAGAGGGAAAGTCCAGGTCTTCTTCTGCGGCTCGCCAGCACTTGCCAAAGTCATCAGGGCGCACTGCGAGCACTTCGGCTTCCGCTTCTTCAGAGAGAACTTCTAACACCCACCCTCGCCTCCTCCCTGTCCCAGCCAGCCCTGGTCCAGGGTGATGGGCACCAGCACTGGGTCCTGCTGCCCTGGCCATGGTGGCTCCCAGCTGCCCCTCGGTCAGAGCTGGGGAGGGTGGGATGCACAGAGAGCAGGGGATGGAGAGGGGAAGGGGATGAGCTGAACCATGGGGCTTTGGGGTGGAGGGGACAGAGGCCTGGAGGGGATGGGGTCCTGTGGTCCTTTGGGGTGGAGGAGGTGGGTGTCCTGGAGCATCCATGCAAAGGTTTTGAGGGAGCAAGGACCAGTGTCCCAGAGCACTTTGAGATGGGGGAGATGGGGTCCTGGAGCACCTTGCAGGGCTTTGGGGTGGAGGGGACAGGATCTTGGAGCCCTTCAAGGTGGAGGGAACAAGTGTCCTGGAGCACCTTGCAGGGCTTTGGGATGGAGGGGACAGGATCTTGGAGCCCTTCAAGGTGGAGGGAACAAGTGTCCTGGAGCACCTTGCTGGGTTTTGGGATGGAGGGGACAGGATCTTGGAGCCCTTCAAGGTGGAGGGAATAAGTGTCCTGGAGCACCTTGCTGGGTTTTGGGGTGGAGGGGACAGGGTTCTGCATCACTTTGCAGGGATTTAGGATGGAGGAGGTGGGGTCCTGGAGCACCTTGTAGGGCTTTGGGATGGAAGCCTTGGGGATGGAGGAGATGAATGTCCTCCATTGCATTGCAGGGCTTTGGGGTGGAGCCCTTTGGGATGAAGGGAATGAGTGTCCTGGAGCACCTCACAGGGCTTTGGGATGGAGCTGTTTGAGATGGAGGGGATGGGATCCTAGAGTGCTTTGGGATGGAGGGAACCAATGTCTTCAAGCATCTCACAGGGTGTTGGGATGGAGGAGTTGGGGTCCTGCATCACCTGGCAGGGTTTTGGGATGGAGCCCTTGGGGACGGGGTTCTGGAGCCCCTCATGGGGCGTTGGGCTGGAGCTCTGGGGGGTGGCGGGCTGGGGTCCCGCAGGACCCTGCGGAGCGGTGCCCACAGGAGGGCACTGCAGCCCCGGGAACCGGGACCGTGCTGCCCGCCCGGGACCGGGCTGCGCTGGCCTGGGACCCCCTGGGACCCCCACCCACGGACAGACCTGCCCGTGCCCACTGCCCCAGCCCACCCCTGGGGCAGTCCCCGCACCTCCGGCTGCTCCTTCCCCGAGGCCACCAACATTTTTCTGCAAAGAGAAAGAATTTCTCAGCCCCCCCCACCCCCCAGACCCCCCCGCCCCCCCCGGCCCCACTTTCCAGCCCAGAAGAATTTTTCCTTCATTTTGCACCAGGAAAACCAATAATTCCGTGGTGCTGGGAGGGCACAAACCGGGACACAGGAGGGGCTGCTTCAACATGAGGAGAAACTTCTTTAGTGTGAGGGTGCCAGAGCCCTGGGCCAGGCTGCCCAGAGAGGGTGTGGAGTCTCCATCTCTGGAGATGTTCAAACCCACCTGGACACTTTCCTGTGTGACCTGGTGTAGGGACCCTGCTCTGGCAGGGGGGTTGGACTGGATGATCTCCTGAGGTCCCTTCCAACCCCACCACTCTGGGATTCTGTGATGCCACGCAGCTGATGCACCTTGAGGTGCCTGCAAGTATTTGGTCCCCCAGAAAAGTCACAGCAGCCCCAGGAAGGTGTCACCACAGCGGGAAGCCCAGGACAGAGCCCTGAGTGGCAGCAGGGGCTGAGCTCCTGTGCTGGTTGCACTGGGCCAGCACTGGGCTGGCACCAAAACCCAGCTGCTCACTCACTCTGCCCCCACCCAGGGGACAGTGGAGAGGATTGGAAGGAGAAGGGCAAGGAGACTCACGGGCTGGGATAAAAACTATTTAGTAATTAAAATAAAATGATCATGATAACAACAGTAATAACAGAATATGCAGATGAGTGCTGCCCAGGGCAGTTGCTCACCACGCCCTGACCGATGCCCAGCCTGTCCCAGCCAGCGATCCCGGAGCACAGACAGTCCCCAAACCCAAACCGCAACCCCGGGAGAGCCAGAGCCCGAGCCATCCCCGAGAGAATCCCCAGCTCTCCATCAGCCCTGGCTCATGTCCTGCCCATGGGGACAGGAGATGGAATATCTCCTTGGCAGAGCCAAATGCCAGTTGGGGGTTTGCTAATTACTGCGCTGCCCCCTCCCAGTCCTTTGCACTTGCAAACTGGCAAAACGCGATGACCTTGGACTTCCAGCAGCAACTGAAAACATCAGCACCTGATCAACATTCTTCTCCTGACAAACCCCACACTGGAACCAGAGCACAGCTACTCCAGCTCCTGAGGAGACAATTAACTCTGTCCCAGCAAAACCAGGATAGCCCCACTGCTGCTGGTTGCCTCAGTGAGCACAGAGGCCCCCAACCTTATCCTTTACCCTAAACCAGTAGCTGATATGGGAGCTGGGAGGAGCTGGGTTGGGCAATCAGCAGGTGGTGAGCAATTGCACTGGGCATCCCCCATTTGTACATTCTATTACTCTTATTATCATAATTATTTTTATTATTATTATTTTAAATTTAAATTTAAATTTAAATTTTAAAATTTTATTTCAATTATTAAATTATTTTTATCTCAACCTGTGAGTTTTCTCACTTTTACCCTTCTGATTCCATCTCCCATCTCCCGCACAGGGGAGGGTGAGCGAGCGGCTGCATGGTGCTTGGCTGTCGGTCGGGTTAAACCACCACACTCTGCAAAAAGTCTCCTCAGCTCTGCACTCCCCATCGTGGCTCCACGTCCCTTCTAAGCTTTGGCCAAGGAAACCAAACCTGCTCAGGGTCTCTGTGAGAGATCCACGCTGCAAAACAGAGCCTGGATGTGACCCCAAACCCATGGGCTCATATTTTACTGGCATTGCCACAACATCAGCCCATGCCACGTAATTAAGGGGGGCTGTTTCAATCAGGGGATGATGTAAAATAAAATCCTGCTCACCACATCTAAGGGAAAATGAGGACAACTGCAGCCTCCTGGGGCTTGCAGGGCAATAAACACCCTCCCTGCACACGGAATCAGGGGGGTTTCAGGGATACCCTCCTGGGATGACTCCATCCACACACACATCATCTCCTTCACGTTGCCAAAGGTGCCAGGAAGAAGAAGAAAAAAGCAAGCAAAAAATAAAGTGGCTGTAAGTGGGTGGCCGAGGAAACCACGCTCCTGTCACCTGTCAGGCAAAGTTAATTACCTCTCCCCCGTTTATAAACAGAATGACTCATTATGCCTCTGCTGATAATGACTTTCTCTCCACATCCCCACTGAATTGCAGGGTGCCACAGCGCTCTCGTGCTTGCAGGAGCTCCAGAAAGAAAAAGAAAAAAGGAAAAGGAAGAAAGAAGAAGAAAAAAAAGCAAATTTATCTGGTTTTGAGCATCACAGCACCAGGGCACCCAAAGCAGAGGGATTTTGGGGAGAAATCATGCAAAACACCCAACAAACAGAGATGTCACCCTGGTGGGAAGCACACAGCCATGCTTTTCAGGAGTCTCACAAGCTGGGTGGGCTTTGGTTTTTATTTTCCCTTTGGAGGAAGGTGTCAGTGTCTGGGGACAGGGCGATGCGTGGCGTGTCCCCTCTGCGGCTGGCAGCCTGGCCGCCCACCAGCACACACACACACCGTGGCCTCTGCAGCCCTACACATGGTTTGGCTTGTTGGAATTGGGTTGTTCCTGCTGTTTTGGGGTTTGTGATGTACCCCCAGAGGGGGGTTTGTGCCTGCTCCCACCCTGTGGGGTGTTTTCCATCGCTGGTGGGCACAAGGACAGGCTGATGCTCAGCAGATGGTGGAGGAACGTTCTCCAAAGGGGGATGGAGGCAGCAGCAAGGTCACTGCTGACATGATGAGCACTGAGCTGCTCACGTCCCAGCCAGGCCCATGAAAAATTAATGCATTTCTTCCCTTTCCATCCGCAGAAGCTCTGTCAGCTCCTGCTTTGCCCCACATCTCCTCTTCATCGGGCGTTTCCTTTGCATCCGAGGAATAAATGATGAAAAGATGGGGAAGTCGGGGAGGATTCCTGCTGCTCACGGGGTTTTTGGCGCTGGAGCAGTGGGATACAGGCAGCCTTGGCAAACTGAGTCACAGCCAGGATGGGAAACGGCACCCAGAGAGGGGCTGCTACCCCCAAAACCCCAAATCCACTTTGTTTTGGGGTTATTTTTCAGGTTAAAGCAACAGGAGGTTCCGAATCAGGAGCTGGGGAGGCAGGGGGTGAAGTTAGCTAATGATGAAGCTCCTGATTAATGCCTTCCCTTGGCTGCCTTCGTTATTGTGATTACACCAGGCTGTAGCATAGCAACAGCTAATTGTTGGTTGGATGCAAAGTGCATAATTCCCTGTATTAAAATTTTATTAAGATGTAATTGCATTCATCTTGCAGCAGCAGAGGATGCTTCCAAGATGTCGAGAAGAGGCAGCAGCGCTTTGGTTGGAGCTCTGCTGTGTTCACCCCGAGCTGATGGGGTTTCAAGTGATGGTTGAGCCTTGGGACCATCACTTTTGGGGGTGTTGGGGTGTCAGGGGTCCGTGGTGCGGGGCTGGGGCTCAGGGCTGGATTTCAGGCTGGAGAAGGTTGGCTGAGAGCCTCGAGGCTGCGGTGACTCTCACACAGAATATTGGGTGCAGAATATTTCCTGACAAACCCTCGATATGTGAATTTTCACCCACTGACAATGGAAAATGAGGATTTTTAGGGGTGATGAAGCACTGCACAAGGAGGGTTTTGCAACCTGTTGTGAACAAGAAACTAAAAGAGGAACTTAGAGCTGCCAAAAGCCCTTTGCTCCTCCACCACCTCCATCCCTGCTCCTCCAAAATCCAGACAGAGAGGGAAACCTCAAAGAAACCATATTTATTTATTAGCAGTGTGCTCCTATTTGGCATATTCCATCACTAAGTGGTCCTGGTACATGGATATTATTCACTTAAGTAATCAATCACTGCCAACAAATTACAGGATACAGGGAATGAAATTAGCAAAATGAACTATGGATGTAAAATTCATTTGAAATTCAATTTAGGAGCAACATTAGCTTTCAATTAGTCTGCCCAACTGCTTGAGCATCAGTTTGTCTATCGGATTCTTAAATAAATGTAATTAACCTTTGCCGTTAAATTGTTGTTGATTTCATTGATATAATTATTATGCGACTCCTAATATTTTGCTTGGATGATATCTCATTAGCTGATGGCTTCTAATTAGGGATAGGAAGGACTGGTGGGGATTTCTGGGTCTTCTTGGTGGGACAGGGGAAGGAGATGTTCCAGAGCAGGGAGTTTGGGTGTGAATTTTCATGTGGGGAGGGGACATGATGTGCTACGACTTTCCCCAGTACAACTGGTCCCAAACTGGTGGAGCTGAGGACTGAGGAGCAGAAGGTGCCAGAGGTGCCAGGGACCGTGTGTGGCTGCAGTGGTAAATTGGGAATGGAATGAAGTTTTTTTGGGGCAGGAAAAGTTGTTTTTGAAGCTGGTGACTCCCTGCAGAGAAGAGGATCGGGGACCATCCCGTGTCATCAGGGAGTGAGAGGCTCTTCCGCAGCCAGCAGCTTCCTGTCTGAATTTCCAGCGGGGAGATGGATGAGACAGAGGAGTTAATTAAAGAGCAGTAACTCATTAGCTGGGGTCTCAGCATGGGCTGGGCTGAGCAGAGCCATGACACTCCCCAGGTCACAGGTAGCCCCTCATTCACACCCAACAACCCCAAGAGTTGTTTTTCCCCCCAAAAGCCAAATCTCTTGGACAGTTATTTCATTCCCACGAGTTATTTTGAACAGAGAGAGCTTCCCCCCCTTTCAGCTGCAGGGGTTTGGTGAGGTCATAAATCCAGGGGCTATCTGAGATCTCGGGCTAATTCTGCTCCTACTGAAGCCGATGGAAACATTTCCACTGACGTCAGCGGGAGCAGGATTGATCTCCACGCACGGACGATTTGTTCCCGAGGTTTGAAGAATTCATTTCCTCCTTCCATTGCCAGAGACAGATAGCAGCAGTGGAGGTAGAGGAGTCATCTAATAACCACGTATGAACACATGAATCATCAGCTGAGTGCCCAGCGCGGGAGGAGGCGGCAAGGAGAATCACTGAGCTCCATGGCGAGAAAAAGGGATTTTTACAGATGGGCAATGTGGAAAGAGATAATAATTGCAATGGAAATGTTTTCATGCTAGCATCCCAAGTGTGTCTTTTAATCATAGAATCATTGGGAGCTGGAAGGGACCCACCAGGATCATCAGTCCAACTCCTGCACAGGACAGTCCCAACATTCACACCATGTCCCCTTGGCCAAATGCTGCTGGAATCTTGTCAGGCTTGGGGCCATCAGCACCTCCCTGGGGAGCCTGTGCCAGTGCTCCACCACCCTCTGCCTCAAGAACCTTTTCCTCAAGCCCTATTTAACTGCATTGGGGTATCCCAGGCCTCTGCTGAAATCCCTTATCCCATGCTGGGGAAAAAAAAAAAGCACCTATGATATTTCTTTATGATTCACTTTCAGGACATGATTTGTTTTTGGAGAGACCTAACCAAGCTGGGATGAGCCATCACCCCGGTGTGGGGCAGGCAAAAGAGCCTGGAAGTTTTACCCAAACACCTTATTTTTAGTATTTCATTTTAAGGAAGGAAACCATCCATTTGGTTTTTTCCATCTCACGATACCTCCTGTAGAGCACTTGAAGAACCTGAGAGCAGAAAGATGTGTCCTGCTCGAGCTATCACATCCACCACAGCACGGAGAAGCATCGGTGGGATGGGGAACTCATTTGCAATGGAAATGCCGCGGGTCCTGCGCTCCCTCTGCGCACACAGAGCCGAGAACCTTTCATCATCTCAAAACCTCTTTGCATCTCACCCTATGATTTTGTTTTCACGGCGCGTGACAAACAAGACTAAGGACTACTCACTCAGACAAAGGAGTGGGGTGTGTATGTGTGTCTTTATTGCCATGGAAACCATCTTTGGGCCAAGCTAAAAAGAATAATGCCTTTCAGACCACTCCTGCTTTGCAAAGCCACCGTGATCCCAACGTTGGAGAGGTCCCTACAGCGCACAACCTTCACCACCTCAGGCAACCAAAGGTCAGCACCCCGTTCTGCACCTTTTTATACACATTCTGGCTTAATTAAGTGCAACCCCAAAATGCACCAAGTGTCACACTTGCACTGCTGCTTGTCTCCCAGCCCTCTGGGAGGGAGGTTCTCCTCTGTTTGCTGGGGTTCTCCTCTGTTTGCTGGGGTTCTCCTCTGTTTGCCCCGGGGGAGATAAGAGCAAAGGATGGTGCTTTGCAAGCCCAGGGTGAGGCGGTGAAGGTGGCACGGCAATGCCATGCCTCCAGTAAATACCTTCCTGGCTCTGCTAATGGAGTTAATGTGGTAATTAAGATGCTCACCGAGTGTTTTCTTACTCGATTAATTTAAAACCAGTGGAAGGTCAATGCATCATTTCTGGAGCTCCCTAAATGGGTGTCCTGGTGTGAGCTGGGCCGGAGCTGGTTCTGTTCAGCAGCTGGAGCAGCGCTGGGGGTTGGGTTCAGCTGGGATTTGTCAGGAGAGAAACGCTGAGAACATCCCCATGTTGGCATTGGTGTCCCTGGCACTGAAGGACTTTGTGTCTGTCCCTCTGCAAGCGCAAGAGCTCAGGGGTGAGGAATATTGCCATGGATCAGCTCCATGGGCACTGGGCTCTGCCAAGGGGCTGTTCCAGCTCCTGTCCCCCATGGGCAGGAGATCCATGAGGGGCTCTTCCTCCCTGGCTCTCTCTGGCTCTCGCTCGGGCTCTGGCTCTCCCGGGATTGCGGTTTCGGGTCGGGATTGTCGCTGCTCCGGGATCGTTCTCTGGGAAGGGGCCGGGCTGGGTGGGTGGGTGCTGAGCAATGGCCCTGGGCAGCGCTCATTGGCAGATTCTATTAATATTACTATTATCATTACTATTTAAATATCTTTATTATATTAAGTTTTATTCTATTTCCATGATGGAATTGTTCTCCTCTCCCCCTACGAGTCTCCTTCCCCTTGCCCCCCAATTCTCTCCCCTGTCCCCTGGGTGGGAGTGAGCGAGCGGCTGGGTTTGGCTGCCAGCCCAGTGCAACCAGCACAATGTAGATTTCAGCACGGGGAGTCTGTAGAGGTATAAAAGACCTGGGGGAAGGTGGGTTTGGACCCCATGACAGGGGGTTTGGAGTAGATGAGCTTTAAAGTTCCTCTCCAACCCAAACCAGTCGAAGATTCTACATGGGGTGAATCCCAGTGCACAAACCGGGCTGGGAGTGTTGAGGGATGTGCAGAGGGCTCCGTGCTCAGCCCAGCTCCTTGTCCCTGCTCCGAGATCCAATAAAATGTGGGAAAGGGGAATTTTGCCACTGTCTGGGAAAGCACAGCCCCACTGCAAACGGACTGGGCGTTACTGGGAGAGTTCAGACCATAAGCGGGGCTGATGGTGGGAGATGCCTTTTGCCTCACAGCAACGCACAGGTGAGGCCTGTCAGGTCCTCAGCAGGAAAATTAATGCCGTATCGCTAAAAAAAACCCCACTTTTTTTTTACCAAGATTGCTGACAAATTTGTAATTATTTTAATTAAAAAAAAAACCCCAAAACACCTCACGGGTTGTTTTAATTAAAAAAACCTCTCCCTGGTTATTTTAAATAACGGGACTCTCACAGGTTATTTTAATTAATCAGCCCCTGACAGGTTATTTTAATTAAAACCCGTCACTTGCAGGCGGCTCCGCTGTCGCGGCTCCTCCTTCCCGCCCGCCCGCCGCTCACCGCCCTCACCGCCCTCACGGCGCGCCGCGCGCTCCCATTGGTCAGCACCTTCCTTTCGCCCCGCCCCTCACTTCTCCATTGGCCAAGGCCTTCGGCTCGCCCCGCGCCGCGCGCTCCCATTTGCCAAAGCTTTAGATTCTCCCCGCCCTTCACGCTCCCATTGGCTAAAGCTTAAGATTTGCCCCGCCCCTCACGCTCCCATTGGCGGCGCGGGGGGAAGGCGGGGCGCGGCTGCTCTTCACCGTGCGCCCCCGCCCCCGGGGTTCCGCCGCCGGCGAGGCCCGCGCCCCCGCAGGTAGGACCCGGCCCGGCCTCCCGCCGCGCCGCTCCGGGCCCCTCCGCTCCGCCCGGGAGGCCTCGCTCAGCCCCTCCGGAGGAGCCTCGCTTCTCTCAGCCCCAGCCGGGCCCCCCGCGGCCCCCTCTCCCTTCAGCGTTACCGGTAACCGCAGCCCCGGCGCTCCCGGAACGGTGCGTTTTGTCAGCCGGTGGCCCGGGGCAGCTCGGGTGGGCTGGGGAGGGAGCCGGGGCCGGGCGGGGTGTGGGTGAGCGGGTGCGCTCGGCCCGAGCTGGGCGGTTTGGGGTGTCTGTGGGAGGGGAACGCGGGAATACGGGTGCGGGAGGAGCCCGGCGCTGCCTGGCGAAGCTCCGCGGGCGAGATGAACCCACCTCCCGCAGGAGAAACTGTGCTAGTCGAGGCCTCCCCGCCCTCCTGACACCCCGCGTGAGGGGAGGCCGAGCTGCCTCCTCCTCCTCCGCCGCGGCGGCGTCTCGGTGGGGCGCGGGGGGGTTACCTGGTGAGAGGTGTGCGGTGTGCTCTGTGTGCGGGATCTGGGGAGTAAACCCGGGTGGGGTGAGGCTCTGGGGGAGATGCGAGGGCTGGAGCAGCTCTGCTGTGAGGACAGGCTGAGAGAGTTGGGGCTGTTCAGCCTGGAGAAGAGAAGGCTCCAGGGAGACCTTCCAGTGGCCTCCCAGTACCTGAAGGGGCTCCAGGAAGGCTGGGGAGGGACTTTGGCCAAGGGCAGGGAGTGACAGAACAAGGGGTGATGGCTTGAAAGTGGCAGAGGGGAGATGGAGCTGAGATGTGAGGAAGAAATTGTTTGGTGTGAGGGTGGTGAGACCCTGGCCCAGGTTGGCCAGAGAAGCTGTGGCTGCTCCTCCCTGGAAGTGTTCTCGGCCAGGTTGGATGAGGCTTTGAGCAACCTGGTCTAGTGGAAGGTGTCCCTGCTGCTGGCAGGGGGGTTGGGACTGGATGAGCTTTAAGGTCCCTTCCAACCCAAACCCATCTGGGGTTCAATGAATAATTAAGGAATCCTGTTGTGCAGCCCAGCCTCTGCTAGGAGAGACTTGGGTGAGTATTTATTCAGGTTGGCTGCTGGTACAGAATGACAGACAAGGCTCAGGCAGCTCCTCTGAGTGTATTCCTGGGGAAGATGTTGACCCTGGCCAGGCACCGGGTTGTCCCTGCTCAGGTGTGGATGCTCCTTCACTCGGTTAACTCATTTCACGTGCATTTGTGTTTGTACCTGAAATGTCCAGGTATAACAAAAACAACACACAGGCACTCACTGTGAGGCTGAGATGCTTGGTCAGGTATTCATAAAGCTAAACTCAACTCAGAATATTTTCTTATTCTTTAGTTTTTCACCAGGAGCTTAAGATGCATCACTGAAACTGCTTCTGTAGCAGCAACGGAGCTGGGGAAGGGTCTGGAGCACAAGTGTGCTGAGTTCCCGGCTGAGGGAACTGGGGGTGCTGAGCCTGGAGCAAAGGAGGCTGAGGGGAGACCTTCTGGCTCTGTCCAAGTCCCTGCAAGGAGGGTGCAGAGAGGTGGGGGTGGGTCTGTTCAACCAAGGACCAAGGGACAGGACAAGAGGAAATGGGCTCCAGTTGTGGCCAGGGCAGTTGAGATGGGATGTGAGGAAGAATTTCTTTGCTGAAAGGGTTCTGAGGCATTGGAAGGGGTTGCCCAGGGCAGTGGTGGAGTCCCCATCCCTGGAGGGATTGAAGAGTCGTGTAGACACAGTGCTGAGGGACATGGGTCAGTGGGGACTGGTCAGTGTTGGGTTCATGGTTGGACTCGATTATCTCAAAGGTCTTTTCCAACCACTGATTCTCTGAAACAAGAGGTTTCCCTTTGCTGGAATCAGTGGAGTAACAGCCACCTGTAAACCTCTTTCTATGAAGATTCATGAAGAGCTTCCAGCAGGTGCTGTAGCAGGTACAACAAGGTGAAATCTGCTCTGCTAGGAGGGCTGCAGCTACGTGGTTGTTGTGCTGGAGGTTTGTTAGTACAGGAACAGTCACCCGACTTCATTCACAGAGACGTGACCTATATGTGCTCTCTGTTTTGCCTTTGGGAATTCCCAGCCACTTGGAACAGTGTGAAGGGGAGAAAACCTCACCAACACCCTCTCTGGGGAGGGGGAAATTAAAATAATATCCCTATTTTTGGTAAGAGCTAGAATGAGTGCAGGTGAATACTTGGACACTGAGGACAGTACGTTCCAGGATCATATATTGACTGTGACTTTCTTCAAAGTACACCTTGCAGATGAGCTGCTACAGGCCTTGCACGGGAGTTTGTGGAAGATTTCTCAAACTGAAAGAACTTTTGGGGCACTTTAGTGTAAGGCAAAGTGATGAGAACACAAATAGGATGTGCTTATGTTGTAGCTGCAGGTAGGTTTGAGCATCCATGGGTTGTTCTGCTTCTGTCCGTGTGGAGAAGCTTAGGAAGGATGTTTGATAGCAGTATTCTGATGTGAAGTTTCAGCTAATATTTTATATATAATAAATGTTACAAATGAGGCAAATACCTCCCAGCTTCCCAGGTAGTGGAAGAGGATCAGTCTATGTACAGGGGAATGATCTTCCCATTCTTCCACACGATGCTTGTTGGCTTCAGGGGAGCACAGCCCAAAAAATGTGGGGATTTTGGGTCTTTATTTTTTTTTTACTATTAGGAACTTGAGCCTCTTGGCTTGTTCCATTAGACACAGGAGTTGCCAGTAGTTAATAACTCTCCTAGTTAGAGCTGGCCAAGCAAGAAAGGTTTCTAAGGACCTTATGTGCCTCTAAACCTGGCAAGTTGCAACGAGCCTTAACAATATTTAATATCTCTGTGGAGGCATCTTGCCCTGCTCAGGTGTTCTTTGGCATAGCTGTGAAACCTGGGTGAAATATTGCACTCCATGTTACTCAAAAGCATTGTTTTCACTCCAGTGAACCACTAACCCTTCAGATACAGTTGGTGATCAGTAAATATAATGGAGATCAAAGCCATCTCCATTATCCAGGTGCTCTTTGTACCCTTTTAATAAAGCAAATCACAGCAAATCCCTTTTTTCCCCCCCAATAAGATGTAACTTCCCTGGTGATTTTGTCAGCCCAGCTTGTGGAATGACTTGGCTTTAATAAGGAGATACTGACACGAAGCCCCTTCAGGTGGTGCCTCAGGAAGTCCTTTAACTTTTCATGAGGTAATAATGTCCCTGTCTGCGTTTGGGGTGGTAGCTCTTTCTTTGTAAAATAATCAATAAAAATCTCCTAAAGCAGTGCCTGGCTGAAACTGCCCCTTTTTGTATCACGCAGTGTGTTACACAGCTAAAAATTAGTAGGGACCTGAAATGATTAGTACCTGGCTGGAGGCCCAGAAAGAGGGGAAAGCTGGGTCTGGAAAGCAGCATTTGACAGTAATTTTCTGTAAGACAAGTTGTCTTGAGCTCTTTCACCGTCCAATTGAGTCTTTAACAATAATACTCCTGTTTGTGATGTTGAGTCTATAGCAGGGAAACAAGAGGGGTGCTCCTGGCCAGCCAGGGCACACACTATGATAAACAACAGGTCTTGGGTGACTGCTTCAGAGAAATAGGTAAAAATGTGTTTAAAAAACAAAACAAAACAAAAAAACCCAAAAAACCCCCCAAAAATCCCCAAACCAACCAACCAAAAAACCTCCAACAAAAAGCCTCCCAAATATTTTAATAATTACTATTTTCTAGGAGTGGCAATGGTTGCCTGCAGTCCTGTTGTAACATGAGCAGGTGAGAATCAAAATTACTGCTTTTAGGTCTTTTCTCCTAAATGGGCTTCCATGGTTTTGTTCTTTCTGTTCAGAAAAGCTGACTTCTTCTTTGTTAAAAGAGAAATAAGAAGTTGAATTTCACCGAGGTTCCATTTAAAGTAGCTCTCTTTCTCTGAGCTTTTAATTGAGACAGAAGATTAAAAGGCATCTACTTGTGGTGTTTTTTCCACTGGTTACTTTAGAGTCTGGGTTTGGTTTTAATGAACTAGCTTTATGTCAGAGCTCAGTCAAAACTTTTAAGATCTCATTTCTGCTGGTTTTCAAAGCAGGTTGACTCATCAGTTTAGCTGACCTAAAATGTTGGAAGATGTTCCCCTTTTTTACAGTATTACCATTTTGTGATTTTTCCCTTTTTTTTTTCCCCCCTTAATGCTAAAATTGTGATGTTTCTAAATAAAAATTTGGGGAACAAGCAGTGATATTTGGAGCCTATTTGCTCACACAGTTAAAAGTTGTCCAACTTTTCTGTAGTTACACTGAATTTGCACTTTGCATCTCTAAAATAAAATGTCAATTTGCCTTCCTAACAGCACTCCCCCATGCTCTACAGTTGTCCCTTTTGCTTCTATTTTCTCACCTCATCTCCTCTCATCATCCTTTCAGCTCCCTGCCCCTTCACCGTGTCTTGGCAGCGCTGGAACGTGGCTGTTTGGCTTTTTAATCCCTCCTCACCACCCAGCTTTGTGCCCTACTTGCCCACAGAGCCACAGGTGAACCTCAGCACTTGCTTTTAATCTGGGTGAAGCAATGTGCAAAGCCACGACAGGACAGAGAGACTTTGTCATGATCTAGCTAATATTTAACAAAATTTAACTTGAAAACCACCCGTAGCTTCTGTGTTTTCAATGTTAATATTGAATTTGAAATATTGGAGGTGACAGAGAAAATGAGAACCTTCTGAAGCAAGCTCGCTGCTAATTCCTAAGGAAATAAGTTTTTAATTAGTGTCTTATCTCAAGTATGGTACCTTTTCTTTTATCCTCATTTATATTGCTTGTATTATGAGAGTTAAAGGTCAGCTGGTGTCCTTTGATATGGGAGTTAGTTGGCTGGTGTCACTTTGTAAAGTCTGATTTACAGACTCTTGGTTACATGCAGCTTGTTGAGCACAAAATCAACTGGTTTGGCCGTGTTTTCATGTTGTCTAAAGTCACACTTTTGGGAGTTGGAGGTGTTCAGGGAATACCCATGTTGCTGCCCATGCAATATTTACTGTGTAGAGACAGACTTTGGAGCATTGAAACTTGGCTTTTCCAGGAATGATCATAAAATCATCAACTGTTGTGAGCTGGAGGGACCCACCAGGATGATGGAGTCCAACTCCTGTCCCTGCACAGGACAATCCCAACATCCACACCATGTCCCTGAGGGCCTTGGCCAAATGCTATATTCCCTGTTTCATTATCATAAAAACCTTAACACAGAATTTTCTGAAGCAACTGTAAATACTGAGCAATAAATTAGTGACAGTAGGAAAACCCTCAACCTTTTATCTTGGTCTTTAAAATTTACCTCCTTCTGACCTTGGTGAGGTGGAGAATAATAAGGTTTATGTTTGATTAAGGTTCTTGTCACATGGGCTTTCCACAGAAATATTAGTATAAGGATGTGTCCAAGAGCAGGTCAGACTTTTAAACCTCAGAAGTGTGTTTGTAGTGTGGATACAGGTCAAGACATGCATAAATAATTTGGATTAAAGAGTAAACTCTGCCTAAAGAACCTCACTTGAGCAAAGGGTTTCCCTGTCTAGCAGGATCCAACCTTTCTGCTCTGATGTTCCCTGGAGAAGGTGCTGGGGAGGGACCACAGCTCAGCAAGTGGGAAGGGTGGTGGTGGTGGTGGTGACCCCATATCTGCTGGGTTTTAGGACCAGGTAAGAAACAGCTGGAGTGAGTGAGTGTAAAATGAGCTTGACTTGGTGGTAGAGCACTTGATCTTCTACATGGTGGCAGCTAGGAAGGTGAATGCTTGGTTTAGCTTCTAAAGTGGCTTTATTCAGGCTCAGTGTTCTCTGTCCTGCTTCTTGCTGTGGAAAATGAAACCTATTCCAGAGCTTTAGAAGTTTCTCTGTGTCCCTTGTAGGGTGCTTGTGAGTTTAGTTCAGGCTGTGTGATCAGGGTGTCCCTGAGCTGGTGTAGCACAGGAAATGTGGCTGTTCATGGGTTTCTTTTCCTCTTTTTAATTGCATTAAGGTATGCAGGAAATTCCAGACAGTTTTGAAACAAAAGAGGTTTATCAGGAGCATCTGGAGCTGGTGAGGCCATCAGGCTTCCCTTGGAGGTGAGAACTCTGGATCTGTATTTGGGTTTCTCAATCTTGGAGGTGCCAAAGGTTGACCTTGCCTTCAGTAAGTGTACCTAATGCTGGAAAAGACAGTTTTGTTCCCCTTAAACTTTGATTTCCATGTTGAAAATGAAATGGTTTCCCTGTTTCTTTCTGGGTGTGGTTTTCCTGAAGAAGCATTTTTCCTGTTTTCCTTCTCAAAGGAAATCTAGATCTGTATAGAATGAGCTTATTTTACCAGTTATTTACCAAATTTACTCTATTTAATGAATATTTTCATTTCCCATAGAAATTTCTCAATAATACCGAAAGATACCAATTAATTGCTGAAAAAAAACACTTGAAGAGATAAAAAATTGTTTCTGTTGGTCAGTTGAAATGGGTGAATGTCAACCACATTTCCCTCCCTGCTTCCTTAACAGCATGTTCAGTGCTGCAAGGTAACTGTGACAAGAAAATAATCTTTACAGATCACACCCCACCAGTGCAGTTCTCATTGCTTGTGGTGGGATAAATTCCCACAGAGCACACCTGAAGCTTTCAGATCTAACCTGGGTGATTGGTATCTCCATTTCATTTTTGAATGCCTGTGATATTTGCCACATGGAGTTGTTTAAATGGAGCTGAAGATTATCCAGTCAGGTAAAACTTCACACAAATATTTAATTTTACTTTTTTTAATTCATATTTTCCCTGGGAAGCTGTGGAATTGCCTTGTGTAGTTTGGTGTTGGATTAAATGATATTATAGTGATTTGACTGAGGAGGAAATAATGGCTGGCTGCTGGCTTCACTTTCTTTCTACTGATTTGTTTTAAGCAGCATTTGAGCAGACAGAGGGATTAATTGTTAAATTATTTATTGAGCTATTTAAGAGCATGGTTTGCACTGGTAACCAGTTGTCACGAGCTGGGTTAGTGAGCTGAGCTGGGTGTGTTTAGTTGCTGAGTGTCTCAAGACTTCAGAGGGAGAGGGATGATGTTGTATGTCCACAGAAACCTCTGTCAAATGGACATAATTATCTGAAAATAGCATTCTGGTTTGTGGTTTGAAGTGGAGGGACCTTTGAAAATACTTTTTTTTTCCCCCTCCTTTGTCTATGCCTGTTTGATTGACATTTCTGCTTTTTGATAAGCAAAAAAATTTTCTTTAGCCTGTATTGTTAAAAAACTTTGATTTTTTGGGGAGTTGAGCTATGACTTCCAGACATTTATTCATCAAGCTCTCCTGTTTAAAAAGGTACCTGAATACCAAGCTGGATACAGAAAGCTGCTGGTTATGTTTTCTTAGCTGGTTTTGTTAAGTTCTTTAAAAATAAAATGAAATAAGATAGTGTTAACTGCACTGTGTATCTCAGGCTGAAGGAGTAATCGGCTCTCACATCCCTGCTGTTTAATGTAGGCTTTCTTAAAAACCCTAAGAAGCTTTCCTGTCCTCACAGGGCTTTCAGATGTCTCTCTTCCTAATGATAAATGTCAACAAATGAGATCAGAGCATCTTCTGCTGCAGTAAAGGAGAAGTCATTTTCTCTGTGGTGTTTTGCTGTGGGTTTTTTTACTTTTTTTTAATTAAATATACTGTTTCTCCATGTAACTGAGGAACCAAAATAGGTCACATCCCTTCCCTTCTTTGCAGTATGAGGTTCTTTGGTGATGCACGTTGCTCTGGGATCATCTTGTTGGTGATCTGTTGGTGCTCAACTGGGAGAGAGGAGAACACCAATGCAGGCAAGGGCTGCTTGTGCATCCCCAGGAGCCTGTGGGGTTTGCAAACAGCAACTCAAACCATGGGGACACAGGAACTGCTGGAAATAGTTTTCCATAGGTTTGTGATGTTTTCTACTGGCTGATAATAAAAATGTAATGAATAATGTGAACAGGACTATGGTTGCTCAATAGATGAAGGATGAGGCATCTGTGGAAGAACAGGGATGGTGCTGAGTATCATTGGAGCTGTTGTGATATTTTTTTAATCTATTCTTAAATAGAGTTATCCACTTTTATTTCATGTTCTAACTGGTTTTCAGTAGTTTTTTTTCCTTGCCCACATGACAAATTTGCACTGGAGCTGCCATAGAGAAGGTGAATTCAGATAAAATCTCAATTATATTGCCAGTTCCACAAGGGAGGTGTTGGGAGATCTGTGTGCTTTGTACAACAACAGCCACCTTCTCCCCATCTTAGTGGGTTTTGCTGGGTTTTTTCATGCAGTGAGTATTCTTCCAGGAAAAAAAAAATCTGAATTTCCCAGGAAGTTAAACTACTCACTTTTGGGTAGGTGGGAGGAAGAGCTTCATCCTGCTCAGCCATATGTTAGTGAGAACTTAAAGCCAGGGGGGTTTTTGGATTAGAAAAGGGTAAGAATTTGATTTAAGACAAACCAGGACCTTCAGTGTGTGGTGTTGCAGAGGTACAGCTGCCCTTTGGCTTCCAAAAACACTTCTGCTTGGTGGGGAGAGGAGGGGGCTTGGGCTGGAGAAGGGAGAGGAGGGGGCTTGGGCTGGAGAAGGGAGAGGAGGGGGCTTGGGCTGGAGAAGGGAGAGGAGGGGGGCTTGGGCTGGAGAAGGGAGAGGAGGGGGGCTTGGGCTGGAGAAGGGAGAGGGGGGGACTTGGGCTGGAGAAGGGAGAGGGGGGGACTTGGGCTGGAGAAGGGAGAGGGGGGGACTTGGGCTGGAGAAGGGAGGGGGGGGGACTTGGGCTGGAGAAGGGAGAGGGGGGGACTTGGGCTGGAGAAGGGAGAGGGGGGGACTTGGGCTGGAGAAGGGAGAGGGGGGGACTTGGGCTGGAGAAGGGAGAGGGGGGGACTTGGGCTGGAGAAGGGAGAGGGGGGGACTTGGGCTGGAGAAGGGAGAGGGGGGGACTTGGGCTGGAGAAGAGAGAGGGGGGGCTTGGGCTGGAGAAGGGAGAGGGGGGGACTTGGGCTGGAGAAGGGAGAGGGGGGGACTTGGGCTGGAGAAGAGGGGCTTGGTGTAGGCTATTTCTCACCCCAAGTGTGGTCCTTTGCCCCCAGTGAGGGTGCTGCCTGCGACCTCCTCTTGGACTTGTCCTCAGCTGCTGCTCAGAGCCTGGCCCAGGCTCCACGTGTGCGTTGTTTATCGCTATTTTCAGAACACACCACCAGTGCCAGGGTCAGCTGGAGCACAACCCTTCTGCTTGAGGACACCTGATGGAGGTAGCTGGACCTTCAGGCTGGGAGGCAAGCCCCTCAGTGGCATTTTGAGGGCAGCTCAGCGCGCTGGTGGCGCGGGTCGTGCAGCCACTGGCCGTGAAATCGCAGCTCGACGCGCGGTGCCTTCACACTTCCCTTGGCACGGCGGTGACTCAGAGCTTGGATGCTTGTGAGCAGCGAATCCTAGGTGGCCAAGCAAAGTAGGTCAGTTAAAAATAAGTGTTATGATTAATTTATAAATGTCATAATTTTCTGGAGGTAAAGTAGATCTGAATACTCCAATCTGATGCCATGGGTGGCTGTTTGCAGCGGGAAACTCGGTGCTTCCCAGTAAACAAGTGCTTTGGCAAGGCAGAGCCAGGAGTGAGTGGAAAGGATTATTTTTAAGCTTTCAGCTTTGCACTTCTGAAGATTTATTTTATTTTTTTCTTTAACATGAAATGGTTTTAGAACAGGAAATCTTTCCTGGTATGTAAAGCTTCCAAAACCCTTGGCAGATGGGTAACTTTGTTTTCAAACATCAAATGTTTGAGCTGTTGAATGCCTGTTTTTAAGGATGAACAGCACTGTTGGAGAATGCTCATATTAAAGCCTGCTGGGAATTAGATTTTTAAAAGAACTGGTTCTATTATGTTATCACAAAAAATGCAGAATTATGGAGAACTTAACACTTGGACTCCTTTGCCTAATATACAAAATAACATTGCATTGGGAAAAAAAAAGAGGTATGCTCATGCCTGAGTGTTTAACCTTGTGTAGTTACTAAAAGGTGTGTATTTGCTTCTCTCTGGTAGGGAAATGGCCTTATATCAAAATAAGTTGTTTTTTTAATCACTGACTGTATAATTTACTACTCCTCTGGACAGGAGGTTTTGTATCCCTACTGGTATAACGTGCAGAAAGTTGGTCCCAATACACATTTAGTCCTTAAACTGATATTTGGTCATTGAACTACATCTAGAACTAAATATTTGGTGCTTTATATCTTGTGGAAGTCTTACATATATAGAAGATGGAATTTCTTCTTAAATTTAAGCTGAGTGGGTCTGAGTGTTCTGCTTTAGACAAAGGATTTTGTGGATTTCTGAGTTTTCTTAGAAAGATGAGTCTTGGCATTGATGTTCAGTAACAATAAAGTATTCTGGTGGTATTTTTGTGGACTGTAAAATTTATAGAGTCATAGATATGCAAATGTGCTGCCACAACACTGCAGGCTGTGTCGTAACACATCATTGTGAGACTTTTTTTTTAGCTATTTGCAAAAATTGGCTTTCTTGCAGGAGTGAGATTTATCAGGTTCTCACCTTTGTAAAGATCTAATTCTCAAGTCTCTAACCTAAACTTTTTTATTTATTTTTTTTTAATTACATTTTGTGGTATTGGTGGCTTGGGGAAAATGAAAACTTACAGATAGTTTGCAGAACTGCCACATTTTCATGTTCAGAAGGCTTAAGGTGATGCTGTTTCTCTGACACACTCCTGATATATACAGATATAAACACACAGTGCTTATAAAAGGGGACACAGGATCAGGAGGTCAATAACTGATCTCTTCAGTACCTGGAAAATTGAGGTGTTCAAGCCATGGCACAGTTGGGTTTACTCTGAGTACACAGGATTTTGGTTTTGCAGGCTCTTGTTAATCACACATTCTGATTTTTTTTGCCTTCAATCCACCTGTGTGATCCCCAAAACCTGCCTTACATGTAAGTTTTTTCATCTCTGCTGATGAAAAAAATATGACTATCAGTCTTCCCTCTTTTTATAGGGTAAGTGAACATTGGCATCTTCCCTGCCAGGGGTTATATACCCATGGTTCTCATCCTGCATATTTCATACTATGCACAGTCCCAAGGTGCACAGCTCCTTGCATTTACCTGTGTGCTCTAACTGCAGCCTTAGTCTTTGCTCTGACAACTATAAAATGACCATCTGTAATCTCTGTGGCCAAATCCTTCTGCTCCAGAAGGACCATTAACCAATAACTTATTTTTTTTTCTCCCAAGTAACTATAATTTAAACTGGTCCTACTGGTTTCAGCCCTTACATTCAGTTTCTTGAGCAAATAGAGGTTATTTTGTCAAGATGTGACTTGTGATGTGCTCCATTTTCATACTCACAGGGTTGTTAACAACTTCCCTGCCTGCTTGATGGTGTATTTCTAATTTTGCTGCTATAAATTTGGCCATTTCTCCAAGATTTAAGCTTCCTTTGCAAAATGTTGCAAGGTAAAAAAATACCTGACAGGACACTCGGCTGGACTTGTGACTTTGTCCTTGTTTGAGCAGCTGGGGTGGCTACAGGAGTGCACATTTCCTCTTAGTTTCCCAGAGCAGGGGGACTCCTCAGGGACTGCATTGGAGGTTTTTACTCTGTTTTTTGCTGTCAAAGCAAACCCACCCGAGTTCAGTACACAGGGTTGCAGAGACCCTTGCAAACAGGAGTTGGCAGCCAGAGGTGTTTTGCTGTGACTGGAAGAGAACCTGAAGTTAGAGCTTGGATCAAAGGTGATGGCTTGAGGACTGAACACACAACTCCTCTCTGCTGCTCCAGAGGCGCTGGCTGAGCTGTCCCTGCACACAGGGTGGGCTTGTTCTCTCCTGGCATCCGAGTGCCCTCTGCTGTCACTGGTTCCTCTCCTCCCATGGATCTCATCTATGGATTGCAGCAGCTCCTGTGTGATGTGTGATATCACTGCTGTGTTTTACAGACCCCTGTCCCTGCCCTTGGTACCCAAATGCAGCTCAATCTCCTGCTATTTGCAATCATTTCTCTTGGGACATGCTTTAAAAAAGGTTTGTTCTGCCGTTCTGTGTTTCAAGCTTAATGTTTGGCTGGATGGCAGAGCCCCTGGCACCCGGTTCCTGCTGGCTGGGGCTGCCTGGAGAAGGCTCCTGAGTCTGGGGAGGATGGAAAATGAGATAAAACCAGCGCAGCTGGAAGGGGGAAGCTGACAATGCTGCTGCTGTTCGGCAGAGGTTTGCTGCTGGTGCTCCTCAGATCCTCTGAGTTTAGCCCAGAACTGTCTCCAAAATAATTTAGTCTGACCCTATTTTTTGTAACCCAATGGAGCCCCCACTTTGTAGGACAAGGAGATCGATATGAAATAGAGACTTTTTCTTTTTTACTCTAAATAACCACTTTGCACTGCTTTGTAAGCAGAAAAACCAGCCGTGCTGGGGTCGAATGCTGGAATAGCAGCACTTGGAGGGATGGTTTTTCTGCCTCATGACTCAAATTGAGGCAGAAATTGCAACAGCCAGCGCCTGGGTTAGTTGAGTTTAACCCCATGGGCTTGAGTCAGGCTGGTTCCTCTTTCTCTAGGACCAAAAATTCCCCTCTCCCCAGGAACAGAGTTGGGTAAAGCTGAACACTGGTGTTTCCATGGGCAAAAATCAGAATGGAACCAAGCTCAGCTGCTGAAATGAATATTTATTTATAAAAATTATTTCTGGGGAGGGATGGTGCAGTATTAGTGCAGCTGTGTTGCATGTGGGTTCCAACAATTAAGAATCCCACGTCTGCTTTGAATGTTTCATGAATATTAATCCCATTCTCCTCCTGAGCAGTTAATTGGGTGCTATCACTTCAACCACCTTATTGAAATGGAAAGGCGCTTTTAAGACATGAGAAATGTCAGTGTGAAACTGGGGGTGTTCAGTGCACTGAAAGCAGGCTGCTGTGCCTGCACCTTTCCTCCTCTGCCCTCTTCTAGCAGGCTGATAATAACCTTAAACCCAGGAATTTTTGACATCTTAGCTGAGTGTGGTGGGTTGACCCTGGCTAGAGGCCGGATGCCCACCAAAGCCCACTCTATCACTCCCCCTCCTCAAATGGGCAGGGGGAGAAAATTATAACGAAAAGCTCGTGGCTGGAGATAAGGACGGAGAGAGATCACTCACCAGTTACTGGCACGGGCAAAACAGACTCGACTTGGGGGAAAAAAAACAAATTTACTTTATTACAAATCAAAATCAGAGGAGAATGAGAAGTAAAACCAAATCTTAAAACACCTCCCCCATCCCTCCCTTCTTCCCGGGCTTAATCTCTTTCCCGATTTTCCACCTCCTCCCCCCAGCAGCACAGGGGGACAGGGAATGGGGTTGGGGTCAGTTCATCACACGGTGTTTCTGCCGCTGCTTCCTCCTCAGGGGGAGGTCTCCTTCCCCCGCACCAGCGTGGGGTCCCTCTCACGGGAGACAGTCCTCCACCAACTGCTCCAGCGTGAGTCCTTCCCATGACTGACAGCTCTTCATGAACTGCCCCAGCCTGGGTCCATTCCATGGGGTGCAGTCCTTCAGGAAGGGACTGCTTCAGCGCGGGTCCCCCACGGGGTCACAAGTCCTGCCAGCAAACCTGCTCCAGCGTGGGCTCCTCTCTCCATGTGCTACAGGTCCTGACAGGAACCTGCTCCAGCGCGGGCTTCCCGCGGGGTCACAGCCTCCTTCGACATCCACCTGCTCCGGCGTGGGGTCCTCCACGGGCTACAGGTGGTCATCTGCACCACCATGGACCTCCATGGGCTGCAGGGGGACAGCCTGCTTCACCATGGTCTTTCTCCACAGGCTGCGGGGAATCGCTGCTCTGGCGCCAGAGCCCATCCTCCCCCTCCTTCTTCACTGACCTTGGTGTCTGCGAAGTTGTTTTCTCTTACATCTTCTCACTCCTCTCTCCAGCTGCAAAGTGTGCAGCTTTTTTTTTCTCCCTTCCTTTTTTTTTTTCTTAATTATGTTATCACAGAGGCGTTACTGATTGGCTCGGCCTTGGCCAGCGGCGGGTCCCTTCTTGTAGCCGGCTGGCATTGGCTGTGTCGGGTCGGACATGGGGGAAGCTTCTGGCAGCTTCTCTCACAGAAGCCACCCCATGTCCCCTCCCCCACTGCTACCAAAAACCTTGCCATGCAAACCCAATACACTGAGACATCAGGTTGCAGCTTCCACCTTACTCTTCTGACTGTCCATACCACTGTCCTGTATGGCTGGAAAGTGACAGAAACGCTGGATTATGGGGGGGGAAAAAAAATCCATCTCTGACTCCATGGATGGGCATGACACATTTAGAGGAGCTGTGTTGATAGCAGGTGGTGTATAAGAGCAGAAATTCAGATTTTGGTGTTCACAGCCTGGTCTGAAGTGTGTAACTTGAACCTGTCAGATTCTTGACTCAGCTGGGAAAAGGTTAAAAGGCAGCTGGGAGAAGGAATTGTGTGTCCTGCCTGTGCCTGTAGATGTGGCTCCATGTCAAAAACGTGCAGCAGCTGGAAGCAGAGAGGTTGGGTTTGGTTTTGTTTTGGTTTTTTCCTCTCAATAATCTTGGGCTGTAGAAACAACTTAAAAAATTCCATTTAATAGATCACTGCAGTAAAATACGAGATCTTACTGATCTGGTTCATAGAAATGAGATAAAATCCTCTTCTCTGGCTACAAATAAAATGTTATTTTTGTGGATTCATGAGGATAATATAAACAAAATTAGTTAAACTGGTTTTGGCCCATCTCTTTGGGATGTATCCTGACAGCCTTAGGACAAGATCCTCTTGCTTCTCCTATTGCAAATCCTTCCTGGTGAGGCTGAGTACTTGTCTCCTCGTTAGCCTGTTCCCTCTCCCTTTAGCTTTACTTACAATCAAAAAAAATATGGAAAAATCCATCAGAGATGGAAAATTCTTGTTCTTTTATGTGAGGATCCCTCCAGGGAGCATCTTAAAACTTGGTACAAAAGCTGGTGTTAGGCTGTTGTCCAACCTTACCTTGCTACTGGGAAGGCTGTACCCCTAAGGCAAGCTGTGGGCAGTTACAAGTAGTCCTTCATTTAAAAAAAATAAAGAAATAAATTGAAAATAAAGGCAAAAAAAATTAATTAAAAAAAAACATAGCAAGTTCTTACTGTTTTAATTGTGGTTTAGGGTATTGTATTCCCATAATGTTTTTTAAGGTGTTAACATATATATCTAATATCTAGAAACAGGATTTTCATCTTCAGTTGGGAATTTGGAATGGATTGTGTAAAATCTGTGTGCTTGGCTATTTGTTTTGTTGTTTTAAAACCAGCACATGCCTATGGCTGGAACACTTATTATTCACTGGGTTATTAACATGTTATCTGCTAACGCTGCCCTGCTTGTGCTGAAATTGCAGGTTGCAAGCAAAGGCTTCTAATCACCCAGTCTGTGTATTAATGACTTACCAAACCCTGCTGAAATCACTGGAATTTCAGAAATATAACAAAAGGAATCCAAAGCTTTGTCCCAGCGCTGAAGCTGAGTTTGGGAAAGTGAAGCTGAGTGGAGTAAGGCTCAAAACAAAGCAGATGGTTCAGAGCAGAGAGCAAAAACTTGTCTCTGCTGATGGTTAAAATCTTTAATTTTATACACATGCTCCTATCAGCTCTTGATAAATGTGCAACTATGTGCATGGGAATTTTGCCTTCAACCTACAAGCCAACTGATTTTCTGCTGAGGTGCCTCCTGGGGAAGCTGACACGTTGGGCTGCTGCTCCCAACGTGGCTTTGGGCTCCTCCAAACAGAGAAGAGCTGCTCTCCATCCCTTGGGGCTGTGTGAAGTGTCACTTGTGCCTTCTGCTTGGGTTCTGTCCTCTTGTCCTCTAGCTCCCACAGTCCTTGTGGAGCTGGCCTCATGTCTGTCTGCCTCAAGACCTCATTCTCTCTTCTGAAGGTACCCACTGGGATTTCTTGGTTGTTGGAGCCATGCCCTCACCCAGCCCCCGGTGCAAGCTGTTTGCACGAGCTGCCTCTCGCCTCGTGAGGGAAATGGGGGTGAGGCACCTGCTGGGCTGCTCCGTGCTCAGCCTTCAGGCAGTCTCCTGGGTTTATTTCCAGGCTCTGCAGCTGTTCTTTCCACAAGCCAGGAGCAGACAGAAACATCACTTGGCCAGATTGATTCTCCTGACTGTGTCCAAGCTGTTGCTGGGATGCTCCTTGTTTATTCTCTGCTGACCTGCTGTAAGGAACCAGCCTGGTCCTGCCTGTCTGGGGACAGTGAGGAGCAAGGGGACCTCTGCCCAGCACTGAACTCTGCACCAGCATTGAACAGGACTACAATGCTCCTGGGAATTTTACCAGTATTTTAGAGAGGAAGTCTCGATGAGGAGATGTAGGGATATTTCTGCTGCCTGTGTCAAAAAACAGAAGGAATGTGGAAATGTGAAGTGTCAGTGGGTCTTGTGCCTTCTCGGCCGAACACGTTGATTACTTCTGAAACTTGGCCATGAGACTGTCCTGGTGTGAGCTGGGCAGAGCTGGGTCTGTTCAGCAGCTGGAGCAGCGCTGGGGGTTGGGTTCAGCTGGGATTTGTCAGGAGAGAAACGCTGAGAACATCCCCATGTTGGCATTGGTGTCCCTGGCACTGAAGGACTTTGTGTTTGTCCCTCTGCAAGCGCAAGAGCTCAGGGGTGAGGAACATTGCCATGGATCAGCTCCATGGGCATTGGGCTCTGCCAAGGGGCTGTTCCAGCTCCTGTCCCCCATGGGCAGGAGATCCATGAGGGGCTCTTCCTCTCTGGCTCTCTCTGGCTCTCGCTCGGGCTCTGGCTCTCCCGGGATTGCGGTTTCGGGTCGGGATTGTCGCTGCTCCGGGATCGTTCTCTGGGAACGGGCCGGGCTGGGTGGGCGGGTGCTGAGCAATGGCCCTGGGGGTCACTCATTTGCATATTCCATTACTATTATTCTATTCATTACTATTTTAATATCTTTAATATAATAAGTTTTCTTTTCTTTCCATGATGAACTTGTTCTCCTCTCCCCCTACGAGTCTCCTTCCCCTTGCCCCCCAATTCTCTCCCCTGTCCCCTGGGTAGGGAGTGAGCAAGCGGCTGGGTTTGGCTGCCAGCCCAGTGCTGGCCCCGTGGAACCAGCACAGAGACACAAGGTAAAAGATTCTTATGGGCAGAATCATTTCAACAGGTTCAATTTGGGCAGGAACTGATCTTCTACAGGGCTGACCAGTTTTCCTCAAGTTAAGGCTGCAGGGCTGCCAAGGCACAGCCGTGTGGGAGGAAGTTTTGGGGACCTTCAGCAGTAGGTTGGAGTTGGAGAGAAGGAAGCTGCTGAAAAAGAGCCAATTCACTCCTAGGTAGAAATATTGACCAAAAATAAGGGAGGTATTAAAAATCCAGAGTGCCCTTAGGAATTAACAGCAGGGAATCCTAAGCCATCATCATCTCGGTGTGGGACACGTAGCACTTGCGTTGGCATCATCCTTCGTGTACAGAGGATTGTCTTGGATGAAAATATCTCTGCTCCTCCTGTTAGAAACTTGTATTTCTTCTCTGGGAGTCATTCCCATAAGACCAGAGTGCAAAATGGGGGAGTTCTCGCATTGCCACTTGAAGGCAGTAGGGTGAACTCTTAAATAATAAAAATAAATCTCCCAAGGTAGCAAAGTAAAGGCTTTCTGGTAGATGCACTGCACAGTCTTTAAAAATACATGTTGTGTGTAGAGTGGTTCTCCTCTTCTGCAGCCTGGCTGGGAGGAAAAGACATGTGGTGCTTTGTTGGGCTTGGATTTTTGGCTTTGTTTGCTTCAGTTTATAAATAAGTGCCAAGAAAATGAGTATTTTTGTTGTAAAGATGTTTTCAAGGCCACGCATTTATTTATTTATTTATTAAAGAGAATCATGGAAGACAAGCTGACAATTTAATGGTGCATGATGCACTAATAAAAATGTCTCTGTGGTTACGTTTAATCCTTTAAAGGAGAGAAAAGAAACACAGTAGTTATCAGCATTCACAAGGCAAGACACAGCCTTAAACGTATGCAAAGCCTTGGAGAGAGGCTGAAGAAATGTACTGACTGTGTTGCAGAAAGCTTCTGACAGGCACATCACATCTTTGAAAGTAAGATTTGAATTATTAGAGCTGCCTTTGTTTATTAAATTGAGCCTCCAGCAAGAGGATTATAGGAAGAAATACCGTGCAGGCTCAAGTTGTCTTGGCATAATTTTTAATGGGTGATAAAATTCGCTTTATTGAGCTAATTCAGTGAGAAAATTCAAACAGATTTTTAAGAGATCCAGGTGTGTATGAGATACCTAAAGAAATAGACTTCAAGTGCACAAATAATCCTCCTTTTATGGAATCCAGTTTGCTTTTAGCCATGGGTAATCCTTTTAAAACAAGATTTCTTCAAGGGAAGCTCCAACAGAAGAGTTTTTGTTTAATTTTAAATCAGGAATGCGAGGGAAGGATGCAGAGTGCTAATAAGAGAGTAATTATACACGCTATTGCCAAGTTGAGAAAGGGCAGAGACCATTAAAATGCCATTTTAGGAGTTAATTATATGGCATTTCAAGTCAATGCTGGTGTCCTGATTTCTGTTTAATCCATGTGCATTTCGGATGTGGTGTTCATGACATCTAATTTCAATTTTAAGGAACTTTTTAGACTGCTCAGTTATGAAATATTGTCAAAAAAAATATATCTTCCAGCTTCCAGAGGGTTTGTGCCTGTTGGATTTGATTAGGAAATATGCAAAAGCAATAAAGGAGATGGAAAAACCTTAGCAAATATTTTTTTGGGACCGGCACATATACTATAAATAAAGCATTGCAGTGGAATTTGGTGAGTTAAATCTCTTCTGAAGCTCATTTGAATAATTCCAAAGCCTCTGTTACTGCTCAGATGGAGCCAGCTGTAATTTGTTTCAAGGTTAGTCTTTGACTTCTGTTTTATTAGCTTTTTTCAGTTGATATTCTCCCACTTGTGCAGTTCCTCAAGTGAAACTACATAATGGCTTAGCTAAAACTGGGATCCTTTCGGTGGGGGCTTGAAATTGGGATTCTTCAGAAGCGTTTAACGAAAGCTCTGCGTGAGGCAGATGTCAGGATTTACTCTTCAGCTGGGTAGGAGTGTGGTGGGGAGGGCAGATTAGGCTCCTTTGCAGTGGATGTGCTGCCTAGGGGAAGTGACATTTATGCTCTTGATCCTTCAGTGATTCTGCATGTCAAGAGCTGAGCCTTGAGATTCGTCAGCGCTGCTGTCTTCGGAGCAGACAGGACTGAGTAAGAGGATTTTTACAGATACAGAGGGGGGGAATTCAGCTCTGATGGCTGTTGCAGATCTTTAAGTACTTCAATTTTTCCTTTTTTTTTTCCCTCCTCTCTCCACATCTCCCCTCTAGGAAATCAGAGAGGGAAATCACTTTAAATCACTGCCTGATGTATTTTTGAAGTTGAAGAATCTGCGATGCGTTAGAATTCAGAGCCCTCCCTTTGCTTAAGGTAAGGAAAGAGCCCATTCTCCTTATTCCCTGCTTAATCAATGTCTGCATTCAGTTAACTCTCAGGCTGGAGTTTCTTTTTAATGTGTTTAAAATATTTCAGCCTGCTGTTGATGCCTAAATGGTTAACATCCATCCCATTTAATAACTTGCAGCTGCAGAAGGCATATGGCTGTGTGTTTACAGGAGGTGTCGTGGCGATAACCGGGTTCAGCCTGCCTGGAGGAAGGGAAAGCTGGCTGCTTAGCACGGGGACTCCACCAGCTTATTTGTGCTGCTCGGGTAGAGATGAGCTGGTTGGGTTTTTTTGTACAGCTGAAGGGTTGTCATACCTAAAATTGAATTTTCAGAGGTTTTTCTTTTCCCTGTTTGGAGGGTAAGTAAGCTGGGTAACTTCTAAAGGATGCTGGAGGAGGAAATAGGGTGGGGGTGGTGGGGGAAAAGAAAATCTCACTTTGGAGAGGTAGTAGGTGCATGAATGTGCTGAAAGGTGAGATTTGGTGAGCTGTAGTTATGTTACCATGGTATCCATAAATTACTCCAGTGTCAGTGCTTGTAAGTAGCAGTGGTGAATTATTCTGGGGAAGGTGGTGCGTGAGAACAGGTCTGCGTGCCATGAGCCTCGCTGTTTGTTTTTATGTGAGAAGTATGTTAATTATCTGCTTTTGTGGGTTGTATATAATTATCCATGCTGCAAGCTTGAGCTGGGTAGCACAGAACAGGCAGGATTTTTAACCTGTTGTACTTGCATAGAGGGGTACTATATAAAATACATAGATTAAACTGAAGCTTGGCTTTCCACCACTCTTAATATTCAAGTACAAGTTCTTTGTGTTAAATTTAGTGATTCATTTTTTTTATTTAAACATTTTCTTTACTAGTTGTGGTATATCTCACTGTGCACAACTTTAGGAAACCCAATTCAAAAGGAGAGATGCCAAAACTGGAAGGTACAAAATCTTGTCTGGGCTTTCCAGCATGTCTCCTGTGCTACAGCTGAGAGATAAAAGCTCTTTCGGTGCTGCTCTATCAGACAAGTGATTTCAAAGCATTTCAGAATGATTAAAGGAAACTTTAAACTTCTGCCTGATAATTAACACAAGCTGCTCTTGTGGGCTTAATTTGAAATGGGTAAGTTGTATTTTTCAGGCTTTTGCTGCTGATTTGGTTCAGCTTGAGGTGAACTCGATGTGCAGCCGTCAGGCCCGTGCTGGTGGGTGTGATCTGTCATTGCCCATTACTCTGTGCAGCAGGAGTGTCTTGGGCACAGAACCTCTTAAATTCTCTGGTTACTTTTGAAGGAGCAGAAAAGAACATCTGTGTCAGCAGTGAGAACCTTCAGTCAGAAGCAGGAAATGAATTTTTTAACCAAATAAGCAAATTTGTTTGGAAATTAAGGTGGTGTTTGCAAAAAAATCATCCATTTTGTGGTGCTGCACTCTGCCTTTCGAGCCTCTGTGCAGCTGGAGTAGAAAACAAGCACACTGAATCCCTTGTGGTGGGTTTTTTATCAGTTGCTTAAAATGTTCCCTCTTCTATTGCTTGCTATATTCTCCAAGCCTACTCCTGAATTGTTTGACTTGTCAAACTCATCATCCTTCCCAGACTTCTTCAAGCTTAACTGATCGTCAAATATGCTTTTTATTAACATCAAGGCAATAGAATTGGAGGGAATACTTCTGTTTAGTAGGGGAATAAAGTTTTGCTGCCAGGTTTTAAATATATATCCTCTCAAACATGCTTAGCAATCTGCTTATGTGAGCATCATGAGTTTTTTAGACTTAAAGTGGAGTGATTTTTTTTTTTCCCCTATAGTTGAAGATCTGAATTGTGAGGGACAGATGAAATTAAGCTGCAGAAGCACTGATGGCAATCTCCAAAGCTTTAATGTGTTAATGTAGTCTAGGCATTATACATATTTAGAAGCAGTCTGGATTGAATCCTGGAGCAAAAGCAGAGTTATTCATAGGCTCCTGTCTTGATCCTGTTTTCCTATAAGTGATGGATGGTAAGAAACAGTGGTTTGAAGGAGCTGCTCAAAATTAGTTTGCTCTGTTAGAACTGTAATGGTTATTAATTGCCCCCAAATTCAGTATTGGTTTTAAAAAAATACTGTGGGGGGTGGTAGATGAAAGAATGATGTTTGGAAAACTTCCTAGTTTGGTCTAGACTTTTTTCTTTTTGCCTTTGTGAATTAATAAAACTTTCAAGTTTGGTATATTGCAGTATTTAATATGTTTTAAATGACATTGAATCAGTTATTATGGTGAAGGAGAAGATCTGAGAGGACTGATCATTAACCTGCCAGGAGGAACAGCAGACAAGAAGCTATTGACATAGACTGGACAGGTTTGTTTATACAAACAGGCAGCATTTTAGCATCCACACTAAATAGGTATTTTGACAGACCAGGACTGAGAAGCTTTCTGGAGCCAGTGTCTCTATTCCAACGTGTTTCCTTGACCCTGTCTGAAGCCTCTGGATGCCTGGCAATATAAAGTAATAATTTATAGGCTCTCAGTGGGGTTGAAAGAGAATAAAGAGTGAATGCATTGAATTTCTAGATGAAAAAGCCTGTAGCATCCAGAAGAAAATAAGTTAGTATGTATTTTATTGGTCTGCTTGAATATTGAGTAGCTGTTGGACAGAAACTTGAGGAGAATACTCTGTTCCTGGCAGTGTGGGGATGTGCAGGTACAACTTCTTAAAGAAACTTTTAGATTATTGGTGGAAACAGAAGGTTTTGCCTGAGTGTTGGTTTGTCTCACTCTCTACTAGAGGTGCTGGGTTACTACAGGCAGGAGCAATGCACTGGCTGCACCCTCGTGGTAAATACACTTGTGGATACCAGGTGGTGTCCTCAACTTCTTCATCAGTCTGTCCTTCATGTGCCATCTCCAGGTCAATATTGACCTTCCAAAGCAACAAGGGTGTTCTAGATTATTTTTGCAGGCAGATGCCCTTCTGTGAAGTCTTCTCATCCTTGTTGTTGGCCTCAATTCATGTTTCCAGAGCTGGTTGTTAAATTAGCTTTTTCTGTAATAATTCTGTGATGGTCTTTTATTCTCCTTGTGCTTCAGTGGTAACTGGTCAGCTGTAATAATTAGGATGAGGTCTTTCTAGGTTGCTTGATCTATGATATATTTGAAATAAAGGAGTCTGTGCATTTATAGGGCACTTGCTCAAGTTGAAGATCTCCTCATCAGTCCCCTGGTAAAATGTTGGTGGCCTTTAGGCTGCAGAGGAGCTTTTAATTTGATATTTCTGCTTTGTGTTCATGAAGACTTCAGCTAACTTTTTACTGGCAGCACCTGAAAAACTGTCATTTCAGAAGGTTGTTCTGAACACTGCTCAAACAAGGGAGTGGAAAATCCTGTGACCATCCCAGTGCTGACACTTCTGGGTGACCACCTCCCAGGTCCTAGTGACTTCTGGGGTCTGATGCACCATGGCTGGGTGGAAGGAGATCGTTGCAATGAGCCTGTTGATTGCTTCTCAAGTGACCTAGTTCCCTTGCTGGAAACAGATCTGTGAGTTTTCCCTTCCTCCTCTGCATTTTATGATCATGGTGGAGTTTAGATTGGCATATCCAGAGCTGCTTCCTCAGCAGGGTGGTTTTTTGTTGTGTGTGGGTTTTTTACTTGTTTTTTTCTTATTTTTTCCTTTTTTTTCTCTCCAAAGGACCAGCTTCTGCTTGGAAATTTCCACAAGCTGGGTGTATTTTGGGTTGTTTCCCTGCAGAGGTGAGATGGGCTGTGTTTCCAGGGCTGTCCCCAAGCACACCTTTCTGTAGCTACTTGGAAATGTCACATCACCATATTTTATTACCCTAATGTGGGAATTTGTTTCTCCAAGCAGATGGTGAAAAGGTGGTTTGGTTAATTTGTACTTACTTGAAATAAGTCACTAAATGTGGTTTAAACCATTCATTTCTTAGGCCAGAGCATATTTCTGGTGGATAAGTGGTGATGCTGGGTGACAAGCTCAAAAACCCTGAGGAACTGGGCAGGTATCTGCAACTAAAACAAAACCAGACAAAATGTTCAACTGAGTTACAGCTGCAAATAATCAGCTTTTACAAAGGAGAGAGGTGGCCATTTGCTCAGTGGAAAACTTGCCTCACAAAGGATTTTTCAGGTAAATTCAGTGTTTTTTCTATAAAATACCCTATGAGTCAAGACTGCAAGCAAACAGCACAATAGATAATAGACATCCTGTGGTCACTGAGGTGATACCAGGTGTGGGCTGGCATTTATTTGCCTGGTTGGGCATGGTTATGTACTGCACTCAGCCTCAAACTAGTCCTCCATCATTGGAAAAAGATCTGCCATTGCAGTCAAAAACTGATCCTTCAACCATGTCCTTCACAGAAGGGGAAACTCTGGGGTTTTTTATTCCTGGAGAAATAACACCTGGCAGAAGGGGTAAAATCACTTAATAGTTAACACACACCAATTACTGATTCTGTGAAACCTGCAGCGAAATAGAGTTTGTTTTCTGCCCAACATTTTGGGCTTTGTAAAGTGTGCTCTTTTAGCCTGGAGAAAAGGAGGCTGAGGGGAGACCTTCTGGCTCTGTCCAAGTCCCTTGGAGGAGGGTGGAGAGAGGTGGGGGTGGGTCTGTGCAACCAAGGACCAAGGGACAGGACAAGAGGAAATGGGCTCCAGTTGTGGCCAGGGCAGCTGAGATGGGATGTGAGGAAGAATTTCTTTGCTGAAAGGGTTCTGAGGCATTGGCAGGGGTTGCCCAGGGCAGTGGTGGAGTCCCCATCCCTGGAGGGATTGAAGAGTCGTGTAGACACAGTGCTGAGGGACATGGGTCAGTGGGGACTGGTCAGTGTTGGGTTCATGGTTGGACTTGATGAGCTTAAAGGGCTTTTCCAACCACTGTGATTCTGGGATTATATAAACATGTGGTTCTGCTCATGCTTTAGTAGGTCCCAGGTGCAGCAGAGATGCTGGCTAAACTCTGCCACTGTGTCCTCGTTGCCTGGGGAGTTAATAATGCTCTGGTGTCCTGACGGGAGGAGCTCCTGCACTTGCCACAGCTGCAAATCTTCCTTTATCTCCCTGCTGTTCCTGCTCTGGCAGAGTGTCTCTGAGCATTGCTGAGCAGGGTAAATCCAAGTGGCACTGGCCCAGTAGCTAGCTGAAGGCTGGGAAATGTTGCTGTCCCCTCTCTGGGAGTGCCTTGGAGTTGTGTAAGCAGTTTCTGGATGACAAGGGTTATATCTGATGGAACAAACAGGAGCTGAGCTGACAAGAGGAGCAAAAGGGAAAGCACAATATTTTTTGGTTGTGTGTATTAATGAGGCTATCCAAGCTGATAACCTGGTGTGCCCACATCAAGTTGTTGAGAGTAGCTCTAGCAGCAGGTCCTGGGCAGCTTGGTGGTGAGCCCAGACAGGTTTTTCTGGGCTGGGGCATGTACAGGCTGCAACTGGAGCATGGGGGACCTTCCATCAACTGGGCACCTTCCTTTAGGTGTGAGGACCTCAGTAACTCCAGATGTTGATATCAGGGAAGAGGGGGGGATATCCATCCATCTTCTCTTTGGCAAAGTGCTCCTTACATTTGTCAGGAGCACTGGAACAGGCTGCCCAGGGCAGTGGTGGAGTCACCATCCCTGGAAGCATCTAAAAGACGTGTAGATGTGGTGCTTAGGGGCATGGTTTGGTGGTGGACTTGGCAATGTTGGATTTACAATTGAACTTGATGATCTTAAAAGTCTTTTCCAACCAGAATGATTCTACAGGAGAAGTAGCAGGACTTCCTGGTGCTGCAAGGAAACACTCTCACTGCAGAGTGGTTTAGTACACTTGTTGCATTATGAGCTTTCCATTAGTGCCAACTAATTACATGGACCATGTTGCATTTGAGTTGCAATTACACTGACCTACATCCAGTAATTAGCTTGAATACATGTTTCTGTGTGTGGGGGAGGTTTAATTGCTCGCTGGTTCTTGACACAGATAATGCTATTTCCCCTAATTAGCTTTCCCCCACATCTTCTGCAAGTGATCCTCAAGAAGTAGGAACCACTCGAAGAGGAAGATAGAGCCACCAACCACTTCTTTGAGCTGAATATGGCATTAACATGCTCCCTGGCAGCTTTGCTAATGGGATTTTGTACATCTTGCTCACAAGCAGGTACTTTGTCTTTGCCTCCATCTCGCAGCGCTGAGCCTTGCGGGCGCGTTTGTAACGCAGCGCTCGCTCCAGCACAAATGGAAATGCTTTTTGGATCCCACTGGCTGCTCTGCAGTCACTGACATGAACAGAGGTAATCTGCTTACGTGTCTCAATGTCTGCAGTTAGCAAATTTTATATCAATCCATGTGGTTTTAGTGGTGGAATGATGGAGCAGCAGCCCACAGCCATGCCTGCTTCTGCCTGTGAGAAGGCTGCGTTGATGTCTTCTGAAATATCAGGAACCCACCTGGTTGTGTCGTGCCCAGCAGCTGGTGGCTTTAGAAAAGGGCAGAAGTAACCAGTAGTTTCAGTCTTTTGTGCCTTTACTTGGTATCTTCCAGGCACCATCTTTTGTGAAAATTATCAGTGATGCTAGGAAAGAGGTGAAAAACACTGCTGAATGTGAGCCAGCAGAGTGCCCAGGTGGCCAAGAAGGCCAAGGGCATCCTGGCCTGGATCAGCACCAGTGTGGCCAGTAGGACCAGGGGAGTTCTCTTCCCCCTGCACTGGGCACTGGTGAGGCTGCAGCTCTAGTGCTGGGTTCAGTGTTGGGCCCCTGAGTCCAAGAAGGACCTGGAGGTGCTGGAGCGTGTCCAGAGAAGGGAACGGAGCTGGGGAAGGGTCTGGAGCACAAGTGTGCTGAGTTCCCGGCTGAGGGAACTGGGGGTGTTGAGCCTGGAGAAAAGGAGGCTGAGGGGAGACCTTCTGGCTCTGTCCAAGTCCCCGACAGGAGGGTGCAGAGAGGTGGGGGTGGGTCTGTTCAACCAAGGGCCAGGACAAGAGGAAATGGGCTCCAGTTGTGGCCAGGGCAGTTGAGATGGGATGTGAGGAAGAATTTCTTTGCTGAAAGGGTTCTGAGGCATTGGAAGGGGTTGCCCAGGGCAGTGGTGGAGTCCCCATCCCTGGAGGGATTGAAGAGTCGTGTAGACACAGTGCTGAGGGACATGGGTCAGTGGGGACTGGTCAGTGTTGGGTTCATGGTGGGACTCCATGATCTTGAAGAGCTTTTCCAATCCAGGCCACTCTGGGATTTGCATTATTAATCAGTGCTTATAATGCACAGAACAGAAATGCTTAGAGGGCGTGACACAGCAGTGCCTATATCTGCAGAGAACACCAAATGCTTACGTTTCTGCTGAAAATGTTTACTTAGAAAATTCTTTTTATTGAAGTTTTCAGGAAAGCTGCTAGCACAGAAAGGCAGTGAATCACTTGATCCCGTCTGTGTGTGCAGTCTCTCGCTGCAATGCATATTGCTGAATGTGTTCAGCATAAACAGTGTCATCAGCAAAACTATTGTTAATGCTTAATTGCTAACTGGGTCTTTGCACATTTGCAGGATTTTTTTTGGCAATGCTGTTACCAGTTGCTCAAAAGAAAAACTCCCCATAAAAAAAAACAAACCCCAACCCACCCAGCCTCCCTTGTGGGTGAATTATCCTTTGCAGTGCTACATCTGTCAGTGGCAGGCCTATCATTAATAGTCCAAACTCCTGAAAATAACTAAGATGCAACAATAAAGCCACAACAAGTATTAAATAACAGAATTTCAGATCATGCTTTGCAGTGAGTTGCTAATAAACCACTTTTACAGCGGCGTGAGGAGCTCCAGCCGCGCGGTGATTTAAGCGCCGTCGCCTCCGCAGCTCTTCTGCCTGTTCTGTGGCCCAGGTGAATGAGGAGGTATGGTGGTGTTGTGAGGCTCAACACACTTTTCTGGCTGTATTTTCATTAGATGAATGACCCCATTGTAGGATAGACATAGTTTGTCTATAAAGCAATCATTGTGTTTGTGTGTAGGTAGGTAAAGCTCCTCCCTTCGTGGCTGTTCTCCTTGCAGCTCTGTTTGTGTTCATCAGCTTGGACATGGGTGAGCAGGGAGCCAGGATGAGCTGGTGCTGCACGTGATGACTCTCACTGTGCTCAGTCTTCTCACTTAGTTGAAGTTTTCCTCTCTGCATTCACTGGAGAACAAAGTTTTGAGGTCAACTTGTGCTGTTTCCAAATGCTCTCACCTGAATTTCCTGTTTGTGGGACTGAACTGGGTGTCCCAGCTATGGAGATGTTGGTTACATCTCTCCAGGGGAACCTGCTGAGTGACTTCTCATCGAGTGGAGATTTCCTGAAGCTTGCTGAATGCTGGAGGCTTCATTCTCAATCTGTTGAGCTGAGCTTAAACAATTGTGATTTCTTGTTTTTTGGTAAAGATATTCTCAACTTGGTAAAAGCTCTTCCTCCAAAGAGGCCAAAATACTCAAATCTGAAAACCACTTTGAATTGAACCTTTATAACTATTCACAGAATAGAGACTTCTGGTCTCTGGTATCTTCTGGTGACCTGAGCATCTCTAATTTTTGCTGTTCTGGGATGTAGCAAACAGTGCCAGTTGTTTGCTGTGCATCAGCAGGAGTTCACACAAAACACTGTGTCATCAGAGGCTTGAACTAAGATATTCAAACATTCAGCTGCCAGTTTAAAACTGGAACTACTGTATCTTTTTCTGACATATGTGTGGCAAAACCAGATATTTATACTGATTTTTTAAATAGGTAAAGATACTGCAGTTTGTATTTAGGTGAGCACTTTAGGAACTGCTGCTCCAAGATGTGCTCTTTCTTGCTTTAACAGAAAGATTTTCTAGGAAATCTAAATACTTTCAGATCAGGGGGTGATATTTAATTGATTCATCTCTTTTTCCCTGCTTCTCTGTTGATGAGTCTTATGTTTCATGGTTTAGAAGAGGTGGTGTGGAGAGGAGGAGGTCAGTGCTCCTTGTGTCACTGAATTGCTTATTTTCTGTTCACTTTAAGTGTTTGTAACTTCAGTCTTTACTGTGGAGAATATCCTCTGCCATGGGCTTTAAGTTCCTGCTCCAGTGTCTTAGATAACACTTTTTGCCATTTGAAAACATGAGGTTTTGGAAAAAGAAAACATCATTTTAGTCATAGACACCTCACTGGCTGCAGGTCACACTTGGAAGGTCGAGGGTGGTGGTCTGGAGTTAAGCACAGGAGCATCCTTGGCGTTGGGTTGATCTTCAGAATGACTGTGAAAGGGTTTGGGGTTGGCTTGGGGCTTGGTTTTTTTTTTTGCTTGCAAATAGAATTTTTGCATAGGCTGATCACTTTGGAGATACTTTTTGAAGGAATTCTGAATTATATTGAATTTACTGGAATGTTAAGCTGCTCTTAAAGCTTAAGTTTGCTTTGCTTCTCCCCCAAAACAACTTGGTTGCATCATTCCTGTTGGGTTTTTTTCCTTCTCACTTTGCAATCTTCCTTGCTATTAAGCTTGTGGTGGTGATGCTGCCCATCTCTGTGGGGGAGAGGAGAGTTGGGCTCCTTGATGTTTCATGGCAGCTTATTGAAAATAGAAAAATCAACTCCTACTTCTGCAGAGCAGAATTTGTGTTGGGGAGAAGAGGGAAACCACAGAGCTGGGTCTCTTTTAGCAACAGGAACGGATGTGGAAAGTGGTGATGACTTAACCTATTTTGGAAAAAAAGAAGAGAATATTTTCCTCCCAGTTCTGGCTTGCTGTCCCAGTGCATTTTAGGGGTATGTTTGGATGAATTCATCTTCATACATTATTTATTGATGTGGGAGGGCTTGCTGCTTTATGGTCCATTAGGTTCAGTCTCAGAGTAGCTATCAAAGACCACATATCTATCACAAATCATTCCCTTCTACCTGAAGCACTGGGAAGGATGGAGGGAATTGTGGTCTTTATTTTTTTTTTGGCAGGAAAACAACTGAATAAGAGAATTACCTTTATCCTGCTTGTTTCGTAGGATTTTGGGTTTTTTTGGTTTGGTTTTGTTTTGGTTTTTTCATAACTGTGATTCTGTAAGAAGTAGTAGGTAAAATTTGGGATTTTGAGGATTGACATCATGCCACTTCTGTGGAAATGTCCCTGTTGTCTGAGGATGTTGAACACATCCTTGCTGATTTAAATGGGGCTACTCAAAATATTTGGTGGAAGTGTTGAGGTCTAATTTAACTCTTCTGCCTCACTGCCAGGGAGCCAGGAGGACTTTGTCTGCAGCAGCTCCAGGACAGTGCCTGCCTGGATTTCAGCAGGAATACCAGTGATGTGGATACAGCCACCAAGACCTCAATTCCCCCTGGGATGGAGGAATTGCTCACAGGCTTTGGGTGGTCACCCTCATACAGGCACGTTGGAGAAACTTGCAAAGCAGAAGTGGAATGGTGTTCTTCCTGAGGTCTGCAGCAGAACTCCTGCAGGTTAATTGGTATAAAATGAGATGCAGGAAGAGAGGAGAAGAAAAAAAATCTTGGATTGGGGAGGTAGTGCAGAGAAAAGTCAGGAAGCAAAGGTGCTTAGCTGAAGCTGGGCACATCTGCAGTCTTGGTGGTAAAATTGGTCTGTTCCCATAACCATGTCTCCACCAGAATCCCACAGCGTTCCTTCTCCCAAGGAACAAGTGATAGGACAGGAGGAAATGGCCTCAAGTTGCCCCAAGGGCAGTTGAGATGGGATGTGAGGAAGAATTTCTTTGCTGAAAGGGTTCTGAGGCATTGGAAGGGGCTGCCCAGGGCAGTGGTGGAGTCCCCATCCCTGGAGGGATTGAAGAGTCGTGTAGACACAGTGCTGAGGGACATGGGTCAGTGGGGACTGGTCAGTGTTGGGTTCATGGTTGGACTCCATGAGCTTAAAGGGCTTTTCCAATCCAGGCCATGCTGGGATTCTGCTGTTAACTTGCATGGCAAGTTGCAAGCCCATGAGAAGTCCACGATAAATGGAGCTGAAGAGTCAGAGATTGAGAAGCAGGGGCTGATTTCCTTGAGGGTTTGTTCTCTAATATGGCTCTTAAAAGAAACTGCTGCTTGCCTGGGAAAAGAGCAGAGCATGGCTGAGTGCAATCCTGCTCCCAGTGAGATGGTGTTTTTGGCTGAAGGACACAGTCATTTTTCTTCCCTCACTACTCACTTTTTAAAGTATTTGGTATTTAAAAAGCAGAGGAGATTCAGTGCCAGGTTCCCAATCCAGTGGTGCTGGATTGTGTGAGAGGTGCAAGGGCTTGGATGGGCACAAATGCATTTCAAAAGCATTATGTACAACCATGTCTGACAGCCAGGTCCTGAGCTCAGCTCACCTGGGATGTTGAGAAGCATTTAGGGAGAGGGGTTAGTTGGGAGGATTTATTGACAGCAGCTGCTTGTGTGCTGAAGTAGTTTAAAGACAACATCGTTGCTGTAGGGTCATCACAGCATCCTTGAGCACCAGGATCTGTCCTCAGTGGCCACACTGTGTTTAGTCTCTCCTGAAGGTATGAAACCCTGCAATGCCAGCTCAGCTGCAGCTCCCAAAGCTCCATCATGCATTTCTCTTTTTTAATGTGAAAATCCAACTGGGAGCATTGCTGAGGGCCAGCAGCCAAAGTTAATCCAACCAAATGAAGAGCCTGTAGAGGGAATGGAAACCCATGGTGTAGCTGCAGACCAAGATCAGTCTGTGCCTGTGAGGATGGAGGTGATTCCAGTGCCAGTTATGTCCTTTGTCTAATAAAGTTGCTAGACACTGCGGTTGGCGCTGGAGTTCTTTGCGTGAGGCTGATTCCAAGCAGAAAAGGAGACAGATTAAGTTGTCAAGAGCAATAAGCTGGGGTTGTAGCTTTTCTATTCTGTGGGTTGATCAGCATTTAGAGGCTGAATAAATTTGAGTGCTGCTGCTTAAAGACTAGTGAGTGTCTTGTGAGAGGGTTGTAATTTGGTGTCTTGCAACAGGAAGAACAGCTAAAAATCTATCTTGAGAAGTGGAGCCAAAGAAGAGATCGTTAGAGGCTCCCTCTGGATTAACACTGACTGTAATTGGAGCTGAGCTTTGATCCTTTGTAAATTCTTTTCTTTCCTGAGTGTAAGAAACTGCAGTCAAGACATCTTCAGTCCCCTAATTACTGAGGTGGAAGCTGGGGAGGAGTCTTAGTTCCAAAGGCTCATGGGGAACAGAGTTTCCAAAGGAAGAAGGGTTGTGTATGGTCAGGATATTTGTGTAAGTTGATGAATTTCTGGGGTTTCAGAACTTTTTCTGGCTGAGGTTTAACTGGGCCAGCACTCATTCCAGTTCCTGCATGGAGAGGGAGGCTGTGATGGGAGGGACCATGCAGATGTCACTGAGAAGCTGCTGATCCTTCACAGCAGGCCTGGGGTTTTGCATGTAGGCAAAGAGCTGCCTCCTGCACATGAACTTTATCAAAAGCCTTTTCTATCCACATGGAAATTATGCAAGCCTTATCTTCTGAATCTATTCTGAATCCAAGGAGTTTGGAGTGATTTCATCTCTCTTTCTAGCCTGTGAGAAGCAATTCAGTGCAGCTGTGCCTCCAGCTCCCTCGGAGGGATGGAGGTTGGGTGGGTGGGAGGGCACGTGGCCTCCTGCCCAGGGAACCCCTGAGGAGGGCTGTGGCTGAGCTGCTGGCTGCTGTTGCTCTCCAGACAGAGAAGAAAACATCCATCCCCCTCTTTGCAAGGGTCTTCAGGACCTCCTGAGACCAGCCAGGTGGGACAGCAAAATCCAAACCCACATCATCCCAGCAGAGAAGAAAACATCCATCCCCTCTTTGCAAGGGTCTTCAGGACCTCCTGAGACCAGCCAGGTGGGACAGCAAAATCCAAACCCACATCATCCCAGCAGAAGTGGAGTGGTCCTTCTGCAAGTTATGAGAAGGTGGCAGGAGGGAACAAACTCAGCTCTGGATTGTGGTCCCACAAAAGTGAGGAATAGGTAAGGGGTATCCATGAGCTAGCAGGGCAAGGCAGAAGAGGCTTGATGCCCAGAGACAGACCAGTAGAAAATATCTGATGCTTTGGGAGCTGCTTGCTCTCTTCCATCTCTTATGTTCCAGGATACCCAGATGAAGTCAAACTTGGTTTTCCTTCTTTTATTTTAATTTATTTTTATTTTTTTAAGGCTAAATCCTTTTTCAGCATTGAATCCCTGTGTCTGGAAGTTGAAGTAGAGAAGGGAAACTTGCTTCAGAAGAGAGTTTGAGAGTTTAATTGGACTGTTAGGGCATTTTTTTCCTTAAAGTGAATTAACCTAAAATCTAAAACCCAAGCTGGAAGGATGTAGCCACCAGAATGTACACAGACCTTTTCTTTTTGCCACAGTACAAAAAACAACTTTACAAGCTTCCACTTCAAGCTGTTAGACAAACTGAATAGAGGCATTATTGCAACATCCACCCTCCATTACCTTCCTCAGTGCTGTAAAGCATGGTGAGACACATTTTTTTTCCTTATTTCAGTACAATTATTACCTCTTTACTAGTGAATGACACTAAAAAAAGGAGTTTCTGCAGGGGATGCCTTGACATGCTTCTGTAAGGCTGCCTCTCCTCAGGACAAACCACTTAAACTTGTTGAAGTCTGTTAGATTGGGATGAAATTAAACCAACTGGTCCAGAAAATGAGATATATAGTCCCTTTAAAAAACAAAAGTGTGTCTGTTTGTAATGACTGGTTTTGCTGTGCATGGATTTGTTATCCAGGCACTGGAGCAGAGAGTGTGTTTGTGGAGATGTGGGATGGATGAGGACTTGAAGAGGGTGCTGGGGACCTTCACGAAATGATGGTGTGGGTCTGTCCCTCCTGCTGCTCTCTGAATCATCTGTGTCCTCCTGGAGTGGTACCCAAGGTGGCTTCTGGCTGCATCTCCAGAAACACAAGGAAAAACTTCACTGTGAGGGTGATGGAGCCCTGGGATGAGGGTGGGTGTTGAAAGGATGGGGCCAGACACTTCTCAGTGGTGCCCAGTGACAGGACAAGGGGCAATGGGCACAAACTGGAGCACAGGAGGTTCCATCTGAAGATGAGGAGAAACTTCTTTCCTGTGAGGGTGCCAGAGCCCTGGGCCAGGCTGCCCAGAGAGGGTGTGGAGTCTCCATCTCTGGAGATGTTCAAACCCACCTGGACACTTTCCTGTGCAACCTGGTGTGGGGAACCTGCTCTGGCAGGGGGGTTGGACTGGATGATCTCCTGAGGTCCCTTCCAACCCCTGTGGTTCTGTGATTCATATCTTGCAACCTGTAAGGTGTTTCCACATGTCTACCTGTCGCGATGGACACTCAATATGAGTGACCAGCAAGCTCTGTTTATTGATTACATTTGTGCTCCTTATATACAGTGGTTAATTAAGCTCATGCATATTCCCAAAGGCCCATACTGATTGGTTTATTAATTATCCTGGGAACTTCTTTGTTATAACAGGTGGCTTTGCTCTGTTCACATCTCAAGGACGTCAGTAGGATAGTCCTCACTTTGTGATTACCAGCTTAAAGCTACTCCCTTCTTTTTCCCAGCTTATTTTGCTGAAGTTATTTGAAATCTCAAGGGCAAGTCAGTATCCTGGAGACTTCTGTTAATTTACCCTGACTTATGTCAAGGGCCTAAGCTGGCTTACCCTCGCTGCTAAGCCTCTGATTGTACAACATCTCTAGTGCTCTACGACATCTACCCATCCTGTTGTGATTTTTGTCATGACAGCCTGGTGGAATCAATTTTGCAATGCAGTGTAACCTCTAGGTACTTCAAAATAAAACCCAACCAAACCCAAAGCTGTCCTGTGTAGTAGGACAACTTCTGTCTTCTCATTGTGCACTTGGTTAGTCCTGGCTGGATAACTTGCATTTGTTGAGTTTTTCTGTTCTGGACTACTCTCTTAGTTTATTAAGCCTCCTGTTTTCCACTTGCAGTGCTTCCCTAGCTTTGCAGATGTACTGGATGATGGAAACAATCATCACTGTTAGTGAAAAACATTGAATAGAAACAGACAAGTCCCACAGACCATGATCTGTGCCCTTCTACTTGATGTTTTCAAGAGTGGTCTCTTCCCTGTGTCCACCCTGGCCTGTGAAAATGCTCCATATTAATCTGGTTTGATGTAAATCACTTTTGCTGCTCTTGGTCAAATAACATACAGCTTTGGGACTTTGTTCCTGCTGGGATGAAGTTGCTTCTTAGGCTTGTTTGGTTTTAAAAGTGTAGGTTTAAATTGTGGGTTAAATAATAGTAGAAGAACTAAGATCCTGATGCTAAAAATCTTGGGCTGGAATGGCTGTAAAATGTGAATTTATTTTTCTAGCTGGGATAGGCGTTAAAAAAATAAGTCACACACACAAAAAAATGAAGAATTTGGCACTCCAGTAGAATTTTAATGTCTGGTATTTCCTGCTGTCTCGAAGAATGAAGTCTGTTGTTTGCTCCAGCTGGCAAAACTAAACTTAGACGCGGCCTTCGTGGCTGGAGCTGGAGAGCAGATAGGTGCGTGGTAACCCCCAGCCAGCTCCTGCCGCTGCCTCTCGTCTCTGACCCTGCCTTGTGGCTCTGAATTAAGAACTCTGGAGACTTTGCAATCCTATTTCTGACAAAGAGGAGCTGTTTGATGGGTTGAGTTCAGATTATCTGTTGTTTGCTAGAATTTTAAAGCTATAAATGCTGCCAAGCCTGTGTTGGATTCTGTTTTGGACACGGAGATCTATAATAATTGTAGGTATGTATCCCAGCTCTGTTGGAAACAAAGGATTGAAGGAATCCCAAAAATCAGCATAACAGAGGAGCCATGCACAAAACTATTCCATCTCTCCCCATGCAACAGTTCTTTGCACTTTACTGACCTGCAGAGATGTCTAAGACTTCTCTGAAAACGTTTTATCTCTTCTCAGCAGTTGTCCTGACCTTTCCTTTGGTGATTTTTTTTATCTATTGGATGTTTAATAATAATCACCTCCTGTACTTAAAAATAAATAATTCAGTCATAGCTATACAGAATAATTCATGGCCAAAGCAGTTTACTATCAAGTAGCTTTCAGCATGTTTTTATATCACTTCTAATTTTATTCTGCCTTCCTTTTTCATCAGTTTTTCATCACTTTTTCTAAGGAGCTGAAAAGTAGGATGGAAAAAAAAAAGGTAAAAGGATATCTCTGTCTTCTGCCATGTTACATGCCTGTGTGCATTCATGGGCTGTATTAATAAAATAAAATAATAAAATAAAAAGTTCCTGTTGTGCCTGATGTAAAAGCCAGCTCAGCCTTTGTGGTGACCTTCAATAAGAACAGGATTTGTAGGTTCTCTTGGTCTCCCCAGGACCCAGCACTGCTGCCTCGGGGTCAGCTCTGGCTTGCTGAATTATGAAAAAAATCTCGAAACAGAAGGTTTCCAAACACATTTGCCAGGGTTAATACCAGAGTCTAAACATAACTCTGCTGGGACAGGCTGTTATTTGGAGAATGAAGTGCCAGACTGAGCTGGACTGGAAGGATCAGGAGAAGGAAACGCAGCACCTCTCCCCAGAAATAGACGTCTCGTGGATCGGAGACCTCGCTGCTGGGTGTTTGTTCTGCCTCAGCCCTCTTCCCTCTTATCTGCAGCCTGGACACCCTTACCTGGTAGGTATATTTTCATGTACAGATCCTTAGAAAGTGATAGTTCAGCTGTGCACAGGTACTGCTTTATTTCCTGGTGCCTGTCCGTGTTGGTTTCCACAGCCAGGCTGTCTAAACCAGAGCTGTAAAACCCAGAGCTGGCCACCACCGAGCTCTCTGCTTCATTATTTCTTGTTCAAACCAGCACATATGGAGAACTTTATGCTTTATGTTCCTGCTTAGCTTGTGTTTACCAATACTGAGGTTCAGCCACTGCTCATATATCACAAGGAAAAGCATTTTCAGTGTTTCCTTCCAAAGTGTAAAGACTCATGAAAGCAGTTATAAGCAAAGCTTCAAAACATCCTGGCAAAATCCCTTTCATCAAGTTTTTAAGCAGCCTTGCTTGTTGTTGCCCAGGTTATTCTCTTTAGAAATATGTAGTTAGTAAAGCAGCAACATTTCCTTGAAACTTTTAATTCTGCACTTGAGTAACTACCAGCAGTAACTCCTTCCCTGAGAACCATCTGTACCGAGTGCCTGGGTTTGCTGAGCAAGAAAAATGAGGCGTTTTTAGCCAATTCCTTTAACTTAAACCAGATTTTATGTCTCTGCTATAAGCAGTTTTAGTTCCTTAAGCTCTGCTTTTTGCATAGTGAAAGAAAAAGCCAATTAAACTGAACCTTGAAAGTACAGATGTAAAAGTACAGCTGTGCGTGGTTTATGCCAATAATAAACTGTAAACACCGGTGAAGGAAACCGGTGGGATTTGGGGCTTCACAAGGGTTTGAGCTGCCAGGGGAACACTCAGAAGCTGTGCACAGGGAGCTGCTAATGCACTTACTGCTGTGACACAGCGCTGTCATAGGGATCCATCTCTTCCTGGAAGGTAAGTCAGGATTAATTGCAGAAATTCCACGAAGCTCGCTAGCGATTGCCAAACAAAACCATCTTCTCGTGAAGATGTTGGATCACATCTTCAGCTTTCATCTGCTTGGTAGGAACCCTGTCATTTTTAGGGTGAGGTGTGTCAGCTTTCCAGATCCTCGTGCCCACTCCTTTTAAATAGTGGCAGTGTTCAGACTTAGAAGGGTTCTTCTATTTTTATTTGGAGGCTGCATGCGAGCAGGCACGCCAGATACTTGCCAGCTGTCGGGGTTGTAATTTGGAGCACACTTTGCATTGAATTCTTGTTGGTGGTGTAATGAGTTGGCAGCAGAACTGCCTGCAGCTCTGTCCCCTCTGTTCCTGTCCGTGAAACCCTGGTGGGAAAGAAAACACCGCTCCGGCTTTCCCACTAAAATACAGGTTGCATATCAGGCTGCTTAATGGCAGGAAGAATAGGAGCATGTTGTAAATCATCCTGGGGTTTGGTGGGGTTTTTGTAGTGGAAACTCATAAAGGTGAGCCTGGTAGGGAAGAAATGAGAAGCACAAAGTGAACTTGGGGCTTTTGGGGCGGTGAGAAGAGTGAAGAGGTCTAACGTGGTCGGGGTCACTGAGCTGTGCTGTCTCTGTTGGCACTGGGGGAAAAAGATTTTCCTTTTTAGTGCATGTAAAAGGTGTGTGGGATTATATGCTGAGAGTAAAATAAATAAGCACATTGTTTCAGAGTGAAGGGAACTCGTGCTGCTTTGGCTGCTCAATACTTAGAGCTGTTATTTCCCAGTTCATTAGGAAAGCAAAGGAAGCGGCGAGCTCGGTGTCATGCCTGGGTGACGGTGTCGTGTCACTTGGTGAGAGAATTTCATTGCAGAATGTAGTTGCTAATTGTACATAACTGCATGAGACAACTTTCAACCATGTCTGGTAAGCCAGTAAAATGGCAATTGATAGTGAAAAATCTCATTTTGATCCTAGATTGTGTTCACTTTCCATTAATTTCCAGGGAAAAACACATCCCCTCGTGAAATCAGCAGGAGCGACGCTCTGTGCCAGCAGCCAGGCAGCTCCTCGTGTCTGGTGGAGAGGAGTGGTTTAGATTTTACCCTCTCCTTTAAAAAATTGAGGGAAACAAAGCTTCAGGCTTGGCTTTTAGTTCATCCAATGTATGTTTGCAACAGAGTCAGGGAAACAAGTCAGAGATCCAGATGATTTCCCACAACCGGATCCAGGTATCCATGTGTGATGTGCAAAACTTGGCCTGAAGCAGGTGATAACCACCAGGCTGGGTCAGAGGAGACCTGGCTTTCTTGTTTTAAAGTTAAACCTGCTTTGTGAAGCCAAGGGCTGATGCTATCACTTGACTTGCTGTTATAAGCCACAGAGATGCCAAGTCCATAACCTCACCATGTGTGGCTAGTCGCCTTGTCCTATGTTTTTATGGTCTGTGCACCTTATACACTGTTGTTGTTTTGTATGATTCTTAAATCCAGCCCAGAATTAGGTTGGAAATCCTGTGTCTGTGGTTTGAAAAGCAAAGTTTTTGGGGTTTTTTTTCTCTCAAAGACCCTCCAAAGCTTTGCTGTGGGTGTGATAGCTGTTCACCGTGCTGTGCAAAGGGAAGCAGGAGGGGAAAACTCTGGGGGTTTTTTTTTTGTCTTAACAACCTTAAAGATGTACAGGCAGAAAGGGATTTCCAAAGTAGATATGTTCTGACTTTTGAGGGCTAAATAGACCATGAGTTATGTGGCTGATCCTCTCTCCAGTGGCATGATGAAAACTGAAATCCCTGCTGCTGTGCTGGATCAGCCCCTGCATTAGAGGAATTTCGTCTTATTTTGCCTTACCTCCAGCGGAAAGCTCGGGTCTGAGTCAGGAGTTTCCAGATTGTTACTGTTTAAATGTGTTATCTTCCTTTTCCTGATGATTTTACTCTTCCTTAACAGTGGCTTATGTACCTTCCCACCTTCAAGATAAAGGTTATAACGATTTTCAGCAGCTGGCAGGTTCTGCAGGCTTTCTATCAGCAAAGTTGTCTTAGGATATAAATCAGCATATCAGGCCATTAAAGACAGTGCTGTCAGCAGTGTGTGTGCTTTATCCAGTAACACATGTTCACAATTATCCTGCCTAGCAGAGCTGCTCCGTGGGTGTGTGGGGATGTGATGTGTTGTGAGGATCACAGCTGTAATTGTAGCTGTTAAATGTTCTGTATCGCACTCATTCTAATAAGCAGTTCAAGTAACTTTTGGATAAAAATAACTTCTGAGCTCAAATGCTGATATTTTGGGAAAGGCAAATAGTTGAAGTGAAAAGCATAGTGCTGCTCAGCAAGGGAGCAGGTACCACACTCCCATAACACACGTGGCTGAGATCTGCTGCCAGAGCAGAGTGGGGATGGGCATTTAGAGTCATTTAAAATTCTGCCACTCTTGGTCATCAGTATAAAATGCTTCTCTCTTTTTTAATAAGTCAGTAATAAATAGGAGCTGACATGATAATGTTATAGTTGCCAGTGCTGATGATTAAAAGTGACCTGTATGGAGACTGCAGGGCTGGAGAAGCTGTAACAGATACCCTGGAAGCTGATTTTTAAGGCCAAAAATGGTGTTAATCAAAGTATGTCACTTGGGTAAAAACATGTGGTTTATTAATCTAAGTAATTGGTCAAATTACACTCTTATGAACCTTTCAGGTTGTACTTATTGCAGCTGAGGATTCAAATAGTTTGAATGCCTCAGTATGAGGAGGCTACTCCGCTCTGGTGGGTCCACCTTGGAGCCAGAGGAGCTTCTCAAAGCTTCTCCCGCTGCCAAAACCAGTCCCACACAAACCCAACACATAGAGAAAAAGGGACTGGGGTGCTGTAAAACCAGCAGGGCAGTGGGCTCTCCACTCCTGCCCCAAGAGAGAGCCCAGCTCCCTGACATGATACTGCCAGGGTCCTCCTGAGAGTCTTGTCACAGCCCTTAGCACTGCTGGCCTGAGGCTTGGGCGTTGCTTTCAAAGCCTGAAGATAAAGGAGACTGATGAAATGGATTCATCTTTTGCTTCATTAATCTGGGTGGTAACAATAGAACAGTTGATAGCTTGGAAAGAGGCAGTGTAATGCCTCTGTAAGCAGCAGCAGCTAGATTTTGGAGTTATTGTTTGTGCCATTAGCCAGGAGTTTAATAGCTTAATCCGTCTGGAAAGCAAGTAGATTTATTAGACTGTGCAATAAATGGGTTCGTAATTACAGCAGCAGTCCCTGAAAACTGGTTTTCTTGGTATGGCTTAGAAGTATGATACACAAAAACTTCATTTCCCAAGTTTTTAGGAATGTTCTGTACCAGATTTACCAGAAGAACAAAGGTACCTTGATAAGTCTCTGGGACCTGAGAGCCTTTGCAGTGGCTGGGTCCGAACAGATACGGGCTGAGGAGCTGTGCAAAGAATCCCAGACTGGTTTGGGTTGGAAGGGACCTTAAAGCTCATCCAGTGCCAACCCCCCTGCCAGCAGCAGGGACACCTTCCACTAGACCAGGTTGCTCAAAGCCTCATCCAACCTGGCCGAGAACACTTCCAGGGAGGAGCAGCCACAGCTTCTCTGGCCAACCTGGGCCAGGGTCTCACCACCCTCACACCAAAGAATTTCTTCCTCATATCTCATCTCCATCTCCCCTCTGCCACTTTCAAGCCATCACCCCTTGTCCTGTCACTCCCTGCCCTTGGCCAAAGTCCCTCCCCAGCCTTCCTGGAGCCCCTTCAGGTACTGGGAGGCCACTGGAAGGTCTCCCTGGAGCCTTCTGTTCTCCAGGCTGAACAGCCCCAACTCTCTCAGCCTGTCCTCACAGCAGAGCTGCTCCAGCCCTGGCATCATCCTCGTGGCCTCCTCTGCACTGGCTCCAGTAGCTCCATGTCCTTGTGCTGTTGGTGGCCCCAGCCCTGCAGCACAGCACTGTATTTTAAGAGAAATACAGACAACGCCATCCTTTGCAGTGCAGACCCAGGGAGCCCCTGCTGAGCATCTTAGAAAAATATGACTTCTCTCTAGTTTAGATCACAATTACTCTGAGCTGTACTCTATTCTTAAAATTATACAGGCTGCTGAGTGCTTTGCAAAGTGTGCAGCATATAAGGGAGCTGAGAAGGACAGCCAGTGCTTGCTGTGTAGCCTGACACAGAGATCTTGTGTGTTCTGTCATCGGTGTGCCTTCTCCAAGCCCTGTGTCTTACTGTGGATCCATAGACAAGCTGAATTTACAGGGGCCATCTGGAGATCATCTAGCCCCACCTCCTGTTGAAAGCAGGGCTTAGACCAGGTTATCCAGAGCCTTGGTGCATCCTGAAGCAACTTCTCTGCTTCATTGCAATGAAGTGTGTGAGGTTTTTCCAGTTTTACTTTTTTTTTCTCCAATTTTACAGTTGGTTAGGGTTTTTTTTTGTGTGTGTTTTTTTTTTTTTTCCAATGGCCAAAAGCTGGAAGACTGGAAATTCCAGAAAAACTTAAGGAAAAACTTATTTACTGTGAAGGTGTTGGAGCACGGGAATGAGCTGCCCAGAGAGGGTGTGGAGTCTCCATCTCTGGAGATGTTCAAACCCACCTGGACACTTTCCTGTGCAACCTGGTGTAGGGAACCTGCTTTGGCAGGGGGGTTGGACTGGGTGATCTCCTGAGGTCCCTTCCAACCCCACCATTCTGTGAATTTTACAAATTTTTTTCTAATTTCACAAATTTTTTTCCAATCTTTTAATTTTTTCTAGTTTTACATCATTAATCATTTCTGATTACTAGACAATCAAAGGCTCATGAGTCACTAAAATCCTGCTCTCATGTGGGGACATAGTTTGCTCTAACTTGTGTTAACTGTCTATCCAGAGGGCAGGAGCAGATATCCATCCTGCTGGGCTGCAGTCACTCCTTATGGATCTCAAGGCAGCAGCTAAACCTGTTTGAAAACCTTGCCAATCGTGTAGCTCTGTGGATACCAGCACTCAGTGTGCCTGATGCTGAAATTAGCTGCAAATCTCCATTTTTAATAAGAAATTATAACATCAGTGTCCACAGAAAAGCACCTTGACTATTCTGTAGCCACAGACTTGGGTGATGCTTAATAATAGATGTGTTGGTAACAAAGAAAACTGAATTAGGTTTTTAATTGGGCTGGAAAACTGTAGGTTAAGCTGCTGGATGTGGCTTCTTCAGTTGATATTTTCAATCCTTTCTGTCTAATCATCCCCAGATGGAGGACTGGAAGCAGAGAGGATTAGACAGTAAATCTGTGCTAAGAGCCGGCGGAGAGGCTGGTGATCTCGAGTCGGTTACGGTCCATACATTCGGTTTTGTTTGTACAGGCTTGTAATTTCTTAGCACTTCAGGAAAAAAACCAAGCAATCTTGACAATGTCTATTAAAATACTGACTGAATACAAGCTCTGCACAAATCAAATAGGAATAAAATCTTAGCAGCTCGCCTTGGCTGTGGAAAGCAGCTCCCCCAGGTTGGCACTCTGATCAATTGTACCTATCACCAGAATATTTGTAATGATTTTCCTCAATGCATAACACCCCTAAGTCCATTTATTTTTTGTTTTTGGCAGAACAGCTCTTGTTTGTGTGCTTAGCAAAGAAATAAATGCATAATGAAGCAGCTGATAGGAAATATGCCCAAGGAGCCAAGAGGAGCAGATTGAGGACGCAGGTAAAACATGTTTGAGGAATGAGGAGCTGTCAGGAAGTCAGATGATTCAGAAATATCACATTTTGAAGACACAAGTAAGCCTTGGCAAAGGATCTGAAATGTTGATGTTATTACAATTATCAAAGAGGATTTTCCAGGGTTATTGAAAGCAATTCCTGAGCTCTTTGTTTGGTCTGTTCTGTAACACTGGAGTGAGTAGCCTAAATAGGATTTTGCTGTGTGTAATAAACAGGAAATAGGAGGAAAAAATGCTGTCTGAGGTTTGTGTGTAACTGAGTGTTAACTTTTAGCTCTGTGTATATACTGAAGCTCCAGTCTTGTTGCTTTATTTTGTTAAATTCTGTGGTGTCTCTTTTCTTTAAATACTGAGTTTAACCTATCTCAGACTGGCAGTCACAGCTCAGGGTTGGTTGGGTTTTTTTTTCCTCTCTGTACTAAATAGCTTAGTCTGGCGTAGAGGCTTCAAAGTAAATAGGTAGCTTATCACTATTGAGCAGAAATCCCTGGTTTTAAGTAAAAATACTGTCTGTCTCCCTACCAAGCAAACACAGAGCTGGTGTGTTACTGTCGGAGACCTCCGAGACTCAGCGGGCACTTACTTCTGATGATTGTTTAAACACTGAGAATTTAAATGGGAATGTTTTAACTTGCTGCCAACGGGAAAAAATGTACTTTGTGATGTGGTTTCTTGAGTCCTTACTCAGTTGTTATTTTGTTTTTTATTTATTTAGGAAGATGTCTAGTATTTTTAAGCAGCTCAAAAACACCTTGTGCTCTTCGCTGGTGTGGGTAGGGTGGTTGCAGAACGGTGGAAGTCAGGCTCTTGCTGCATGTGATGCATCCTCCAGAGCTTTTAATTTGAGTTAAATGTGAGTCATCTCTGTTGGTTGGAGAATCATTGATCTGCTGGATTAAAAGCTGATCCATGCAACGTGAGCAAGACAGAAATGACAGCGCTGAAGTCGCCACCAGCAGCTCCTGTCCCGCGCTTATCTGGGAGCACAGTTTGGGTCTGTGTCACTCAGGTGAAATGGGCATGATGGTTAGAAATAAAGGAAAGCACATGGCCAGCAGCAGCATTGCTGTCTGTGTTCATCCTGCTGTCACTGTCACCACTGTGTCACTGGTAACCTGCACAGATGGGACCTTTGGGAGCTGTGAGGAAGCTTTAAATAACGTTCTCCTGTCGCCTGGGTAAAATGCACCAGCCCTTGTGCAAAGTGTTGTGGCCAGTGTTGCCACATGCCACTGCTCTAATAGCTTTTCTTTTTGAACTCTGAATATCAGTGACACTTGAAAAACACCTGCAGATGGGGTTGTTTGTTTTTTTCAGAAGGACCCTGGGCAGCAGGGTCCTCCTTGCAGCAGAGTCTTCCCATTCCACTTGAAACACATTCAGGTTGTGGAAGCCCAGACCCTGTGAGGACCAGCACAAGTGTTGGAGATCAGATACCCTCACAGGCAGCAGCACCACTGCAGTCTCACCCCCCTGCAGAAATGAAATCTCACTTTGTGAAACAAGGCTGGGATGGTAAGTCCAAGGATTGCTGCAGGTGACTTGCTTCCACATCACTTGGTTTAAAATGAATTCACCGCATCGTGTTAATGAAGACTGGGATAGCAGAAGTGCTTTTTGGAGTGCATCCTCCTTTTCCTTGCTCCTAGGAGGCACTGACAGTGCTTCCCAGCCTGGGGAACTGCATCTTCCCACCTGGAAAATACCCTGAGGTCTTCCTGAGCTGGAGAACATCACTTACAACCTCCTCCATGCACAAGATGATGGCAGCATTGCCTGCTGGATTGACAAATGGTTGTATCCAAGAGAGGAGCTTCCCATGTTCATCCTGGGCTTTGAAGCTGAGCAGTGATGAGTGATGCAGCAGGATGGTTCTGTGCTGAATGTTTCCACCCAGGACTTGGTACCTGTCCTCTTCTCCACCTGCCCATCACACCTTGCTGTCCCACAAAGCATGTCCGGTCTTTCTGTTGTTGGTCTTCTGAGCTTTGAGCAAGAGAAGAAATGTCACTTTGCCTGTGGGTAAGAACAGTGAAATACAAACTCCATAGCAGGAATTGTAAGTTGATTATTTTGGCTCTGTTTTGGAAATACAATATGAAAATGAATTTTTCTTAAACACATCCGTCTCTGGTGCGCTTGTGAAGGAGCACAGCGGGGTCAGACCTCTCCCTGCTCATGCTGAAGTCAGCTGCAACCAGTGAGGATCCGACAGCAGCGCTGCTTTGGGGCTGGGAGGACAATGTGCAAGGAGAAACGTGGTAAAACGGCTTGGAAACGTGGTAAAACGGCTTAGAAACGTGGTAAAACAGCTTGGAAACGTGGTAAAACAGCTTGGAAACCTGGTGTAAAACAGCTTGGAAACCTGGTAAAACAGCTTAAATGGGGAATGGCTGATCTTTTAGGAAGAAACCTCTTCAATAAAAACCTCCCAAGTTACCCAGAAGTAGCAGAGAACTTATTTTTCCAAGGAGCCACAGCTTCCTTGCTTCACCTTTTTAGAGTTTACTAGAGAAGTTGCTGTTCTTCTGTCTCTAGAATTGATTCCTTTTTCTCTTCCAGAGTTGTTCAGACTCATACAAGGGCTGTCCTGGTTCCTGGCTGTTTGGTGTGTTATGTAGAGCACAGTGATGGTGAAGAGGCATCTTGGCTCTTGTGCTTGAAGTTTTGCTCTGTGGTCTCAGGATTTTCAAGAAGAAAGAGTCCTCTTGGTGGTTTTTGACAGTAAATACAATTGTTGTTGTGTTATTGTCTAGTGGAAGGTGTCCCTGCTGGTGGCAGGGGGGTTGGAACTGGATGAGCTTGAAGGTCCCTTCCAACCCAAACCATATGATTATATAAAATGCAGTGTTTTCTAATGCCAAAGGCTAATTTAATGCTGATAATATAAACTTTAAATAAAATTGAGGGGCAGAAGTTAATGAAATGTCACTGGTCAGATGAGGTCCAGAAAGGGCTCTGATGTTCAGTTAACATGAGGTTCATCTGCAAGCCCTTTGGTAGATGCAGGTCCTGTGAGTGTGGACAGCACTGTGGAGAAGTCAGATGGATTCAAGGGACACATCTGTGTGTGGAACTGCTGCATCCATCTCGTCTGCTGCAGTGGAAAACTTATCTGTGACAGAGGAGGATGTGATCCAGCATCTGCTGGGATTCACCATTTCACTCCTGTGTGACCCCCACTGAGAGATCTTCAGGACACCAGAATGGTTTGTTGGAATAGTTCTAAATGATTCTTGGAAAACCAAAGAAATGCTAAATATTGGGGTAGCTCTCCAGTTAAATCCCACACCTGGAAGGGAGTGATGAACTGGAGAATCAGTGTTTGGGCTGATGCTGGTGTTGATCATGAGGAAATGCTCAAGTCACTGCTTGTTGAAAAATAATGTGTGTGCATAGATAGATATAGAAATATATATATAAATATATATATAGAAATCCACCTATCCATTTAATGTGTAATAACATATATATGCACATATAAATACATGTATGTGTATAATTTTCCTCTTGAGTACACAGAAAACTGACAATAGTCTGGACTTTGAGAAATTCTTACTTTGAATATATTCAACACTGTTTTGCAGATCAAAAATCCTGTCTTATAAGGGTCTCCTTGAGATATATATCTATATATCTATATATCTATATATCTATATATCTATATATCTATATATCTATATATCTATATATCTATATATCTATATATCTATATATCTATATATCTATATATCTATATATCTATAGAATGCAAGTAACTTGGTTTTACATAAGAACAGAGTACCAGAATTGAATCTATCATTCTCAGAAACACAGCTGGGACTGTGGATTCCTCATTCACAACATGGAATACCAAGATTTGTCCTTTTTCCAGACATAAAGCAGAGGTAACAAGATTTTATTTTTATTTAACCCAGTTGTTCTTTATATTAAAAAAACCAGTGTTTTAGAAAGCCTTGGTACCTCACTTGAATGGGCAGGATAAGTTTCTCTCTAATGACATCCCTGTTTGGGGGGTACATTTGAAACGAGTCCTTCACTCTGCAAGGAATGCTGTTTGATTGCATTTTAATTAGAATTTATGTAGTGATTTGTGCAGCAGCTACATAAGCAGGAACAGTGCAAAACTAACCAAGTATTAATTTCTAGATCATTTGCATTGTTGCTGTTGGTGCCAGCTGTAAATAACAGCAGGGCAGTAATAATTCAGCATAGGAATTAAAGGAATTTTAGCCAGATTTCTGAGTTTTACCCTCTAAAAATGGTATTATTTGAGGGTTAAGGATTGATTTTTTTATGATAAACAACATTAGGGCATGTCATTCTGTGAAATGAGGAGGAAACAAACCTGGATATATATTACTTGATAACTTAAAACTACTTTCCTGTGTTATACTCCTGAAACCTTTGAAGTATGGTGCAATGAAATCCTTTTCATAAGAGCAGCGAGGGAATAAACCGATTTAACACAGTCCCTTTGTGGGTTTAAATTACCTCTTTCTGCTGGTGAAATCCTGAATTCCTCTTTTTTTCCTGCAGTTGAATGAAAATCCACCTATCCATTTAACATGTAATAAGCCTCTCTCCTGCACTGATATTTCTAGATAGTTTTTATTTGATGGCTGGTGAGACATAATGCAATGGTTCTCTGGAAATATTCTGCTTTTCTTTCTTCAGCACGTTTAGAATTGGTAAAAAACCCTTGAAATACTTCAAGAGTTGAACCCAAATTGCAGCATCTTTCCTAGAGCTGCAGGATGAACGTAGGAAATGCTTTACACTGCTCCAAATTCTCTTATTTTTCCAAGAGAAAATTTATTATTTATGTTTTAAATAACATAAAACCCGTGTATAACAGCATAGCCAGGACCTGCTCATGGAGGCTCTTTCAAACCATGGGTAATAGGGTTGTAAAAAGTGTGGTGATGGTGTTTTCCCTTCCCTCTCTCCAATCCCCTGCTAATCCAGATGGCTTAATTAATTGAGAATTTTATAGCTAGGGGGGTGAAATGTGTCAGAAAAGTCGTTCCCTATTTAAAAGTGAATTATGCTTTTGTGTAAAAAGAGCAGAGCATATTTGGTTGAGGTCATCCTGAAAGCATCATCACTAAAAATGATCTGCTGATGCAGAAAATTGGATTTATTCTTATGCTAGCGTTTCCATAAAAAATACAATTATATAGAAATTTATGTTCTCTAAAAGCTTGTAGTAAACTGGGCTTGGAGAAAATAAGACACTTACCTTTTAAAGTCCAGTTTTAAGTGACCAGATGGTGCTTACAGTATGGAAGCATAAAAAGTGGTGAGAGATAATTGATTATTTCCATTTTTAAAGAGCGGGGGAAATGGAATTGGAGGTGAAATTCCTTTTAATTGCTGCGTGATGAACTCCTGCCCATCAGCAGAACATCTGCAATAGTCTGGAGCACCTTGTTGAAGTCACCACTGCCTGGATCCAGCATGGCCAAGCTGCCCAAGCTCCCCAGGGATGACAGCCAAAGGGTTTAGAACTGAACTCAGTGGTTCTGGTACTGCGGCTTAATAGAGAAACTAAATTAAACCTGTATTTAATGAGGATTTTATGAAGTGTATCTTCAGTGGTGGCCTCTTTGAAGGACTTTGTTCCTCAGCAGCTGTAGGGTCTTCTGAGCAAATGTGTTTAAATCATTTCCACTTGTGGATTTATTCCTGCCCTGCTCAGCCTCGTCCCTCTCCAGGGCTGTTGGAGCACAACCCCTGCAGCAGGAGGTTTGTTTTTCAGGAAAATAGGATAAAATAAAAACCCCAGAGAGGGTTTACATAGTTTCTGCTTTCTGCTGGGGCAGAGGGACATGTGAGTCCTCAAGCATGTCCATGGAGGTCCTGTCCCCAGGGACAATCCTGTACTTTCCCAGTCCTTCCTTGGCTGCTTTGGGAAGCTGCTGGCACGGTCCCCACTGGATTTCTGGCTGGAAAAGATCTTCCTTACCAGCCTGCTTCCTCCTCACCATACACATCCTTGTTTTCAAAGTGCATTTGAGGTGTGGTGAGGTCAAGAATTGATCCAGTCTTGAGCACTGAGTTTCTTCTCAGAAAATGTTGATATCTTGTGCTTTTTAGAAACAAACAAACAAAAAAAGACATAAACAGACAGCTATTTTTACTCTTATCTCGGGGATTTCAGCTGCCTGAGCTAGGAATGTTTCTAGGCTTCAGAGTTGTTTTGTTGGCAATCCCTCTGTCAGGGTGCTGGGTAGGTGGTGGTTATATTCTGCTGAGGATTTCTCTTCCTCTTGTGTGCTGAGGCCGGTGAGAGCTTGTTGGCTGAGTCCTGGTGGTTGCTGAGCATCTCATTAACATCGAGCTTTTAATGTAGAAGCAGCCACGCTGGTTCTTTGCGTCCTTTGCATTTGGTGAAGCAATCTGTTGTGGCAGCCAGGAGGTGAATGATGACCTGGTTTGATATCATTGCTTATGGAGAGCTGGAAAAACCCAAATTCTCTTCTAGCTGACCTGCTTGTCCCCTTCCCACCCAACAGCATCGTGGTGATGATCCCACCAGACTGGTTCTACCAAGGCTCTGACTGAGCAGAACCAAGGGGCACTTGACAAGCTCTCCTCTCTCTCTTGCAGGTATGGTGTGAATATGCGTTGCTTGGCAGCTCGGGTCAACTACAAGACTCTGATCATCATCTGTGCTCTCTTCACCCTGGTGACGGTGCTGCTCTGGAACCGATGTTCCTCCGACAGAGCCGCTCCCTTCCCGCGCAGCCTCCCCGGCTCCGAGCGCCGCGGAGCCCCCGCCGCCGCCGCCTCCGAGAGCGACCCAGCCCGGCAGCAGAGCGAGGAGGCATCACCCCAAGAGCAGCAGAAGGCTCCTCCCGTCGCTGGAGCTTTCCACAGCAACAACAAAGCCCCAGGGCTGAAGTACGAAGAGATCGACTGTCTGATCAATGATGAGCACACGGTGAAGGGGAGGAGGGAAGGCAACGAGGTCTTCCTGCCCTTCAGCTGGGTAGAGAAATACTTTGAGGTTTATGGGAAGATTGCTCAGTACGATGGTTATGACAGGTTTGAATTCTCTCATAGCTACTCCAAAGTTTACACACAGCGAGCACCTTACCACCCCGACGGGGTCTTCATGTCCTTCGAGGGCTACAACGTGGAGGTTCGAGACAGAGTCAAGTGCATCAGTGGTGTTGAAGGTTTGTGTCAAGTCATATTTTTATTTTTATTTTATTTTTATTTTATAATTTTTATTTTTATTTTATATTTATTTTATAATTTTTATTTTATATTTATTTTATAATTTTTATTTTATATTTATTTTATAATTTTTATTTTATATTTATTTTATAATTTTTATTTTATATTTATTTTATAATTTTTATTTTATATTTATTTTATAATTTTATTTTATATTTATTTTATATTTTTTATTTTATATTTATTTCATATTTTTTATTTTATATTTATTTTATATTTTCTTATTTTATATTTATTTTATATTTTCTTATTTTATATTTATTTTATATTTTCTTATTTTATATTTATTTTATATTTTCTTATTTTATATTTATTTTATAGTTGAAATGCTTCTTAAAATTTGCTGCCATCGTTTGAGGTGCAAAGTGATCTTAATTTCTCATGATAGTCTCCATAAAAAACCCAAACCTTTGAGAAATGGTTGGTAATCGCTGCTTCATGCCAGGTTTTCTCAGCTCCTGTCCTGCATCTCTGGTTGGAGCAAACTGGAGGTGCCAGGATGCTTCTCTTATGGTGTTGCTGTCAGGCTTTGGTGTTGCCATTGACACTGGTATCTGTTAGGGGGCCATAATTATTTTAAAATATCATTTTTATATATATTTTTTTATTATAAAAAACCTGGCCCTGCTTCCCTGTGGAGGGGCTCCTGCTTCCCTGTGGAGGGGCTCCTGCTTCCCTGTGGAGGGGCTCCTGCTTCCCTGTGGGGGGCTCCTGCTTCCCTGTGGGGGGCTCCTGCTTCCCTGTGGGCACAGATCCAGCCCTGTGCCCTGAGCCAGACAGCACTGGCAGCTCACAAGGAGCTTCATATTTGGGGTTTTGTCTTCATATTTAACAAAATCTCAACTCCTGGCGTTGCTGGAGACAACAGCAGCTGAACCTTCCCCGCTGGGCTGCTCCAGAGCAAGCAGAAGAGGTTTTGCTCAGCAGCTCTTGCCAAAGCTTGTCCTGGGCATGGTCTGGGTGAATCATTGAATCATGGAATTCCAGATGGGTTTGGGTTGGGAGGGACCTGAAAGCTCATCCAGTCCCAACCCCCTGCCAGCAGCAGGGACACCTTCCACTAGACCAGGTTGCTCAAAGCCTCATCCAACCTGGCCCAGAACACTTCCAGGGAGGAGCAGCCACAGCTTCTCTGGCCAACCTGGGCCAGGGTCTCACCACCCTCACACCAAACAATTTCTTCCTCACATCTCAGCTCCATCCCCCCTCTGCCACTTTCAAGCCATCACCCCCTGTCCTGTCACTCCCTGCCCTTGGCCAAAGTCCCTCCCCAGCCTTCCTGGAGCCCCTTCAGGTACTGGGAGGCCACTGGAAGGTCTCCCCGGAGCCTTCTCTTCTCCAGGCTGAACAGCCCCAACTCTCTCAGCCTGTCCTCACAGCAGAGCTGCTCCAGCCCTGGCATCATCCTCGTGGCCTCCTCTGCACTGGCTCCAGTAGCTCCATGTCCTTGTGCTGTTGGTGGCCCCAGCACTGGAGGCAGCACTGCAGGGGGGGTCTCAGGAGAGCGGAGCAGAGGGGCAGAATCCCCTCCCTGTCCCTGTTGTTGTTGGGTGTGGGCTTGGACTTGGCTCTTAGAGCCCCACCAGTGTTTGTATGAAATGTGTGGGATGCCCCACCTGCATGTTTTTCAGCAAAAAGCCAGAATTTGGTAAAAACTAACTGAGAATCAGGACAGGTTTGGCAGGCTCTTGCCTTGCCAAGTGTGCAAGGTCCTGTGTGTAGCTGCTCTGGACTTACACCTCGAGTTTCACACTCCACAGTGTGTTTATTTACCTAGAAACCCTGCTTTTCTGCAGCGAGGGATTTAAGAGCTGTTATGAACCGTGGTGCCAGCATCTGGGTTTTGTAAATTAATAGATATTGACACCCAGCAAACAGGTCAGAGAGAGAAATAGGTGTAGGGGAGAGGTTTGAATATTCCAACACCTTCTCAGGCAGTTTTAGGCTCTTGCATCATTGCTGCATGATGGAAAAAAAACCCAACCTCGTGTTACATATTCACCTTCTCTCTTTCAGCAAGGTTAATGTGTTGTTGTGTCCTGTGACCTGGAGAATTTAATCTTGTCATCTTCTATAAATTTCAAGTAAAGCTCTTAGAGCAGATTTTTTTTATTATTATTAATTTTTTTTTGCATCTTTCCATCTCAGTGAATGCACTCTTAGCTGGAAATGCTCAGTGTTAATAAGTGACCAGACTTCAGGAGTTGAGATAATAGGTGGTTATTTAAATATTTCCCGTGATGGTTTTCTCTAAACCATCACATCTCCATCAGTAATATTTATTAGTAACAGAAAAGCACCAAAATCTGTATTAAAATGTAGCATTTACTTTAAGTAATCTTTTCATTTCAGAGGGAATGGGTTTCTGGGCTTGACATTGCCGAGGGGGAAGATGGTGCAAATGCCAACTTGTTTATTTTCAGCATCTCTTTTCTTACATGCAATGATTTACAGTACTCAATATCCTCTGTTTCCTGCAAGAGGGTCACAGTGATCCATTCCCACTTGGGATTCAGATTTAGAGGTTGGGAATTTGTTTTGAATAAAGTTCCAAACTTCAGGAGAATCCTGGTTTTATCCATATATCCACATCCAGTGCTTGCTGCCTTCTGAAGGGGTGTGCATGGACAAGTCTCCTCCACACAGGTCATTTTAATTTCATTTATTTCTCTCTCACAGCAGCTGGTGTGATAGGCAGTTCATGGTGTGAGGGTTTTTCCACCCAAACCCTGAGGCTGTAGCTCCTGGGAGCTGGTGAAGGGCAGGTGGAGGAGATCCTGGAGCTCAGCAGGGTTTTCTGCTGGTTCATCTCTGCTAATGATCAGAATGGAGTGTGGACATTTTATATGGAGTAGGCTGTGTGACACTGAGCTCATTTGGTGGGGTTTGCATATGAAATGCAACGTGTCAGGCTGCAGAAGATGTTCTTTGTGATCTTCCTGCTCTGAATCCTCCAAAGAGATGGTACTCCAGCAGGTTCTTCTGGTCTGTGCAGGCTTTTAAATCTAAATTCACCCTAACCTTAAGTGAAGTGGGTGACACCAAGCTGGATGGGAGAGTTGATCTGCTCCAGGGATGGAAGACTCTGCAGAGGGATCTGGACAGGTTGGATTGATGGACCAAGGTGAATTGTATGAGGTTCAACAAGGCCAAGTGCCGGGTCCTGCCCTTGGGTCACAACAACCCCCAGCAGTGCTCCGGGCTTGGGGAGGAGTGGGGGGAGAGCTGCTGGGCAGAGAGGGACCTGGGGGTGTTGGGCAACAGCAGCTGAACAGGAGCCAGCAGAGTGCCCAGGTGGCCAAGAAGGCCAAGGGCATCCTGGCCTGGATCAGCACCAGTGTGGCCAGTAGGAGCAGGGAAGTTCTCTGCCCCCTGCACTGGGCACTGGTGAGGCCGCAGCTCGAGTGCTGGGTTCAGTGTTGGGCCCCTGACTCCAAGAAGGACCTGGAGGTGCTGGAGCGTGTCCAGAGAAGGGAACGGAGCTGGGGAAGGGTCTGGAGCACAAGTGTGCTGAGTTCAGGCTGAGGGAACTGGGGGTGCTGAGCCTGGAGAAAAGGAGGCTGAGGGGAGACCTTCTGGCTCTGTCCAAGTCCCTGCAAGGAGGGTGGAGAGAGGTGGGGGTGGGTCTGTTCAACCAAGGAGCAAGGGACAGGACAAGAGGAAATGGGCTCCAGTTGTGGCCAGGGCAGTTGAGATGGGATGTGAGGAAGAATTTCTTTGCTGAAAGGGTTCTGAGGCATTGGAAGGGGTTGCCCAGGGCAGTGGTGGAGTCCCCAACCCTGGAGGGATTGAAGAGTCGTGTAGACACAGTGCTGAGGGACATGGGTCAGTGGCCATGGTGGTGTTGGGTTGATGGTTGGACTTGATGATCTCAGAGGTCTTTTCCAACCTTAATGATTCTATGACTCTAAGTGTGTGGCTACCACCTTTTGGGATGGGGGAGTCATGTCGGGAGGGTTAATCCCAGGACTAGCTGGGCTGGAGCAGCAGCTCTGAAGACAAGGGACAGCTTTGGGTGGAAGAACTGGGGCAAATTCTGCTGGTATTGTGTGGAGAGCCTGGCTGGTTTCTGCAGGCATCACTTCAAGCTGCACTTGGGGAGCCTTAGGGGAGCCAAGGTAATGGGAACAGGTTTGTGGGTGCTGCCTAAATTGCTCTTTTAGCATCAAATAACACTTACCAAAATCTAGTAATGACATACACAGTTAATTTGCAAAGATCTAAGTGGTGTTGAGGGGGTTGAGTTGGGTGTCACAGCATTTGGAGATTGTGGTCTCTGGAGTAGTGGGGGAAAAAATCTGTTAAGGGCATTTAAAATGTATTTTAAAATAAATAAAATATATAAATATATATATTTAATATATTTATAATATATAAAATAAATAAAATAAAATTTAAAATAAATATGATGCTTCAGTAAACAATTAAATATGAATGCATGGAAGACCATTTTGAGGACTTCTCTGCCACTTGTATCTGCTTAGTTTTGAGTAGTCATGGGTCTCAGCATAAAAAGGAGCCATTCAGTCCTTGACCAGGACTTTCCTCCTGTCTTAACAAATGGTGAAGCCTAAAAATATCCTTTGCCAGAGGTGAAGGAGGGGTGGGGTGTGGAGGAGAAGGAGCAGTGTTTGGAAACACACTGCTAAAATATCCTTTGCTTCTTCTCCTCTCGTAGGTGTGCCCTTGTCCACGCAGTGGGGACCTCAAGGCTATTTCTACCCCATCCAGATTGCACAGTATGGGCTGAGTCACTACAGTAAGAACCTGACAGAGAAGCCACCTCACGTGGAGGTCTATGAAACGGCCGAGGAGAAGGACAGAACCGGCAGGACCGGGGACTGGACGGTGCCCAAAGGCTGCTCCCTGTCCACGGTGTCTGAGAAAGCCAAGTTCACTAATGTCAAACACTTTGTTGCTCCAGGTGGGTTCTCCTAAAGGTGTGGCAGCTGAACCTTGCCTGTTAATTCACACAGGTGGGACCAGGGGAGGTTTAATTGCTGGGATTAATGTGTTTGCATTTATCTGGCCTGACTTCCCACCCTGAAGATCTCACCTAAGAACGTCGTCTCGTTTCTGTACCTCTGGAGCTTTTCTTTTCTTCAGTTTTCCCTCCATCACTGCTTTTTGATGTTTATTTTAATGAAAAAACAAGTGGCTGTATGCATGGAGGGCAGTGAGAAGTTAAAGTCACGTTTCCTGAGCTTTTCAGCTTGTCTCAAAATAGATAAATATATAAATAATGGAACCAGCTGTGAAGCTGGGAACAGCGCTGGTGTGTGATGAGCAGATGTCAACAGATGATAGAGCCACAGAATGGTTTGGTTGGAAAAGACCTTTAAGATCATAGAGTCCAACTGTACCTGTCCACCACTAAACCAGATCTCTGAGCACCTCATCTACCTGTCTTTTAAATCCCTCCAGGGATGGGGACTCCACCACTGCCCTGGGCAACCCCTTCCAATGCCTCAGAACCCTTTCAGCAAAGAAATTCTTCCTCACATCCCATCTCAACTGCCCTGGCCACACCTGGAGCCCATTTCCTCTTGTCCTATCCCTTGCTCCTTGGTTGAACAGACCCACCCCCACCTCTCTCCACCCTCCTTGCAGGGACTTGGGCAGAGCCAGAAGGTCTCCCCTCAGCCTCCTTTTCTCCAGGCTCAGCACCCCCAGTTCCCTCAGCCGGGAACTCAGCACACTTGTGCTCCAGACCCTTCCCCAGCTCCGTTCCCTTCTCTGGACACGCTCCAGCACCTCCAGGTCCTTCTTGGAGTCAGGGGCCCAACACTGAACCCAGCACTCGAGCTGTGGCCTCACCAGTGCCCAGGACAGGAGAAGGATGACTTCCAGGATGATAGATAAGGTCTGTTTCAGCCTGGAGCCAGCGTAGCACAGGCTGCTCTCCGGTTGGACTCAGGATCTCTCTTCTTTGGGATACAACTATTTTTGCAAAATTTGAGATCCTAGTTCTGGCTGATCCAAGTTGCCTTGAACAAGGCAGCAAGAGGGGAGCAGCTGCCCTCGAGGACTGGGGGAGGATGGTGAAGATCTGGGGCTGTGTAGGGCCGCTCTCCTTCACCCCCAGCCGTACAAGACACATTTTGTTTCTGTCTCTTCCATTGACCGTGTTCTGTTTCATCCTCAGCAGAGAAATTCATTATTTCCTGGGCGAGGTTCCTTTGTGCTAGGACAGGCTCATTAATAAGGACAGAATGTATTTTTCCCTCAATCAATACCCATTAGAATTAATGAGTCCATTACTTAAAAAGACAATGAAGTAATTTTCAGTTGGCACCTTAGGCCGGGGTCTCTAGGGAGAAAAAGATTGTCGAACACTCTGGTGTCTCTGTAGTAGATAAATACAGGGAGAGGAAAGGCTAAAAGACCTGGTTTGTATTCTCTCCTCGTCCTTTGATGATGGCAGAGTGATCTGCAGGGCTGGAAGGCCGGGGTGTGCATCCCCTCCTCTTGGATGGCCTCAGGTAATGGATTTACAGGCACTTAGAGCAGCACAAACACCGGGCGGCCTTCAGCTCTCCTTCTTCCAACTCTTTTTTTATTCTACCCCCTCTATTCTCATTCATTTCGTTATCACACAAGCATTTATTTCCAAGGAACCATAAAACTTGACAGGAGTTGTGAGTGGGGTTTTTTAATTAGATGATTTTTTTTCAGAGGAGCAGAACGTTGTGCAGCAAAGCGCTGGAGCAGATGCTGATCTCCCACAACTCCAAGGCGTGAAGCTTTCACTTTAAAAGATTGGAAAATGTGGTGTTTGGGCAAAATAATGGGTGCTGCACAACAGCACCTTCCAGCACAAGAGGTTGCAGTCCTGGTCAACATCTTATCAGTGATCTGGGTGAGGGGATTGAGGGCACCCTCAGTCAGTTTGCAGGTGACACCCAGCTGGGTGGGAGTGTTGATCTGCTGGAGGCTCTGCAGAGGGATCTGGCCAGGCTGGATCCATGGGGCAGGATCAGTTGCAGGAGTTTCAACAAGGACAAATGCCAGGTTCTGCACTTTGGCATCAACAACCCCCAGGAGCAATTGGGGGGACCTGGGGGTGTTGGGCAACAGCAGCTGAACAGGAGTCAGCAGAGTGCCCAGGTGGCCAACAAGGCCAAGGGCATCCTGGCCTGGATCAGCACCAGTGTGGCCAGTAGGAGCAGGGAAGTTCTCTTCCCCCTGCCCTGGGCACTGGTGAGGCTGCAGCTCGAGTGCTGGGTTCAGTGTTGGGCCCCTGACTCCAAGAAGGACCTGGAGGTGCTGGAGCGTGTCCAGAGAAGGGAACGGAGCTGGGGAAGGGTCTGGAGCACAAGTGTGCTGAGTTCCCAGCTGAGGGAACTGGGGGTGCTGAGCCTGGAGAAAAGGAGGCTGAGGGGAGACCTTCTGGCTCTGTCCAAGTCCCTGCAAGGAGGGTGCAGAGAGGTGGGGGTGGGTCTGTTCAACCAAGGACCAAGGGACAGGACAAGAGGAAATGGGCTCCAGTTGTGGCCAGGGCAGTTGAGATGGGATGTGAGGAAGAATTTCTTTGCTGAAAGGGTTCTGGGGCATTGGAAGGGGTTGCCCAGGGCAGTGGTGGAGTCCCCATCCCTGGAGGGATTGAAGAGTCGTGTAGACACAGTGCTGAGGGACATGGGTCAGTGGGGACTGGGCAGTGTTGGGTTCATGGTTGGACTTGATGATCTTGAAGAGCTTTTCCAACCCAGGCCATTCTGGGATGTGGCAAAGTGCTGTAGTTTAGGTTGGGAGATGGGGAAAAGCTACAGAGAGATCTGACCCGAATCAGGGGCTGCACTTAGAAGTTTTTAGGGGGTGTTTCACGCATGAAGAGGTAGCAGAAAGGAAACAGTTGCTTCATGCAGGAGCATTTCCTTCCATGGCAAGGTGTTAATGTCAGATGACTGTCTTTAAGTGTTCATCATCCCTCTGTGCCTTCAAAGCTACAGGATTTGCACACAGACTTACAGACTAATTAGCCCTTTGATCTTCTACTCTAGGTTTTTTGGGGATGAGTTTATTTTACATTTTAAAATCTAGCCTGCAAGAGAAGACTGGATTTTATTACATGGCATGGCCTAGGAGCTTTATTTAATTTTATTTATTTTTAATTCAGTTTTGCCAGTGGGGAGCTTAATAAATACTTTAACACATTATTCTTTATATTCTTTTTTTTTTTTCTCCCACAAAACTAATCAGCACGCTGGTTTTTGGAACTGTCAGGTTGGGAAAAAGCCACAGATTTAAATATGAAGTCAGAGATTCAAAGATCAGTTGTGGGATGGGGATGCTGAGCGCCTGCTTCTCGGCACCCCTGGGTTTCCCTTTTATCCTGAGAGCAGAGCTTTGTTCAGACCTGGGACCGCCCAGGCAGTGCCACCTTTTTGGTGTCTTTTCTGCCAAGTGAATTCTTTCCCTTTGCAACAAAAAGGTGGTTGTTGGTTTATGTTTTGACTTCCAGAGGGGAAAACCACACAGCATCTATGTTCTTGCAGCTCAGCTTCTGTGCCTCCTCCTGTAGGAACATCCAGCTCTGTCCTAGCGCTGGCAGCTGTCAGACCTCCCCGTTGGTGACCCTTTCCTGTCCCCCCCCAATCCTGCTGGGTGTCCCTTGCACCCCTCCATCCAGCAGGTACCAAAAGCATCCCATGAAGCCATGGATCAAGCCAGGGGCACTTGAGCTGCACAGCGAAGTGTTCCTGTGGGACACGGCCGAGTTGTCCCCGCTGCCGTGGGAGCCGGCGTTAGCGCACGGATTTCCCTTTCTCCTCAATTAAATCATCCCTGGTGGTGTGCAGACAGGAGTGAATTATTGATGGGCTGCCCTCAAAGCTTGGTAAGAGGGGTTACCACTGGAAGCTTCACTTCATAGCTTCAGTGTTTTGGAGAAAAAAGTGCTTTATCACTGATCAAGGCTTTTTTTTCCTTGTTGGTTTTGCAGAGCACACCGAGGGGGTGTCCCTGCAGCTCGGCAACTCTCGAGATTTCATTATTTCCTTTGATCTCAAATTCATAACCAACGGGAGCGTTTCTGTGGTCCTTGAGACGACAGAGAAGAACCAGCTCTTCACCGTGCACTACGTGTCCAACACCCAGCTCATCGCTTTCAAGGACAGGGACATCTACTACGGCATCGGGGCCAGGACTGGCTGGAGCACCCTCACCAGGGACCTGGTGACCGACCTGCGGAAAGGCGTCGGCCTCTCCAACACGAAAGCCGTGAAGCAGACCAAAATCATGCCCAAGAGAGTGGTGAGGCTGGTAGCCAAGGGAAGAGGCTTCCTCGATAACGTCACCATCTCGGCCACCGCTCACATGGCGGCTTTTTTTGCTGCCAGCAACTGGTTGGTGAGGAACCAGGACGAGAGGGGTGGTTGGCCCATCATGGTGACGAGGAAGCTAGGGGAAGGGTTTAAATCCTTGGAGCCAGGCTGGTACTCAGCCATGGCACAGGGACAGGCCATCTCCACCTTGGTCAGGGCGTACCTGCTGACGAAGGACCACGCGTTCCTCAGCTCGGCTCTGCGGGCCACGGCGCCCTACAAGCTCCCATCGGAGCAGCGCGGGGTGAAAGCCGTCTTCATGAACCGCCACGACTGGTACGAGGAGTACCCCACCTCCCCCAGCTCCTTCGTGCTCAATGGCTTCATGTACTCCTTAATTGGGCTCTATGACTTAAAAGAAACAGCTGGGGAGAAGCTGGGGAAGGAGGCACGGCTCCTCTACGAGCGGGGCATGGAGTCCCTGAAGGCCATGCTGCCCCTCTACGACACCGGCTCGGGGACCATCTATGACCTTCGACACTTCATGCTGGGCACCGCTCCCAACCTGGCTCGATGGGATTATCACACCACACACATCAACCAGCTCCAGCTCCTCAGCACCATAGATGAGTCTCCCATCTTCAAAGAGTTCGTCAAGAGGTGGAAGAGCTACCTGCGAGGTGGCCGGGCAAAGCACAACTAGAGCTTCCAACCAAACCCCTCAGTCCTGCTGCCTCGTGGAGCTTTCTAAAGTCACATCTTAACTTTTATTTTATTTTTTTTATTTTTTTATGGACTGTTTCAAAGAAGTGATCCTTAAAAACTGATCTCCTGAAATCATTGCATTCCAGTGTGGAAATGTTTGGGTCTGATGGGTAGGATTGGGGAACGTCACCTGTCCTTAGCGCTCCACAGCGGAACCATCTGCACGAAGCCAAACCCCTTTGTGCTCCTGAGTTTGGGGACGTTTAATGGGTTTGTTGGGTTTCTTGTTTTGTTTTGGTTTTTCCTTTTTGTAGGAAGCTATTTGCAGAAGCCATACAGGTCTCTAATGTCCAGCACTTGCCTGAAGAAGTCTGTGGCCTCTTACAGTGGAGTTCTGTGTGTCTATGCTGGAACAGCGTAACAGATCCCGTGGTGTGACACCGTCAACGTGCATTCACTCGTAGCCTGGCTAGCAGACCATGTGTATTTTTAAAGGTGGGGGTTTTTAATGTGGATTCTTTATTTAAATACACATTTTATTTTGTTTATTCATTTAATTTTTGTCAGTTCTCTGCATGGAGACCTTTTAGCTGTGTGGTTTCTTGACAGCAGCGTGGACACGCAGGCAGCGTGCGGGCTTGGAAGTCACGTCACATAAGCACAACTCGGTGGGGCTCACGCACCTACAACCACACCACCCCCCTTTTATAAAGCCACATTTTCCATCCCCCATCAGGTTTGCTGGTGCCATCTCCTCCCTGGTAGCTGGAGTCTCTTGTTGTGGAGCCCCCTGTTTTGTACTGTATTTTTTATTACATCTGAGGGGTTTCTTTTAGCTTTGGCAGCTTCATTCTTTGGGAGCATTGCCTTGAGTTCCTGAGCGTGATGTGGAGCTCGTTTTGGGAGTTAGTTAAGCTCAGCTGGAATTAGTTAAGGTTTTCCTACAGGTCATTTTCATTTTTAACCTGCTTGAGTCTATCAAGCATTTTAAACAAATTCAAATCACCCCAGAGGGCTTTCCAGGCTCCACTTGTGCTTTAATACCGAGTTTCACCTCTGCCTACTGTCTTACTCATGGTGTAAAGGGGTTGTTACATCTCCAGCGCTGGCTTCTTGGCTCTGCTTTGTCTTCATGGCTTTGCCACACGAGCAGGGGTGCTGTGCAATAACCAAACACACGTCTCCAACTCTCCTGTTGGACCACAGAAGAACCCAGGTGGTTTCTTTGTCCTGTTTCTCAGTCCCTTACCCTCACCATTATCCTGCCTTCTCGGGGTGCAGCATCCTGGTGGAGCCACAAGAGTGAAACCAACCGGTGGCATCATTAGCTCAGAGGTGTTAATTGGGTAGCACAGTAAATATTGAGTTAACAGCTTTGAGTTGTGCTGGTGTTTGCCATGAGAGTCCCAGACCCTGAAGCTCCTGGAAGGAGAGCCAGCATGGGAAGGACATGTCTTAGCTGGGGGTATTTCCCCCCATCCTGTTACATGTTGTACGTGTAGGTGGGGGTTAAGCTTAAGATGTTCACACAGAGGACAGAGTTAATTCAAATCACAGAAAGGCTGGGCACAGGGACAATATCCATCTGAATTATTATTTTATTTCTTTATTTTTTGATGCTTTTTCTGTTTCTCACAGAGATTTGAAACAACTTGATCATTACTTGATCTTTGCAAGATCAGTTCACAGAAGTGGATGTCACAGGAGGAATTTCAATACCAAAGGTAGCAGAGGTGAATTTTTTTTACACACCCATGTATCCACACACCCACACCCACGCACACACACCCAGCCCACACCATTGTGCTTCCTTTACCAACCACTGGTCCTTACTGCCAACGCAGAGACATCTTTCTCCTGCGTGTTTCCTCCTGGATTTGGAGAACCTAGAGAGACTCTTTGGGTCCTGCTCGAGAGAGGGTCTCGGTGCCTTATGGAGGCCACAATTTCCTCTTGTATTTTATTTGCTTATTTTTATAACTAATACCAGTTGAGAAGGGGCAGCATTGCTGCTCGCTCAGCAGCTGGGTGAGCTCAGAAGCGTCGGTTGGCCGTGCCAATGCCACTGGTCCTGTCAGATCATCTTCTCCTTAACATCTCCATCCTGTTCTTGTTGGCCTTGGCACACGTGGAAATTCCACCAGCCACCATCAGAGGTTGTAGAATGAAGAGAGTTAGTGTGGGGGTGTCTCCTGGTAGTGTTTTAATTGGGTTGTGCAGTGGAAGAGGATTATTGGCCATGAGCGCCCATAACTTCATCGAATTCACTCCAGCTGGGTTTTGTTGGTTTGTTTTTCAGTCTTTAAACTGACAAAGGTCTTAGTCACTAAGATCTGGTGGCACACAAGCACAACTGCACCGGTGTGGCAGTGCTGTTTTCCTTGACCATTGTGCAAGACATTCACTGAAAGCTGCTATTTTCATTCACCTTGTAATTGAACTTTCTTTGTTTGATTTTTTTTTCTACTTTATTATTATTATTATTATTTTTCTTTTTACATGTGGGATATTCACCATGTGTTAAATATGCAATAAATTGTTTACAGGATGCTCTTGTGAAGGGTAGTCCTTTGTAAAGCTGTACAGACTTTGCAGTTTAAGCACAATGTGCACATGTTAGTTTTATATCCAGCCAGACAGACTTTTTGCAGAGGGAAAGGTTCTACTATGTTTGTACACAGAGTCTGGGTCAGCGTTTGTGCTTCGTGGAAAGCTGCTTTCTAAGACTGTAAAATAAATTTTTTTATCTTAAGATGAAACCTGGGGTGTTTTCATTATTTCACCTTCTGCCCTGTGTGTGGTTCTGAGCCAGAGTCACCCAGAATGGCCTGGATTGGAAAAGCCCTTTAAGCTCATGGAGTCCAACCATGAACCCAACACTGACCAGTCCCCACTGACCCATGTCCCTCAGCACTGTGTCTACACGACTCTTCAATCCCTCCAGGGATGGGGACTCCACCACTGCCCTGGGCAACCCCTGCCAATGCCTCAGAACCCTTGCAGCAAAGAAATTCTTCCTCACATCCCATCTCAACTGCCCTGGCCACAACTGGAGCCCATTTCCTCTTGTCCTGGCCCTTGCTCCTTGGTGGAACAGACCCACCCCCACCTCTCTCCACCCTCCTTGCAGGGACTTGGACAGAGCCACAAGGTCTCCCCTCAGCCTCCTTTTCTCCAGGCTCAGCACCCCCAGTTCCCTCAGCCGGGAACTCAGCACACTTGTGCTCCAGACCCTTCCCCAGCTCTGTTCCCTTCTCTGGACACGCTCCAGCACCTCCAGGTCCTTCTTGGAGTCAGGGGCCCAACACTGAACCCAGCACTCGAGCTGTGGCCTCACCAGTGCCCAGTGCAGGGGGAAGAGAACTTCCCTGCTCCTACTGGCCACACTGGTGCTGGTCCAGGCCAGGATGCCCTTGGCCTTGTTGGCCACCTGGGCACTCTGCTGACTCATGTTTAGCAGTTTTTACTTTAAGTAAGATGGAAAACATCCATTGTTCAGCAGTTTGGAGTTCACTGGTTTGGGATAAGGACCACGGATGGATGTTCTCTGCCTGCTCAGGTAAAGTTCACGTGGTGTGTTGTCAATGGGAGTTATTTCTGCTAAATGCATCTCATCTGGAGTTTAATGTTTATTAAATAATAGTTTTAACTGACTGGTCATTAAAAAAAAAAAACCCAAACTAACAAGGGTGTCCTGCTGAGGTCGCTTGTACCGTGCAAGAAATGCACCAGCCCCTTAGCTCCTGTTTTCAGTGAGAACGTGCAAATCTCTTAAAATTCCCCTGCAAAATTGGTTTGAGGTCACCTCTGCCTTAGTCCCTCTGTGCTTGAAGTGACACTTCCCCCCTGGATGCAGAAGTGTTGTTGAACCAGGAGTGAACTTTTCCTGGGTGATGGAGTCGGTGCCTCCGTGGCCACAGACGTGACCTGCACCTGGGAGGCCACGTTTGGCTTGGCTGTGAATCATTTTATGTGACTTAAATTCCTTCACCTAGAAGGTGGTGAGACCCTGGCCCAGGTTGGGCAGAGAAGCTGTGGCTGCTCCTCCCTGGAAGTGTTCTGGGCCAGGTTGGATGAGGCTTTGAGCAACCTGGTCTAGTGGAAGGTGTCCCTGCTGCTGGCAGGGGGTTGGAACTGGATGAGCTTTCAGGTCCCTCCCAACCCAAACCAGTCTGGGGTTCTGGGGTTTGATGAAATGCATGGAGCAGATCTGCAGCTGCTGGGCAGAGCTTCAGGGCTGTCTCCCAACTGCTTGGGTGAAAACATTGATTTTTCATTACTTCGCAGTTTGTTCCAAACGTATGAATTGAAGATAGGAGTGGATTTAAATACGCTGTCTGGGTGATGGATCTGAGTGTTTGCTGCTCAGTTTGTGGTGAAAGGAGAGACATTTACCATCTGCCTGCAGTGACTGATACCTCCCAGCCCCGCGCTGCGCTTCTGCATCTGAAATAGCTGCTAAATAGGAACTTTACTAATTGCTTCCAAAAGTGGCAGGAGCTGTTGCAATGCCAAGTGCTCGACGTTTCAGCCTCTTCAGCCAGGTGGAGTTTGGTGATGGTGAAGTACAAACGTTGAAAGACTCCCTGGCACTCCCTGCCTGGAATTTTTAGGGTGGTGAATGTTTTCGATGCTTGTCTTGTTTAATTTTTTTATCTCTAAGCAACTTGGGGTTGAAATGAAGATTAACAGGATGGAGAACCTTGTGCCAGGGTGTCCTGGTGCTGAGCTGGGTCAGAGCTGGTTCTTTCCAGCAGCTCCAACAGCTCTTGGCACGTGCAGATGCTGGTACCAGCTCGTGCTCTGCTGGTGGGGAGGGGGAGGTCTCTCTGTTGCATTTTGGTGTTGTTTTTCTAGATTTCCTAGTGGGAAAATGCTCTGTGTGCAACCTCCCTTCTGCACCATCCAGCTGTGGCTCCATCCCTCACCCTCCCTGTGCCTCCTGGTTCTCCTTGATCAGCAGAAATGCTGCTCTGAGGAGTTGTCCCCGTGGATAAGCCCAGGCTGATGCCATCCTGAGCTGCAGCGATGCCATCACCTGCAGGCACTCCCTGCCCAACGGATTCATCAGGCTTTAGTGGCTTTGTCACCCTGCCCAGGAAATGGAAGAGGAAAGAGGAGATGATGGAGGGAGCAGCTTCCCCATGGGACAGGAACCCAGCGAGGGACACGGCAGCTCCTTCACCTGCGCTGGGGGACACAAGCGGTGCACGGCCACGTTTCCTGGACCCAGGTGCCTGTTCGGGAGCAAAACCTGAGCCAAACCCTGCTGGGTGTGAAATGAGGCTGGGAGGATGCCCGGGGAGAGGCTGGTGGTGCTGAGGATGCTGTGGGGGCTCAGGGATGTGTGGGGACCAGCACGTGTGGGCTCAGGGCTGGATGTGTCCCATGGTGGGGCTGTGGGGGAGCTGGCTCTGCTCCCCACCCAGCACCCATCCCTGCTCCCCACCCAGCACCCATCCCTGCTCCCTCCCCAGCACCCATCCCTGCTCCCCCCAGCACCCATCCCTGCTCCCCACCCAGCACCCATCCCTGCTCCCCCCAGCACCCATCCCTGCTCCCCACCCAGCACCCATCCCTGCTCCCCACCCAGCACCCATCCCTGCTCCCTCCCCAGCACCCATCCCTGCTCCCCCCAGCACCCATCCCTGCTCCCCACCCAGCACCCATCCCTGCTCCCCACCCAGCACCCATCCCTGCTCCCCACCCAGCACCCATCCCTGCTCCCTCCCCAGCACCCATCCCTGCTCCCCCCAGCACCCATCCCTGCTCCACTCCCAGCACCCATCCCTGCTCCCCCCAGCACCCATCCCTGCTCCCCACCCAGCACCCATCCCTGCTCCACCCCCAGTACCCATCCCTGCTCCCCCCAGCACCCATCCCTGCTCCCCACCCAGCACCCATCCCTGCTCCCCCCAGCACCCATCCCTGCTCCCCACCCAGCACCCATCCATGCTCCCCACCCAGCACCCCTCCCTGCTCCCCCCAGCACCCCTCCCTGCTCCCCCCAGCACCCATCCCTGCTCCACTCCCAGCACCCATCCCTGCTCCACCCCCAGCACCCATCCCTGCTCCCCCCAGCACCCATCCCTGCTCCACCCCCAGCACCCATCCCTGCTCATTCCAGCACCATCCCTGCTCCCCACCCAGCACCCATCCCTGCTCCCCCCAGCACCCATCTCTTTGCTGGGGGCTGTGGGACCAGGTGCAGGGGGCTTCACCAGGAGAGGAGCTGTATCCAGCTGTGCCCATGGGTGCTGCAGGCAGGACAGCATGTGATGCTCCAGAAAAACGATGATGATGATGATGAGGGTGTGAGGAAGCACTTCCCAATGCAGGTTTCCATTTGGGGCTGGGTTCCTGCGCTGGGGATGGTGAAGAAGGGCTGGGGGGGGATTTTCCCATGGAAAATCACCTTGATAGGACAAGAGGAAATGGGCTCCAGTTGTGCCCAGGGCAGCTGAGATGGGATGTGAGGAAGAATTTCTTTGCTGAAAGGGTTCTGAGGCATTGGAAGGGGTTGCCCAGGGCAGTGGTGGAGTCCCCATCCCTGGAGGGATTGAAGAGTTGTGTAGACACAGTGCTGAGGGACATGGGTCAGTGGGGACTGGTCAGTGTTGGGTTCATGGCTGGACTCCATGAGCTTAAAGGGCTTTTCCAGTCCAGGCCATTCTGGGACTCTGTGATTCTGTGAATTTGAATTTTTCTGAGGTTTGATGTGGTTATTTTTTGTGTGGTGCTGCAGCTCTGTTCCCAGAGTGACCCCATCCCACAGCAAAGCCCCCGACTGCCCGTGCCTGGCTTTCCCTGCCCAGGCAGAGCAGGGACCCTGCTCACCTTGTGAGTGCCACCAGCTTTTACCCACCCTGCCCTGGTATTTGTGCTAATTTCTGGGAAGCCTTTGGTGTCCCTGGCTGCTGCAGAGCTCGGGGGGTGCTCAGGGAGCCGCTCACATCCACAGGTCCCACTGGCACCACGTGCCATTAACACCCCCCAAAGCTTCATCTTGAACAGCTCCAGCTCACAGCAACCAACTCCCTCCCTTTTGTGGGGAAAAACCAACTCAGAGCAGTAAAATAAACCTGTTTCATTCGTATTCCACACTTGTCACCTTGGGAATTGTCCCGTGTCAGTATTTGCACAGTGGTCACACCCAGCAACACCTCCTGCAACGATCAGGATCCAGGATCAGGCCCTGCTGGAGCTGGATGTACAGGATCAGCCCCTGGCACGCTGTGTGGTAGATCATGAATAACATGGAGAATAATTAAATATGCCTAATTAAATGTGTGGGTTTAGGACTCAATTAAATATTAACCAGTTCTCTCCCATTAGCGGCTCCGCTGCGATGCTCGGTCCCAGAGCCAGAGTCGTGGAGGGAAAAGGCCGTGACCAGAGTGGCCAGTGAATGTCAGGGATTGGAAAAACCAGGAGGGATTCTGGCTTGGAGGGCACTGTGAGCAAACCTGAGTGTGGCAGAGCTGGGCAGAGCTGGGGGGTGGGACTCAGTCCCTGCCCAGGCTTGAGAGAGCCGGGCTCTGCCCACCCCGGCTGCTGTGAGCTGGATGGAAAGCTGGGATCAGCTTAAAAACTGGGCTCAGCCTGAAAGCTGGGCTTAGCTGGAAAGCTGGAATCAGCTGGAAACCTGGAATCATCCAGAAAGCTGGGCTCAGCCTGAAAGCTGGAATCAGCTGGAAAGCTGGGCTGAGTTGGAAAGCTGGAATCAGCCAGAAAGCTGGAACCATCCAGAAAGCTGGGCTCAGCCAGGAAGCTGGGCTGGGTTGGACAGCCAGGCTCAGCCCCCAGTTCCCAGCACCTGTCTGCTGGGCCAAACTGGGCCCCCCACAACCTGCACAGGGTGCCCCAGCTGGGGCTTTTCCATGGGGACCCCTCGCCCAGAGGAGGCTCCGAGAGCTGCTGTCACCCCCCAGATCTGTGGTGCTCCCCGTGCCCGGCCACGCTGGGCTCACACCGCCCCACACCGAACAGGGCAGCGAGATCCACCCAACACTCCAACCCCAGCTTTTCATTTTCCCTCCTCTCTGGCTTTTAACACCCACATTTCATCGAACCCCAGACTGGTTTGGGTTGGGAGGGACCTGAAAGCTTATCCAGTCTCAACCCCCCTGCCAGCAGCAGGGACACCTTCCACTAGACCAGGTTGCTCAAAGCCTCATCCAGCCTGGCCGAGAACACTTCCAGGGAGGAGCAGCCACAGCTTCTCTGGGCAACCTGGGCCAGGGTCTCACCACCCTCACACCAAACAATTTCTCCCTCACATCTCAGCTCCATCTCCCCTCTGCCAGTTTTGATTTAGATGTGCACTGATGTGGGGCTGGATGTGCCACTGGCTCGTTATCCCCATGGGATTTTGGGTTGCACGGACCTTCACTGATGGTGTCTGTGCTCCAGCACTGTCCCATCTCCCATCAGCTTGGTTCTATGCCAGCAGAACACAGCGTCCTGGGAGGCAGCTGGGCCGTGCAACTGGGAGCTTCCCCCCTCCAAGTGCCTTTTCCCAGAGCTCTGACCCCAGGAACAAGAACCAGCAGAAGCTCTCAGCTGGTTTCTGCTCGTTGCTGGTTTCCAGACCCCCGGGACATCCTGCTCACACGGTTGTATTTCAGCTCAGTTCTTATTTTACTGCAAAAACCACAGCTGGGGATCAGCTCTTCAGTGCTGAGAAGTTCCCACTGGTTTGAAACTCATCTCACCAGCAGCTCGGGAGGCACCGTGGGGCTGGCAGAGCACTGAGAACACCGGGTTGGGGACACGAGGTTTCCCAGGCCGCGTGGGCACGGGCACGGCGCTGGGCAGAAAGTCCAAGTCCCGGGGTATAAAATCTCTCTCCTCCTGGCAGCACAATTCCATGTGGATGGGTTATTTGCTGGGTTTGTCTCCATGATGGTGTAAAAATAATTTCATTTATTTTCACGGGTTTATTGCAGCGCAGCAGCAGAATTCATCCTTTCCAGCTCATTTGACCAGCTGCAGCTCACCAACCCGGGCAGGAGAGGGGGTAAGTGGAGTAAATCAGCATCTTGGTCTCTGTGAGCAATGGTTTGGAGGAACAAAGAGCCCAGGAGATGGTTTAAAACACACAAAGCGTGGGGTGGGCAGAGAGGCAGCGTGTGGCTCCTGCTCACCACTCTCCTGGCCAGTAGCCCCACGGGTATGGGGACCATGGGAGGATGAAGTCAGTGACATCTCCCCTGGGAGCTGAGCTATCCCCTGCCCTGCAGCTGGATGCAGACGTGCCTGTGCCCACAAAACCAACTCCTAATTTCATGCCAATTTGCTGGCAATGGGGGGGGAACGTGGCCGGAGCTGTGGGTGAGCCGGGTTATCCCAGCGCAGCTCCTCCTCCCAGCAGCACTGCCCCGGGATTGGCTTCCCTGTGCTGCCCGGGACGGCTTCGCTTTCCTCACCCCAATAAACGGGACTGTTGATAAACCCAGCGCTGCCTGGGCTCGTGCTGCAGCCTGAGCATCAGCTTCTGCCTGGCACGTGTCTGTCCCGCATCCCCGGCTCGTCCCTGCCCGGTGACACCAGCCCTGTCCTCACCCCTGTGCTGCTGAGGCTCCCCTTTGCCACTGGAGATGCTTTTTGTGGTAGCAGAGGTTGTGTCCATGTGGTTTTGGTTTTGCTGGTGGGACCTGACCCTCTGCATGGTGGGGATCACTTCATTTCTGGAATTGTTGGTGCAAATCCCTGTGCCCACCCTGCAGGGTCTCAAAAGGCTCCAAAGCCTCAAGTGCTGTGTTCAGTGTTGGGCCCCTGACTCCAAGAAGGACCTGGAGGTCCTGGAGCGTGTCCAGAGAAGGGCAACGGAGCTGGGGAAGGGTCTGGAGCACAAGTGTGCTGAGTTCCCGGCTGAGGGAACTGGGGGTGCTGAGCCTGGAGAAAAGGAGGCTGAGGGGAGACCTTCTGGCTCTGTCCAAGTCCCTGACAGGAGGGTGCAGAGAGGTGGGGGTGGGTCTGTTCAACCAAGGACCAAGGGACAGGACAAGAGGAAATGGGCTCCAGTTGTGCCCAGGGCAGTGGAGATGGGATGTGAGGAAGAATTTCTTTGCTGAAAGGGTTCTGAGGCATTGGAAGGGGTTGCCCAGGGCAGGGGTGGAGTCCCCATCCCTGGAGGGATTGAAGAGTCGTGTAGACACAGTGCTGAGGGACATGGGTCAGTGGGGACTGGTCAGTGTTGGGTTCATGGTTGGACTCGATGAGCTTGAAGGGCTTTTCCAGTCCAGGCCATTCTGGGATAATTCTGTGACACACTGGGTCAGCCAGCAAAGCTCCACAATCACGTAAGGGACACGATCTCAGCCCCAGGCCATCCCTCCTGGTGGGAACAGCAGCCCAAAGGGGACGGCAGAGCCCTGGGAAGCCGCTGTCCGAGGGGAAGCCGTGCTGCAGCACCGGCCGGGGAGGGTTAACGCATTTATTACACCCAGGAACTGATGCCAAGAGACTTTCCCTTGTGATTAAAATGCAGGATAGTGCTGCACATCCACCAGCCCTGATTTCAAACCGTCCTTAGTGCTTCCCCCCGTGACCTGTGAGCAGGACATTACTCCTGGTTCCAGTTTTTCCAGCTCCTTAAGAACACGGGAGCAGCGCCCGGGCACTCCTCCCCCGCCCGGGCACCCCTCCCCGGCGGCTCGCAGTCCTGATCCCCCGCTCTCTTCAAGTGTTGTGAAACACCAACGGCTGCGGTAAAAATAGAGCCTTTATCGGGGAGGAGAAGGGGAAACGGCCAGGCTGGCAGCCCGAGAGGGTGTGGGGTGACCTGGTGGCTCCTGCTCCGTGGTGGCCGAGGGACCCCCCGTTGTCCATCCGGCTGCTGTCCTCTCTCCCGCTGGGAATGATGTAAGAACTCTTTCCAGTTTGGGAGCACCTCCCTCTTCATCTCTGGGAGGGTTTAAACTCCGCAGTCTCTCTTTGGAGACAGTTCAGTGAGTTTGGGGTGTTTCCTGGTGCTCCAGTGGAGGGGTCTGGGTGCTGAAGATGCCCAGGGAGGTCTGTGAGTTCATATTTTTTCCTGCCCTTCTTCCACTTCCTTACAGCCGGGCTGAAGTTAATCCAGAGCACGATCTGAGAGCGTTTGGCCACAGTTATTTCCGGTTTTATTTTGTTGCCTTTTTCCTGTTTCACTAAAAGACGAGCCAGAATTCATTTACTCCTCAGCTGGGAAAGCAGCCGACGGGGCTGACCTCCAGCCGCGTCCTTCCCTCCGAGCCCAGCCGGGGTGCGGGGACCGTCCCATCGGGTGCTGGCAGTGAGCGAGGCTTTTGGCAAAACTTTCCTGCTGGCTTCTTGGCTTTGCCAAACCTGTCCCAGCCCGTTTGCTGAGCTGCCTACACCCCGAGCGAGCTTCCAGCGCCCTCGGCCATGTGGGCTGTGTTTGTACACAGATGAGTAACGCGGTCGCTTGGAGCCAGCGCCGGCGATAACGCAGCGTCCGACCCAGCCCCGCTCCCGGGAGCTGCGCCGTAAGTACCGGCTGCTCTGGGGTCTGTTTTCTCTTCTCCACTTTAATCATCTCAGCTTTTCATGCTGTCCCAGGGAATGCTGAGGGTTTGGATGGTATGATCCCAGCTGGGTCTGTGCTGGGATGCAGGGAGCTTTCCAGACTTTAGGAAAACATGGAAGTGAGTAAGAGCTGTGTGTGATGGGGTCGGTGTGGTGGGGCCGGCAGTAAATGGAATTATCTCTGCCCTCCTGTGGCACCAGCAGCTCCAATCCTTGGCAGAATTCATGGAAGTTTCACTGGGCAGCAGTTTCAGAGCGGGATGGGACACTGAGACGTGGCCGTGCCCCGAGGAGGACGGATGAAAGCGCTGGGTCTGGCAAAGAGCTCAAGCACGTGCCTGAAACGTACTGGTTTTAGAAAGCCTTAAGCTCACGGCTATGCTGGGAGCTGCCTGCTCATCTCTGATCCCCAGCAGATACCAGCAGCGCCCACAGCAGCAACAACCTCCCACAAAGCCTCTGCTGTTCTGCTGGAAAAGGTCTTGGCACATCCCGTGCCGCTGACTGCGGCGCCGAGCGCTCCAAGGAGCCCAGCCCCTGCTTTTACAGTTCAGCCCGTCCCTCTCCTTGCGCCGCCGCTAAGAAAGTCATGAAAGTTAATAATTAACAGCTAAAATATTTATCTCGCCATCAAAAGGCACCAGTTGGTGCTGGGAGGGAGAGCTGTGCCGTGGGAGAGCCGCTTGCTGCAGCCAGGTCCGGACAGGCAGCGCAGGGACGGTGACAGGGTGACAGGGGACATGTCAGGGCTCCTCTCACCGGTGACAGGGGACCTGTCAGGGCTCCTCTTGCCAGAGACAAATCACAGCTTTTAAGGGTGAAAGTTGGTGCCAGGCAGGAACCTTCTCCCGGTGGATGTGGCACCAACCAAAAGCTCTCAAGTGCCTGATGTCCCCATGGGGATTCGTGCATGGCCATGGGGGGATGAGGAGGAGGAGGAGGATGAAGAGGAGGAGGAGGAAGTGTTTTTGCAGCCAGCTGGGTGAGCCTGTAGAGTTTGTCACCTGCCCTTTGCAAAGGGGCCCTTTGCAGAGGTCAGGGCTCTGATGTCCCCCATCCCTTGTCCCACACCGCTGCCACGGGAACAATGTTCCTCGGGTGGAAAAATCAGCCAAAGGAGGAGGAAAACCCAGGACTGCAGGGTGTGCCCGGGCTGCCGCTGTGCCCCGCAGCTCCAGTGACTCATTTTGCTCTTAAAAATACAAATTCTTTGGTAAACCTGGGCCTGGCACTTCCCACGTCCTTCCACGGAGGCAGCCGGGCATGGAGCACACGCAGGGGACCAGCTCCCGGCTCTGGACCTGGTTTCCCTGGGTTGTACCTGCACACACCCAGCTTGGGGCACCCATCCAAGGGCTCTTTGCAAATCAGGGAGATAAGAGACATTATTTTTGTTCCATCCCATCATTTTCCAGTACCTGAAGGGGCTCCAGGAAGGCTGGGGAGGGACTTTGGCCAAGGGCAGGGAGTGACAGAACAAGGGGTGATGGCTTGAAAGTGGCAGAGGGGAGATGGAGCTGAGATGTGGGGAAGAAATTGTTTGGTGTGAGGGTGGTGAAACCCTGTCCCAGGTTGCCCAGAGAAGCTGTGGCTGCTCCTCCCTGGAAGTGTTCTCGGCCAGGTTGGATGAGGCTTTGAGCAACCTGGTCTAGTGGAAGGTGTCCCTGCTGCTGGCAGTGGGGTTGGGACTGGATGAGCTTTAAGGTCCCTTCCAACCCAAACCAGTCTGGGATTCTGTGGTCATCCTCCTCATTTGTCTTTATATCAGAGGGGATGGGCAAAGGCAGAGCTCTGTGCCAGGCTGCTCGTTATTTCTGGAGCATGCAAATGATCCCTGGCAGCGCTTGGTGATCACCACCAGCTCTGGAAGCCACCACAGGGATAATGTCCCCATCCCACCACGGAGCAGTGCAGGAATACCAAGGGCATCACAGGTCTCCACGTAGCTTTGAGGTGTAGCTACACCTGTAGCACAACAGCCAAGAAAGGAAAAACTCCTGATTTAAGTCTAATCTTTAACTAAAGGCATTTCCAATTTCATTTTAGGCCGGGTTTATTGCTCTCTTGCCTCGTTAATTTTTTCCCTCGTTAACCACCTCCCAGCCGCCTCCCTCTCCCCGGGCACTCCCTGTGCACGCCGGCCGCCGCGTTCTGCCGCTGGGGGTTTGCACCGGAGCTGCTTGACCACACGGAGAGGTAGAGGATGGGTGGGGAGGAAGAGCAGGGGAAGACAAAGGGGAAGGCCAGGGGGCAGCAAAGGGGTTTATTTGGGGTTGGCAGGTCTCTGTGCTGATGTGCTGATGGCTGAAGCTCGGAGTGTCCCGGTGTGAGGTTATGGGATGGCTGGGGGAGCCGGAACGCCGTCCTTGGGTGGCTCTGGGGAGGTTGATCTCACAAGCTGAGCCTCAGGATCCCTTCTAGCCCAGCTTTCCCCCACCCAGGTGGTCGGTCCCTTGCAGGAGGACACAGGAGATATTTTTTTCTCCTTTATTTCACAGGCTGGAAGTGGAGGTGGAAGGGGAAGAGGCGGCGCTGCCGAAGCCGTCAGCAGGTACGAGGTGGAGATGTTGGGGCTGGGATGTCTGATAGGGAGGGGGCAGAAGGGACCCAGCCTGGGCGCTGCCTGGGACCCCATGTCCTCATCACTTCCCTGAGGACACCCTGCAGCCACCCAGCCTGTGCCCAAGGCTTCCTGTGTGACATTGAGGTGTTTGGGGGGTGTGGGTGCTGTTCCCCCATCACCCTGGCTCAGTTGGGGTGATACTGGGGGGTTTCAGTCCCTCTGGGTGGTGGGCACAGGGATGTGCCATCCTCCTCCCCCTGCCCCTTCGGGTATGAGTAATAGGGATGGATCCCAACATTCCCAGCAGGGATGGATGCCATCTCCCCTCCCCACCCTACGGGAACTCCCCAGGAAGCATTGGCCACCTCTGGCTGAGGGACTCTGTGTGGGGACACTGTGCCACATCCCCACCGATGCTCATCTCCCCCAGGTGACCCGTCCTGAGCCCAGGCAGCATCACTTCACCCACCACGGGGCAGCCCCGAGCCCATCCCGTCGCTTCCCCAGCGGGGTGTGAGATGGGGCCAGGCGAGGAGTGAGGCACCGCGGGGGCTCGTCCCCAGGGAAGTGGAGCTGACAAGGTCCCCCCGGCGCTGGAGCCCCGACCCACGCGATGCTGAGCCTCAAGTTACCCCGACTGCTCAGCATCAACCAAGTGCCCCAGGTCAGAGAGGAGCTTCTCTTCCCTAAGCCGGGGGCTCTGGGGGGTTTGGGGAGGTGACAGATGGGAGCAATGTGCTGGGGTGGCCTTTCCCCACCCTGGGGCACTGCTCAGCCCCTCCTGGGACCACCTCCCATGGGGGGACATGTCCTCACAGCGAGGTCCTGGGTCTAAATCACGGGCACCCTCCTTTCATCAACCTTCCTTCTTTCTCCTCCAATTTGTCCTTCCTTCTCCTCCAACTGCCACCGGTGCCAGTCCTTGCCTTGCAGGGGTACCAGGAGCAGGGGATCCTCTTTGGCTATCGCCCCCCCAGAAGCTCAGCAGCCGATTGCCTCCTCAGCGTCTTCCAAATGACCAATGAGACCCTCAATATCTGGACCCACTTTGTGCCTGCCTGGTAGGTACCATGTCCTGGGTCCTCAGCCCAGCATCACGCTCTCAACATCCATGGGAGGAGGTGGTGGATCTCCATGGTGGGGAAGCAGGGACAGGGGACACCCAAGGGTGCCATCCTCACCTTCCTCCACCCCACAGGTATTTCGTGTGGACCCTGGTGGGGCGGCTGCGGGGGCCGGGGGGCCAGGAGGACCCCCATGCCTGGCCCCTCCTCGCCTACCTGCTGACCTGCTGCATCTACCCCCTGGCCTCCAGCTGTGCCCACACCTTCAGCACCATGTCCACCCGCGCCCGGCACATCTGCTACTTCTTCGACTACGCGGCTCTCAGCATGTACAGCTTGGGTAAGGACGGGCACGGTGGGATCAGGGGGGTGCTGGTCCCCAGGAGATGAAGGCATCAGGGACAGGGCTGAACCCTGGGTGCTCAGACAGCTCAAATCCGTGGGACAAGCAGAAAGGGTGGGTGTTTTTGTGTAGTTTGAGTTAGAAGGGACCTGAAAGCTCATCCAGTCCCAACCCCCCTGCCAGCAGCAGGGACACCTTCCACTAGACCAGGTTGCTCAAAGCCTCATCCAACCTGGCTGAGAACACTTCGAGGGAGGAGCAGCCACAGCTTCTCTGGCCAACCTGGGACAGGGTCTCACCACCCTCACAGCAAAGAATTTCTTCCTCACATCTCATCTCCATCTCCCCTCTGCCACTTTCAAGCCATCACTCCCTGCCCCTGGCCAAAGTCCCTCCCCAGCCTTCCTGGAGCCCCTTCAGGTACTGGGAGGCCACTAGAAGGTCTCCCTGGAGCCTTCTCCAGGCTGAACAGCCCCAACTCTCTCAGCCTGTCCTCACAGCAGAGCTGCTCCAGCCCTGGCATCATCCTCGTGGCCTCCTCTGCACTGGCTCCAGTGTGTCCATGTCCTTGTGCTGTTGGTGGCCCCAGCACTGGAGGCAGCACTGCAGGGGGGGTCTCAGGAGAGCGGAGCAGAGGGGCAGAATCCCCTCCCTGGCCCTGCTGCCCACGCTGCTCTGGGTGCAGCCCAGGACACGGTTATTGGCTCTGTGCTGCCAGCGCACGGTGCCGCCTCATGTGGAGCTTCTCCTCCCCCAGCACCCCAAGTCCTTCTCCTCAGGGCTGCTCTCCAGCCATTCTCCACCCAGCCTGGGTTTGTGCTTGGGGTTGCCTTGACCCAGGTGCAGGACCTTGCCCTTGCCCTTGTTGAACTCAATGAGCTTTGCACAGGCTTCATGGAAGGACAGTGAACCATCGCTGACACCACCACAGACAGTAACTTGGGGCTGGGGTCTGCACGGGGACAGGGCCCTGGCTGTGTGACACTTTGGTACCTGTAGCAAAGACAATAAGGAAAAAAAAATCAAGCAGATTAAAGAGCAGAGCTGTCAGTGAGGCTGGTGACACCTCACTGGGGTCAGCAGCAGCAGCAGCCGGGGTCTTTGCATGGCACAAGGCATCTCCAGCTCCTCCTGGAGATGATGCTTTGAGGAAAACACGCAGGTCAGAGAGGAAATGATCCTACAGAACCATGTCCACAGCAGAGCTGCAGTGCAGGGACCTGCCAGCTGAGTTCACCAGCCTGCAGAGTGAGCTCTTGGAGGACAAAGTATTGAACAAACCTGAATACAGGGTGCTCCCATGGTGGGGATGTCTCTTGGGGTAAGAGAATGGAAGCCCAACGTATCCTTTGAGTCCACAGGGTGGGTTTTATCTTTATTTTCTGTCTTTTTAGCCACTAAAGTTGATCAGCATCTACCTTAGCTCATATCTCCCTTTCCTGAGAGCACCCAAGTGCCAATGTGAAGGTTCACAGATGTGCCAGGAGGATGCTGAGGGTCCCTGGCACTAACTGGGCACCTCCTGTATTTCCAGGCTCTGCGCTGGCGTACTCAGCCTACATCTTCCCAGCAGAATGGGTCAACAGCACCTTCCACCACTGCTACGTCCCCATCGCAGTGCTCAACACCGTTGTCAGCACCAGCCTGTCCTGCTACTCCAGGTGAGCTTCTGCTTTTCCTGCTGCAATTGCTCCAGCAGCATCATTAATTGGTATTGTTAATCAGGGTGTTTCCAGTACAGGCAGGACTGTAACAACATGAGCCTTAAGCTCAGGGAGAATCATGGAACCCCAGAGTGGTTTGGGTTGGGAGGGACCTGAAAGCTCATCCAGTCCCAACCCCCCTGCCAGCAGCAGGGACACCTTCCACTAGACCAGGTTGCTCAAAGCCTCATCCAACCTGGCCGAGAACACTTCCAGGGAGGAGCAGCCACAGCTTCTCTGGGCAACCTGGGCCACCCTCACAGTGAAGAATTCCCTCCTAATGTCCAACCTACACCTCCCTTCTCTGAGTTTAAAACCATTTCCCCTTGTCCTGTCAGTAGGACCCCATCACCATCTCCCTCCTGCTTCTAAGCTCCCTTCAGGTACTGGAAGGTGGCAGTGAGGTCTCCTTGGAGCCTTCTCCAAGCTCAACAAGCCCAGCTCCCTCAGCCTTTCTCCATGGGAGAGATGCTCTGACCATCCAGGGTTGGGAAACACATGGCGTGTCGGCACTGGGAGAGTTTGGTGATCAAAAAACACAAACCCATTGGAGTAGCTTTAATATCTGAAAGTCCAAAAGGTCCTTTTGTAGGGTGCAGGCCTGGCAGGGAGACCCCCACCCCCCAGAGCCTTGGTGGGGCTGTTGGGTTTTCTAACAGAACCTGCAACAAAGGGGGTGGGCTCCTGTCCCCTCGATATTTAAGGACGTGGTTAGGTGTAAAGATGAGCATGGTCCTGCTACAGGCACGTGTCAGTCCAAACACTCTGGGGGGGTTATATCTAGGGGGGGGGGGGGTATATCTGTGGGGGGGTTATATCTGTGGGGGGGGGTTATATCTGGGGGGGGTTATATCTGTGTGTGGGGGGGTTATATCTGTGGGGGGGTTATATCTGTGGGGGGTTATATCTGTGGGGGGGTTATATCTGTGGGGGGGTTATATCTGTGGGGGGTTATATCTGTGGGGGGGTTATATCTGTGTGGGGTTATATCTGTGGGGGGGTTATATCTGTGTGGGGTTATATCTGTGGGGGGGTTATATCTGTGGGGGGGGGTTATATCTGTGGGGGGGGTTATATCTGTGGGGGGTTATATCTGTGGGGGGGTTATATCTATGTGGGGGTTATATCTGTGGGGGGGTTATATCTGTGTGGGGTTATATCTGTGAGGGGGTTATATCTGTGGGGGGGTTATATCTGTGGGGGGGGGGTTATATCTGTGGGGGGGGTTATATCTGTGAGGGGGTTATATCTGTGGGGGGGTTTTATCTGTGGGGGGGTTATATCTGTGTGGGGTTATATCTGTGGGGGGGTTATATCTGTGGGGGGGGGTTATATCTGTGGGGGGGGTTATATCTGTGGGGGGTTATATCTGTGGGGGGGTTATATCTATGTGGGGGTTATATCTGTGGGGGGGTTATATCTGTGTGGGGTTATATCTGTGGGGGGGGGTTATATCTGTGGGGGGGTTATATCTGTGGGGGGGGGGTTATATCTGTGGGGGGGGTTATATCTGGGGGGGTTATATCTGGGGGGGGGGATATCTGTGGGGGGGTTATACCTGGGGGGGGGTTTATCTTGGGGGGGGTTATATCTGTGTGGGGGTTATATCTGTGTGGAGCACTTGCAGAGGAGGAACCCCAGCACTCCCACAGCCGAGGGTTGCACCCCTTGGAAGCAGGAGCAGCGCTGCGTGCGCGGTGCTGTGTTCCTGAATGGATTAGCCAATGTGTTTGGAAGAATTCAGATGTTTCAGTGATTCAGCTGATTCCCAGCGCTGCATGGTGTGCCTGATCCCTGCCTGCATGGGCTGTGTTTATTGCAGGGCAGACCCCTCCCTGCAGGCTGTGGTTGTGGCTGTCAGTTTGCTTTGCAAAACAGACAACTCCTGGTTTCACAAGCAGGGTGAATCACTGGTGTCATTCCTTCCTTCTCTTCTGGGTGTCTTTGTCTTTCAAGGTGTCTTTTTACTTCGAGGTGTCTTCGTATTTCGAGGTGTCTTTGTATTTTGAGGTCTCTTTGTATTTTGAGGTGTCTTTTCATTTTGAGGTGTCTTTGTATTTTGAAGTCTCTTTGTATTTTGAGGTGTCTTTGTATTTTAGGGTGTCTTTGTATTTTGAGGTGTCTTTGTATTTTGAGGTGTCTTTGTCTTTCAAGGTGTCTTTTTATTTCGAGGTGTCTTTGTATTTTGAAGTTTCTTTATATTTTAGGGTGTCTTTGTATTTTAGGGTGTCTTTTTATTTTGAGGTGTCTTTGTATTTTGAGGTGTCTTTTTATTTCGAGGTGTCTTTGTATTTTGAAGTCTTGTATTTTAGGGTGTCTTTGTATTTTGAGGTCTCTTTCTTTGTATTTTGAGGTATCTTTTTATTTTGAGGTCTCTTTCTTTGTATTTTGAAGTCTCTTTGTATTTCGAGGTGTCTTTGTATTTTGAGGTCTCTTTGTATTTTAGGGTGTCTCTGTATTTTGTGTTTGTGGCTGTGGAGTGCAGGAGGATTTACTTGCCTTTTGTTCTATGGGTTACTCACTGGAGTAATTCCTTGGGCTGGAAGATTTGGACTTTTCCTTGGTCCTCCAGAGCAGTGCTGCAAACTCAAGGGTGTCTCTTGGATCACTCAGTGGAGGATGCCAGTTGGAGCTTGATATTTTTTTCCTTATATTCCTAATTTCTTTTTGCCTCTTTCCCCTCTCTTATTTTTGTCTTACGTGTCTTTTTACTGTCTCATTAGATGGGCTTAGCAAACAAAGCTCACTGACCACGTGCTAATCCTAGTAGTTACCACTTCCAGTTAGCTCTTAGGAAAGAGCAGCAGCTTGAGATCAGTTCCAGATTAATTTGGATTGTTTTAAAAAGAATTCTTGATCTGCAAATTTAACTGTCAGCTTCTGTCTGCTGCAAAACTGGAAGTACAGTGACGTGAAAAACATGCAGCTCACCATGGGACAGAACAGCAATTCCTGTGTCTCAGTAATTTTCATTAGAGAAGCAGTGAATCCATCTGAAAAATAACTTTAAAAAATCAACAGAACATCCCTGGGTGAGCAGGAATGCTGGGTGCTCCACACCAGTCTAGCCCAGCATCCTGGGCTGAGTCACACCAGCAACAATGTCCCTTCGAGGCTGGTGCTGGCTGGGTGGGAGCAGAGTGGGAAGTGAATTGTGCAAGGGAGATGGAGATGGAGATGGAGATGATGGAGATGGAGATGGAGATGGAGATGGAGATGGAGATGGAGATGGAGATGGAGATGGAGATGGAGATGGAGATGGAGATGGAGATGGAGATGGAGATGGAGATGGAGATGGAGATGGAGATGAGCTGAGCTCGATGAGCTGTGCTGGGAGATGAGCTGTGCTCAGAGAGGAGCTGTGCTGGGAGAGGAGCTGTGCTGGGAGAGGAGCTGAGCTCGGAGAGGAGCTGTGCTGGGAGAGGAGCTGAGCTCGGGGATGAGCTGTGCTGGGAGAGGAGCTGTGCTCGGGGGTGAGCTGAGCTCGGGGATGACCTGCCCAGGCACTCCCCCTCCTGCCCGGCTCACCCAGGGCTCCCCAGCAGCACAGCAATGCTGTCGGGGCTGTTCCACCACCCACACCCTGGGCAGGGCTGTCTCCAGGAGCTGGGAGGGTCGCAGTGCACGTGCCAGGAACTGAAGGTCACTTGAGGGGAGAGAGGTGAGCAGCACACCTGGCCATTTCAGAGAGGTTCAGGTGAGGGAAGAGCTCCTGAACCTGGCTGAGGTTCTGCACCGTGGCCCAACACAAGGGCAGAGCACGCTCAGGCTGGTGCAGGCACCCTGTGAAGGTCACTGGGAGGATGGGTCAGTGCAGAGGAGGATGCAGTGAGGTGATGAAGGCAGGGACTTGCAGGGGGGCATCTGAAGAAAAGCATTTCCTAAGCCACTGCACCAAATTTCATCAACTTCTCTGGAAATTTTTCCAATCCCATGAGTAAAAAATAAGATTTTTTTGTTTGTTTGCTTGTTTTTTGCATCCTGTGCCCTAGGAATGCTGAGTTGACAAGCAGGGAAATGTGCAGAGAGGATGAAATAAATGTGTTTATCCTTTATGTGATGCTAAATACCCCTGTCACATGGAAATAGAGAGCGTCCGACCGCGTCCCCCCCAGCGCAGGACGAGCAGCCACATCAAAGGTCTCTTTCATGCTGGAGGAGTTGGCATCTCCCTGCTGACAACCCCATGAAAGCAGAAAAACCTGTATGGGCTTTTCATGAGGAGAACAGAGTCTGCTTGAACTCTGCTACATCTCACCCTGTCCTCTGTGAACGGGGCGATGTCCCCAGGGTCACCCTGCGCCTGGCCGCGCGCCCAGGCTGTGACACGGTGGCTCTGCTTTGGCAACAGGAGCGCAGGTTGGATGGGTGGGTGAGTGGCTGAAGGAGCAGGAAGATGTGTAGCAAGGGTGAGTGCAGCACTGAGCAGAAGCAAGTGAGCAGGATGGGAGTAGAGCACCACCAGGGAGGTGAGGCCACGGTAGGAAAATAGAGCAGGAATCATGGAGAAATGTGGGAGAACATAGAGCAGGAGGCAGCTTCAGCATCATCGTGATGTCCTCTGAGCAAGCCACAAGCTGTGGTGGGAGACCAAACCAAGGAGGAGCAAGATGAAAGCCCTTCTGCAATTAGTGGCTCTTGAGAAGGAACTTCTTTACTGTGAGGGTGACAGAGCACTGGGCCAGGTTGCCCAGGGAGGGTGTGGAGTCTCCTTCTCTGGAGACATTCAAGACCCGCCTGGACGCCTTCCTGTGTGATCTCATGTAGGTGTTCCTGCTCCAGCAGGGGGGTTGGACTGGATGAGCTTTTGAGGTCCCTTCCAATCCCTGACATTCTGTGTGATTCTGTGTGATTCTGTGTGATTCTGTGTGATTCTGTGTGAGTATAAGTTGAATTGTTCAAGTTTCAGCCCATGTTTTGGGTTATGTTGATAGAGCTCTTCTGTGGGCAGGTCTGTTGTAGTTCTTCTCAAGTTCATCTCCCTGTTTCCACATTGGGTTAAAACCCCATCAAAGCTGTGCTGAGGGTATTAAAGCTGCAACCACCCTCACCTCCTGTGGCTGAACCTTCCCTGGCTGAACCCTGAGCTGGGGGAGGAAGGACCTAGGAGCCACCCTCCCCTGTTCTGTGCTCTGGCTCTCACAGCCCTGAAAACAACCGTTTTTACACCATTCTGGCAGGGCTGATTTTGCTTCTTTCCCCATTGCTCATCACCCATCAGCAGCCAGGAACAGAGCTGGTCCTGGAACAGCTGCTGCCCCTGCAGTTGGTGTTTTTAAGGGAGTTTTCACTCTGGGTTTTGAACCCAAGCTTTCTGAGCAGAGCAATCAAGGAGGATCCATCTGCCTGGGTTTGGAGGGCTTTGTAGGTGAGGCAGCACTCTGGCTGTGATTGTCACTGTGTGTTAATTAAGCTGTTCTGCAACTTATGTCTGAAACACATGAAATGTCACAACATCCTTCTTCTTTACATCCTGCCAAGCCTTTGCTGCTGTCATTTTGGAGAAGGCATGGTGAGAGTTACTGAAATCACGAGCTAAATGAATGAAATAAGTTACTTTTTAATGACATTTAATGGAAGAAGCAGCCTGTTGGTTATAATTGTACCATCTATGAGGAGGGAAGGGGATGTCTGGACAGGGAATTTTGGTTTCCCAGGAAATCACGTTGCTGAAATGTAGGACATACTTCATCACTGAAATCCTAGAATCCCTGAATTCCTGGATTGGAAAAGCCCTTTAAGCTCATCGAGTCCAACCATGAACCCAACACTGACCAGTCCCCACTGACCCATGTCCCTCAGCACTGTGTCTACACGACTCTTCAATCCCTCCAGGGATGGGGACTCCACCACTGCCCTGGGCAACCCCTTCCAATGCCTCAGAACCCTTTCAGCAAAGAAATTCTTCCTCACATCCCATCTCAACTGCCCTGGCCACAACTGGAGCCCATTTCCTCTTGTCCTGTCCCTTGCTCCTTGAGAGAAGAGACCCCCCAGTCCCCAGCAAAGGAGGGACAAGCAGAATCAGTGCTTACATCAGCCTGACCTGTGTGCTGGGTAACATTAAATGGTGTTTCTGTTTCCCTCGAGGTTCCTGGAGGCGGAGCGGCCCCGGCTCAGCAAGGCTTCCCGCACGCTGGCCTTCGTGTACCCCTACCTCTTCGACAGCATCCCTCTCTTCTACAGGGTATGCCTCCCACAGCCCACATTCCCAGCCCCAAGACATTTGTGTGCAGCAGGGTTTTGAAAACAGCAACTGCTTCACCTTAGCCTGAAAATATTTGGGAAAATATCCCAGCTTTTTTATTTTTTCTTTTTTTTTTAAGGAAAACAAACTCTGGCAGGAAGAGAGGTTTGGTTATTTTTTCCTGCACCTATTGATAGGCAGATTTTTTTCCACTTCAAAGCACTGTGCTCAAACTTTGCCTGTGCTGGAAAGTTACTGCCTTTAAACACTGCAAGTTTTCCAGCTCCTAAACTAGGGCAGGGTGGGAATTTTGCTGCAGTGAGGTCTGAGGAGAGGAGGTGTGGGGCTGGGATTTGTGTGAAATAGAGGTGACAGCTCTTGGATTGAGCTCTGGGTCCTGCACCATGTCCTGGGGGGCAGCCAGGGAGGATGGGGGTTCAGGGAATGGCACTGTCTCCTTTAGAAATGTGTTGTTCCCCTCTTTTCTCTGCCTGGAACCCCTGCATGGACACGTCTCTGCTGCTGCAGTTCTACCTGTGTGCCGTGGAGAGCTGCGCAGAGGCTGCCATCCTGGTCCACTACAAACACACCATCTTGGCCTTCCTCACTTGCTTCATCTTCGCCAGCCACCTGCCAGAGAGACTGGCGCCAGGGCACTTTGATTACATTGGTAAGTGCTGACAGGGTGAGTTGGCATTTGTTTTCTCCTGATTTTCAGGCAGAAAGTGCATGGATGCAGGAGTGATTCTCAGAGGTTATAACACACAAGAGCCAGCAGTCCTGCCTCGGGACGGTGGGATGAGCTCTGGCAGTGTGCTGGTTCCAAAAGGTTTCAGCACTGCAAATGACTCATTTCTCAGGCAAAAAAAAGCAACCACCTCACCCATGGCACAGCCCTGCTTCACAGTGCCATGTCAGGCCACTGCAGGAGCAGCCACCAAGGAGACTGGATGGTAGTTGTGGCTGTGTTGGGGAGCTCCCTGTTCCCCACAAGCACAGTGTTGCCTGTGCCAGGATTGCAGCAGCGAGTCCTTCTCTGCCATCACAGCCAGCTGCGTTTTGGGAAGGAAGATCTCTGTGCTCTGGTGGCACAACAATAAAAGCCCCAGAAATTCACAGAATCACAGAATCACAGTGGTTGGAAAAGAACTTTAAGATCATTGAGTCCAACCATGAACCCAGCACTGCCAATCCCACCTCTAACCCATGTCCCTGAGCACCTCGTCTGCCCGTCTGTTCAATCCCACCAGGGAAGGTGACTCCTCCACCTCCCTGGACAGCCTGTGCCAGTGCCTGACTGCCCTTTGGGTGAAGAAACTCTTCCTCAGATCTAATCTAAACCTCCCCTGGTGCAACTTGAGGCCATTTCCTCTTGTCCTGTCCCTCGGTCCTTGGTTGAACAGACCCAGCCACACCTCTCTGCACCCTCCTTTCAGGGTCTTGGACAGAGCCAGAAGGTCTCCCCTCAGCCTCCTTTTCTCCAGGCTCAACAACCCCAGCTCCCTGTTCCTCCTATGATTCCTTCTCCAGAATTAGCAGAATAAATCAAATAGATATTTAAAAGTGTGATGGCTGGAGGTGATGGATGCTCTGCAGAAGATCTGCTGAGCCCTCCCGGTGGTGTTTTAACGAAGCCCAAGGAGTTCCTTGGTGAGTGCTTTTGGCTTTGTTGCAGGGCACAGCCACCAAGTTTTCCACGTCTGTGGGATCATTGGCACTCACTTCCAGATGGAAGCCATCATGATGGACATGGCTGAGCACCATGACCAGCTCCTGCCCACCTCGCTGCTCCCTTCCTCCCTGCAGACACTCGTGTCCATGGGCATCTGCATGGCCACCAGCCTGGCTGTCATCGGGCTCTGCTCCACGTCCCTGCGCTTCATACCAGAGCCTCTGCAGAAAGAGAAACCCCACGGGCATTAGGCTTGGGGTGGAGGTGGTGTTGCTGCTGCTCCAGGGGAGAGGGGGATGGTGGGGGTGAGGAGGGGTTTATTCGCCTACGCTCGCTGAGAAAATGTTTATTATCAATTTTCTCAAGAGCAAAACTGGGTGTTGCACTGGGTTTTGTACACAGAGCTTTAAAGCTGGGACCAGGTTACCAAATGCTTTTTAATCAAGTTGTTATTTCACCACAAGAAATGTTTAAAATAATCTTAACTTGGGGGTTTTTTTCCCTGTAAAAGGGAGATAAGTGCTAATCCTTTCCAAAGCAATAGGCATTCATCAGGTCTGCCTTATGGAGGAGCCAGGGGGGCAAGTGAACATGGGTAAGGCTGGTCCTCTGGTGACACAGATGTCCTTGTCATCAGTTTAGACCAATAGCCAAGACTCCTTGGTGAAGGCATGAGCAAGGGTTCTCCCAGGGGCTCCCTAATTTAGGTTTTCACCTGAAAAGTGGCATTATTTTGGAGATTAAAACCTCAAATAACCGTGTTACATAGCCTTACACTAAACCCAAGTGCCTGACAGATGTGGGGTTGAGAGAGACTGGAGTTTGCTTGTGTTCTCAATTCAGCTATTTTTAATCATCACCCAGGAAGAGTTATTCTAGAAGAACTCTCCATGGGATGTTCCTCCAGAAGGTCCAGTTCTGGTGCATAGGGAAATCTTGGGTATTTAATTCTGAGCTCCTGCCTGTGTGGGTGCTGTGACTGCCCAGCAGTGCGGGGGCCACTGTCCCTTCTTCTTGCACCAGTCACCTCCATCCTGCACTCACAGCTGGGCTCCTTCTCTAACCTCATGTGTGGCATCAGATGCCAATGGAGGAAGAAATACCTGCACCAGCAAGGTGACAACATGGGCTTCCTTACAAGCAGTGTGTGGTGCCGAGTTTGAGATAGGTGTGAAGCCACAATATTCCTCAAAGGTGTTTGACAGCTTGTTGAGGGTGATGGCTGAGAAATTCACGGCTGCCACATCAAGGCATCTTCTCCTGGGTCCTTCTGGAGGCAGGATACTGGGCTAGGCAGACCCTTGGTCTGAGGGTGTGACTGATGGCAGAGCCATCACCTCTCAACCTCTCCAGTTTCTGGTCCTACTCAGGTAGAAGAACGTTTTTCTTTGCACGAGGGAATAGGATGGAGGTGTCTGGGGAGAAGAAAACACCAGCTGAGCAAGAAGCAGGAGCCTGTACCGTGCAGAGGCGTGAGCACTGTGAGATGAAGAGGCAGGAGGTAGCAAAGCTGGGGTTGGTCATGCACAGCAGGTCAAAACCTGTCATTTTCAAGCATTTCCAGGGTCAGACCTCTGCTCACCCAGCAATTCCTGGTGCTTAGGCTGCTGCTCCTTGCTCCCCTTTGCTGCTGCTTCACCTGGATTTTCCAGGCAGGAGCAGAGAGCTCTGGAGAAAGCCTGGAGGAAAGCTGGTGGCTCCAGCGCCGAGCTTGTCCTGTTGGGTTTGCCTCACACCGCAGGGGAGGTGCTGAGATTACTGCCAGGGAATATCACCCAGCTTCTTGCTAATCATACGGGTGTGTAATTTGTTTTGTGTCTAATTACCTCGATCAAGGTCTAATTGATGCACTTTTGAGTGACAAGACAATGGCTCGTTAAATATATTATGGGACAACTAAGTCTGTTGAAAAATAGCTTTCTTTGGGAAGCTGACCAAGATTTATGTTAATATTTATAAGCACTGGAACATAATTGTTTATACAACAGTTTTATTTCATTAAAAGAGAAAACTAATATAACTATCACACTGGTATATGCTAACCTGATTTGTATAGTTTCATCAAAATACTGTCTATGAAAATTAATCCCTTCAGAGATAATTGTTGCTAATTGCAAAGTTTATTTACCTTGTGTACTCATGTGACTGGAGAGGAATCTGGCTCTGCGTGCAAGACATGATGTCAGAGGCTGGAAAATTCCCATGAATCATTATACATGTTTTCTTGGTTGTTTTAACTTTGAATTTGGGAAGTCCTCTCATCCTTTTCAGGTGAATTTTTTGGTAGGAAAAAACTACATTAAAAAATATAACACTGTATTCTACATTGCCATAATCCCCACACTGAATGAGTGAGCGTTTGATCTTGAAGCAGCCAGATTTCTTCTTCCTTTGGAGACAGGCCTTCCAAAATCTGGTCAATGTACTAAATTATATTCACATACAGAAATAAAATCTCTGTGTCAAATTGTTTTGAGTATATAATACAGGTTATTTATTTGTTGGAATGTGTTGTTTCATGGAGTGTCTGCACCCAATCCAGAGCAAATCCCAAACAAATCTATTAACTTCCTGACCAAATCCCACAGGACATCACTCCTCTGCTCCTCAGCCAAGTGGATTTCCCTGCACTGACGAACTCTGCAGATACCACAGATATTTAGGTTTATCAGGTTCCTTTGGGTTATGGCAAAAGGTGAATCTGAATATTTCTGAGCTTCATCCAAAAGGCACATGTCTTTTTCCAGAAGAGTATAACACACAACGTGGATTTAAATGAGCGGGAATGAGGGTACAAGTGACTGTGGCAGGAGTTCAGCCTGGAGAAGGCTCCAGGGAGACCTTCCAGTGGCCTCCCAGTGCCTGAAGGGGCTCCAGGAAGGCTGGGGAGGGACTTTGGCCAAGGGCAGGGAGTGACAGGACAAGGGGTGATGGCTTGAAAGTGGCAGAGGGGAGATGGAGCTGAGATGTGAGGAAGAAATTGTTTGGTGTGAGGGTGGTGAGACCCTGGCCCAGGTTGTCCAGAGAAGCTGTGGCTGCTCCTCCCTGGAAGTGTTCTGGGCCAGGTTGGCTGAGGCTTTGAGCAACCTGGTCTAGTGGAAGGTGTCCCTGCTGCTGGCAGGGGGGTTGGGACTGGATGAGCTTTCAGGTTCCTCCCAACCCAAACCAGTTTGGGGTTCAATGAGTTCTGACCGTCCCCGGAGCTCCTCCCTGGGCGAGGCAGGCGCTGCCGTCGGGCGTGTTGGACCTTCCAGGAGGGCGGTCCTGGCTTGTGAGGTGCTCTGGGATGGTGAGACTGCTCCCGGGGCTCTGGTTCTGCTCCTCTGGGGAGGTCAGATCGATTTTGACCCTTTGTCTCCTTGATGTGTTACGAGAACACTCAGAAATGCGGCTGTTTCAGTGTATTTCAAAACACTGTGGAAGAAGTGGAGGTTGGCCCAGGACAGTGGCTTCTTCTGACAGCGATCACAGGGAAAAAGGAAGGACAGCTTGTTGGGATTTCCTTGGATTTTGTTTCTTTTTTCCTTTTAAGGAGATAAGCTTGCTTGGTTTAGTTAATATGCATTAAAAACAAGACTTGACCGGAGTCTGTGGTTTAAGCCAGACTGAGTTCCACCCACGGGCGGCCAGAGCTGTAAACCCTGAGTTAAAACCCAGTTTACTTCATCCTTTACCCCAGTTTCCCACTTTGAAGTGTGTTTCCTTCCCAGGAAAAAGGTCTTTAATGGACTGCTTTGGTCAGACACTTGGTGGGTGACTTAAATTCACATTTTAGGCTCTTTTTGTTGCTGTTGTTTCCCACTATGAAGCATTTCCTATGGGGTAGGAATGACCTGGTAGCGGGAGCCCTGGCACAGCACCTCTTCCCCAGCCCCAACTTTGATTCGAACTCAGCAGATGAGCAGGCGAACGCGAGCCGAGACACAGCCCGGGCAGCCCGGCAGAGAGCGCGGCTCCCACCGCCTCGCCCGAAGCTGGGCCCTAAACCGCAGCGACATATTGTCACCCTCCCTGAGGCAAGGCCTGGCTGCGGCCTTCCGGGCCCACCCAGGCGGGCGCACACTCGCCGCAGCCCCGGGGATCGCCACAGGCCGCAGCGAAGCCTCGGCGCTGCCTGAGCCCGCGGTACCGGGACTCGGTCCCCGCCCCGGGCGGTGCCTGTGGGTCCGCCCGAACCAGCAGGGGGCGCCCGCACTCCGAGCCGCACCCGTTGGCGTCGCCATGGCAACGCTTTGCGCTTCCCCCTCTCCTCACCCCCCCTCAGGGTGAGGAGATGTGATTGGACGGTTCTGCCTCTACGTCATGACGCGCTGCGTGGTGACGGTAGAGGGGCGACGCGCAGGGATTGGTTAGATTTGAATCGGAGCGAGCGCGCGGAGCACCCGGTGGGAGCCAGCGCGAGCCCGGGCCGGAGCACTCCCCTCTATCGCGACACACGGCCCCGCCCGCCACGCCGCATCGCGACATGAAGGCGGCGTAAGTCACCCCCCTCCCGCAGCCCCTGCCCGGCGGTGGGGCCTGGGTCGGGGCCGCCCGGTCCGGTCCGGTCCTGCGGGGCCGCCGCTCACACCTCCCCGCTTCTCCCAGTAGGGCCAGGACGCCGCGGAGGCCGGCGCTGAAGAAACCGTCCAACCCCAGCCTGAAGGACCCGGTGGGGGTGAGTGCGGGGTCGCTGGGGCCCGGCTGAGGCGGGGGTGGGACCCTCCGGTGAGGGCACGCTGGGGCCCGGCTGAGGTGGGCGTGGGACCCTCCGGTGATGGGGAGCTGGGGCCTGGCTGAGGCGGGGGTGGGACCCTCCGGTGATGGGGAGCTGGGGCCCTCCGGTTAGGGGACGCTGGGGTCCGGCTGAGGCGGGGGTGGGACCCCCCGCTGATGGAGACCTGGGGCCCGGCTGAGGCGGGCGTGGGACACCCCCCCGGTGATGGGGCGCTGGGGCTCGATCTGCTGCCGTCCCACAGGGCTGCTCTGAGGGCCCCTGTGTGTGTCCCCCCCGCCCCGTTCCTCCCCAGGTGTACTGCAGGGTGCGGCCGCTCAGCCGTTCGGACCAGGAGTGCTGCATCGAAGTGATTAACGAGACCACCGTGCAGATCCACCCCCCCGATGGATACCGGATATTCCGCAACGGGGAGTACCGGGAGGTAACGGTCTGGGGGTCGGCGGGGGAGCCCACGCCTGTGCCCTCCACCCTGGAGCTTTGTGTGGCTGAAGGGGCTGCTGGAATTAGGGATCAGGGTCTTTTTCCCTGCTGTGGTTTCCACTGGTTTGCAGGGTCTCCTGCAGTGTGCAAACCAGAAGTTTGTGCTTTTAGAAAAGTGAATTTTCCAAACCAGAAAACCAATCAGAGGGAAAATGCACCCTTGGGCATCAAATATACTCTCCATGTACAAAAAAAAGTCTTCTGCAGGGTGGAAAAGGGGAGTAAAAGGAGCAAAAGCAAAGCTGGGAAATGTTTAGGCTATTTTCTTTTTCATGTAGAGGTAATTAAAAGAAACCAGCTCTAAGCTAAACCAGACACAAATGGATTAACAGTTGATTTATCCCAGTTTAAGTGGGGCAAAAAGCAATGCTTCCCTATTTATAGAACATGGGGCAGGGCAGAGTTGTGGGTTATATATATAAAGTGGTGAGATGTCCTGAAATATGGAAAAGCAGATTGCACAGAGCAGTTCATGTTCCAATTAATACAAATATTTCCTGGAATGAGGGGGTTTAGGTTGTGCACACAGAATGAACCAGAGTATTTGTAGCACTGAATAGGATTTGGTAGTGAAACAGTGAACTGCAGGTTCCCAACACTGTGCTGTAACTCAAAATGAGACAAGGTCATGGTGTTTCTAAGGAGAAAAAAATAATGAATCTTAGTTGGGATGTAAAATACTTTGTTTCTGATTTCAAGATGGGCAATTCTTAAAGGAAATATGTAAAGTGATCTTCAAAGGCTTGAATAAAAGAGGCAGAGATTTAATTAAAAGTTTAGTAAACAAACCTTTCCTCAAAAACTTAAGATTCAGATATTTCTATAAGCAGGTGTTTTGATTGAAAAGGGACCAGATTCATTAAAAAAACCAAAAAAATATTGAAAATCTATGGCTGGAAACTGAGGCCAGACTGGGAAAAAACCATAAGCTTAAAACAACATGATTAAATGTTGGAACAACTTGACTTTGGGCATTGTGGGTGTTCCTTTGCTCAGTGCCTACAGAGGTGGTGGTGGGAGCTCAAGCAGAAATTTAAGCCTGAAGCTGTAAATTGGGCGATTCTCTGGCTGCTGGGAAGTCAGGCTTGGGGATCCTGCTCGTTACTTCTGGACTTACCCTCTTCGTTATGCACCTCTTGGAGCAACTGCCCACCTTCCAACACTGTAATCCTGAAGTAGCACCTTTCTCATTCTGCTGAGCTGATGGAAAGTGGTTCTAAAGTACAAAATAATGAAGCACTTGAAAGCAGTGAACTTCTGGGCAGGGAAATTAAAGGTTCAGGGTGATGTGTGTTCTCTCCTTCAGACGCAGTATTCATTTAAAGAAGTGTTTGGCACCCTTGTGGCTCAGAAGGAACTTTTTGATGTGGTGGCAAAACCTTTAGTGGAAGATCTCATTCGTGGGAAAAATGGTAAGCAAGCCCCTGTCCTCTGCTGCTTTTCTCTGCATCTCCCAGGCAGTTCCTGTGATTTGCTGTGAGTCCCTGTGCCTCGAGGCTCCTCAGCTCCTCTGGGTGACAGCACCTGTATCCTGCTGGCAGTGGGGTAGCTGTGGTTTGGTTTGGCTCACCTCTACAACATTCTTGGAAGCTCTTCTTGCCTTTTGTTACTTCTCAACCTGTTTGCCTTTGTCAGGATGTGCATGGTACTGGTGTCAGGTCTGATCTTTCTGGAGAATGTTAACTGGGGAAGTTTTGGTTCTTGCAGAAAGGGATAAAGGCTCGAGCACAGAAATGAATCAGTTTGTAGGCCTTGGTCTCCTGGGTGTGGTTTGATATCATGGTATGGATCCTTGAAGTCTCTGGCTTATGTCAGACTTCTCAGTAACTCATAACAGGTCAGCCCTCTACACCTGGGTCTTAGTGAGTTTCTGGGTGACATCAAGCTGAGCATGAGCCACCCGTGTCCTGGGGGCACCCACCACTGCACTGCGAGCCAGGCCAGGGAGGGGATTGTCCTGCTCTGCTCTGCACTGGGGCAGCCTCAGCTCCAGCACTGGGGGCAGCTTGGGCACCACGGGAGAAAAAGGATCTAAAGCTGCTGGAGAGCGTCCAGAGGAGGGACACAACATTGGGGAAGGGTTTAGAGGGGAAGGGTGTGAGGAGAGGCTGAAGGCACTTGGGTTGTTCAGCCTGGAGAAGAGGAGACTGAGAGGAGATCTCGTGGCGGTCTGGAACTTCCTCCCCAGGGGCAGAGGAGGGGCAGGCACTGAGCTCTTCTCTCTGGCCACCAACGCCAGGAGCAGAGGCCATGGCAGGAAGATGTGGCAGGGGAGGGTGAGGTTGGCCATGAGGAAAAGGTTCTTGAGGCAGAGGGTGGTGGAGCACTGGCACAGGCTGCCCAGGGAGGTGCTCATGGCCCCAAGCCTGACAAGATTCCAGCAGCATTTGGCCAAGGCCCCCAGGGACATGGTGTGAATGTTGGGCTTGTCCTGTGCAGGGACAGGAGTTGGACTCCATCATCCTGGTGGGTCCCTTCCAGCTCAACAGTCCATGATTCTATTATTTCCTTCCATTTTGACTTCTGAATGCCCTCTCCTCAGACAGGAGGATGGGTACTGTCAGCTGTAGCTGAAGTGACTCTCACTGAGAGAAGCAAACACCACTGTTGACTGCCAGTGGCTTTTGGTGGGCTGGAGCAGGTCACTGTTAACTGCCCAGGAGGTGTCACTGTCTTTTCCAAATACATTTGACCCAAGAAAGACAGAATGTGTGATTACAACAACTGCTTTTGTGAGGCAGCAAGCGTGATGGCATCACTTTCCTCTCCCTCCTAGGTCTCCTTTTCACATATGGTGTGACAGGCAGTGGGAAAACACACACCATGACAGGATCTCCTGGAGATGGAGGACTTCTCCCACGCTGCTTGGATATGATCTTCAACAGCATAGGACCATTCCAGGCCAAGCGATTTGTGGGTAGTTTTGCACCAAATTCTCCTCACTCTTGCTTGTAATGGCTTAACAACAGGAGATAAAATGTTCTGTTCAAAGTGTTTATCTCTTGTCCACTTTGGTGACTGGAATAATAAGAAAACCAACCAAAAAAAGCTCCACTCCTGTGAGATCTGAAGAGCAGGGCCAAGAAGGCAGGTGTAGGAGCTAGGACAGACTTTTCAGGAGGATGTATGGTCTGACTATCCTTATAATTGTGGCTTCTTCTTTAATTAACTTTTTTAAAACAAGAAGAAAGGAAAGAGGAAGCTTTCTGAGCAGCCACAAGATACTAAAACCACATGAAACCGTATCTAAAGTAATATAGGGGATGATGTGAAGCTTTTCTTGCAGTCAAACATCTCTGGAGTTTTGGTATTTAAATATATTTGAAATAATCCTGCAAGCCTTTTCCTTGGTAACATGCTAACTTGGGAGCTGTTGTGAAATATTGTTATCTTGGAAATATCTGTTTTATGTCAGATCTGCTTCCCATTAGCCAGCAGATTGAGCGTTGGTGAGGGACATGGTATTTATTTGTTACCACACAGCTTGATCAAATAATTAGTTTTGCTGGCCAACACCTTATGTTCTCCTGTGTTTGTCATTATGTGATCTAAACATCCTCTGCTCACTGCTCAGGTTTTTAAGCTCGATGACAAGAATGGTGTGGATGTTCAGTGTGAAGTAGATGCTCTATTAGAGCGCCAGAAAAGAGATGCCATGCCTGTTCCAAAAACTCCATCTGGCAAGTAAGTAACTATTGTAACATGCAAAATGAATTTAGTCACTATAAAAGTGATTCTTATTGTAGTTTTAACTTACTTTGGTCTCTTTATCCTTCCCTTGAAAAAATGAAAGATTTTAATGGAAAGTTAGTGCATTCCATGTGGTTTGAGCAATTGCAGACATGAGTATTTAGATTAGAAGACTTGGAATCAGGCAACATCAGCTGATTTTTGGTACATGTTAACCCATGAGTAGTAACATGCTGTGACTTTGCTGAGTAGGAATACTGTGAAGTTAGACTTGGGGATATTTTGCAATACAGTGAGATTCCTGAATGGAGAATAGAAATGTTGCTTGTCCAGGAATTTTGCAAGGCATTTCTTCCTGCAGCCAAGTACAGCAGTGTCAAATGGAAGTTTATCTACTTAAACTTTCCATAGTGCTTAATCTGATGTGGCTGGCTGCATTGTCACTAGTGGCTCATGTGAGCAGTTCCATACTCAGATCATGCTGTCTGCCAGCAGACTTGCTTTTTAACCATGTAGTCACTGCCTGATGTGTTAGCTGGCTGTGGATGTTCTCTCACAATCCCTTATTGTGTGTGTTCAGCAGGAGACAAATAGATCCAGAATTTGCTGATATGATCAATGTGCAAGATCACTGCAAAGTGGAAGAAGTTGATGAAGATAATGTCTACAGTGTCTTTGTCTCCTATATTGAGATCTACAACAACTACATCTATGACCTCTTGGAGGAAGCTCCCTTTGAGCCTATAAAACCCAAGTTAGTTTTATCAATACTCTTACTCCTGCCTCAGTTATGTTTTTGTGGGAACTACAATGTGTCTTTGTGGCTCTAGTCTTGGCAAATCTGGCTCAATTTGTGGTAATCACTTAAAAAATCATGTGAAAAAAGGGGATGGCCAAGAAGTCCAGATGATAATATTTAATTGTGCCAAGTACTGGTGGGTTCTGTTGCTGCTAAGACTTGGTGCTCCCTCCCCATTGTAATGGAAATATATATTTATTTAAAAAAAATTCTAAATCCATTAAAGGAAACTCTAGGTCTCTCCATTGGTACATGTGTTAATTAAAGAGTTGGCTGATTTACAAAGACTAACTAGACCAAAACAAGCCATTACTCTGAAAATCAAGAGCTGTCTCCAGGGTACTGATTTGAAAAGGGTTTGAATGTGAATTGAGCTTCTTAAAGAATCAAACTATTTGGTTTAGTGTTGTTCTTATGTCCAAAAATCAGCCTATGAAGAATCTTGGATTATTTCTACTTATGGAAGCTGCAGTTTATTATATAGAAAAAGATTTTGGACACAAGCTGAATGACTTAATCTTTTTTTTTAACCCTGTTTTCTTGGTAGGTGGAACAGTTGCAACACTCCTGTGAGAAATGGTGACTTTATGTATGTGCATAAGCATATTATTGCCAATATTGAAAAGCAAATTTTCCTTTTAGTAGAAGCAGAAAATAAACTTGGACTGACTCCCTATCTCTTCTTGCTTTACTAGTGAATATAAAACCCTGTTGAAGCCATCTTGCTTCTGTATGCATGTAGAAAAACAATAGCTGCCTTCCAAACCCATGATTTCCAGTAAGAATTGCAATTAAACCTAGCTTCTAAATTAAAGCAGTAGCTGAAGTGTAACTAATCTTGGCTGAATGTGTGTCCATGTACTTGTTCTTCCTTTTCCATCTGCTGTAGGGATAATTGACATATTCAGTCTGAATTTGGTACTTAAACAAAAGAAAACTTTCATAACACAATGTATTGTGCATAAAAAAAATCCAGTCAATTTTATTGGGCTTTTTTTTTGTTTGTTTTATTTCTTCCCTGTCCTCAAGACCTCCACAATCCAAAATACTTCGTGAGGACCAAAATCACAACATGTATGTGACAGGATGCACGGAAGTAGAGGTGAAATCTACAGAAGAAGCTTTTGAAGTGTTTTGGAGAGGTAAATCTTAGAAAATAGTTACTTAAATTCAGTATAATTGAATTTGTGTCATCCTTTGTACCGAAAACAGAACCAGCTTTGCCAGGTGGTGAGTCTGTTCAATAATAAAACAGGGTTTTGGAGGGGTTGTTTTGTTGTTGTTCTTACACAAACAGGTCAGAAGAAGAGGCGTATTGCCAACACCCAGCTGAATCGAGAATCTAGTCGCTCTCACAGTGTGTTTATTATAAAGTTGGCCCAGGCACCCTTGGATGCAGATGGAGATAACGTGCTACAGGTGAATTTGGGGCAGGAAAGGAGAACTGTGAGTGTGTGTATGGATCTGTAGGTTAGAAGAGATGGTGAACCTTGCAAAACTGAGTGAATACATCTTGCTTGCTAGCCATTCTATTTTGAAGGAAATAAAAGTTACACTTTTAAATCTCAAGTCTTTGACACAATTAGTGTTCTTTTCCTAATGGAAGGAGAGTGTTAAAATGGAGTGTGAAGGGGCTTATTTCTTTGTTTTTTGCCTCTCCTTTTGAGCAAAAACTGTTAAGAATCTAAAACTTGAAGGACTTGAGCAAGCACAGTTGTTGGATCTCTCTGGTGGCCTAAGCCAGAAGGGATCTGTTAAACTCATGAAAAAAGCTCGTTCTGCTCAGCTTCTTGCATCGAGGGCTATAAAACACCCTCAGATTATCTAAAGGTGTAACACATACTTTAAAGTGTGCATGCTGTTTTGGGGGGTGGAGTGTTCCCCCCTCACCCTGTTGGAAGGAATATAGAGCTAATCATTAGCCTGCCACTTTGTTTTCTGTACCAGGAGAAGGAACAGATCACGTTGAGCCAGCTCTCGTTAGTTGATCTGGCTGGGAGTGAGAGAACAAACAGAACAAAAGCTGAAGGGAACAGGCTGCGAGAAGCAGGTGTGTACCACCTTGTAATTTTATGTGCTAATACATGCTCAGATTAGTCTTGTCTCCTAGTAAAGACATCCTAGGAGGGATTGAATTGTTCTGTTATGTTCAGTTGTCTGATTTGATGACCTTAAATCCTCTAATTTGGAAACCAGAAGTTTTTAGTAGCACTTAGTTTGGTACTTCAGTTATTTGTTACAGATAACTGCTCTAATGATAACTGAAGTCCAGGCAATTTATTCTTAAGTAAACTCCTAAATAATTTGACAATATGATCCAAGTGGATGCTTACAGAGTTTTTTGGTTTTGTTTTTTATTTTAAGGTAATATTAATCAGTCACTGATGACATTAAGAACATGTATTGAAGTCCTACGAGAAAACCAGATGTATGGCACAAATAAAGTATGTAACCCATTATCTAATTATATTTAGATTTGATAAAGATCTGGTGTAATGAGAGCTTACTATATCTTTCATGGGCTTTATTTTCAGATGGTTCCATACAGAGATTCCAAACTGACTCATCTCTTCAAGAACTATTTTGATGGTGAAGGAAAAGTGCGTATGATTGTGTGTGTTAATCCTAAAGCTGAGGACTACGAGGAAAGCTTGGTAACTTCCTAACAGACCTGATCTCCTTCCCTCCTACTCTTTTTTTTTCCCCCTCATGTGTCACTGAATTCTTGTACTTTAATAGATGAGAGGAATGAGAGGAATTATTTGTTGCTTGGGCACTTCAGGTAATCAAATCTAATATTGTAGGGTAAATGTGCTCTCCAAGTCTTATTTTTCCACTTCAAAATTACAACTACTTGCTTGTGAAATAGGAAAGGCTTGTTTACAAAAGTCCAAAGAGGAGGGTTTAGGTGCTCAATCCCTACTATGATAGTACTTGCAAAAAACTGAGCTATCTGTGCAGTTGGTTTCATGGTTCCTTGGGGGCTGAGATGTTCCTGGGAAGGTTTGTGGATGCTCCGCTTCAGAATCACAAGCTATCTAGCTGTGAACTACCTGAGATGATAGCTTGATAATGTCCCCTCTAATGCTTTCATTGACCTAAGGTATCACTTCCAAACTTCCCCTCGGACTACAGAATCCCAGAGTGTCAGGGGTTGGAAGGGACCTCGAAAGCTCATCCAGTCCAACCCCCTGCCGGAGCAGGAACACCTAAATGAGTTCACACAGGAAGGCACCCAGGCGGGTCTTGAATGTCTCCAGAGAAGGAGACTCCACACCCTCCCTGGGCAGCCTGGCCCAGTGCTCTGGCACCCTCACAGTAAAGAAGTTCCTTCTCAAATCCAAGCAGAACCTCCTGTGTTCCAGCTCACACCCATTGCCCCTTGTCCTACCATTGGACACCACTGAGAAGAGCCTGGCTCCATCCTCCTGACACTCACCCTTCAGATATTGATCAACATTAATGAGGTCCCCCCTCAGCCTCCTCTTCTCCAAGCTCAAGAGCCCCAGCTCCCTCAGCCTTTCCTCATCAGGGAGATGCTCCACTCCCTTCATCATCTTGGTGGCTCTGTGCTGGACTCTCTCAAGCAGTTCCCTGTCCTTGAACTGTGGGGCCCAGAACTGGACACAATATTCCAGCTGACACAATATTCCAGCTGACTCCTTGTGGTTTGGATTGCTGTCAAGCTCGCTTTTACTCTTTTGTAGCAAGTGATGCGCTTCGCAGAGATGACGCAGGAGGTGGAAGTCGCGAGACCCGTGGACAGGCCGCTCTGCGGCCTCACGCCGGGACGGCGCCTCAGGAACCAGGCCTTCCGGGAGGAGCTCTCACGGAAGCTGGAGATGCGGGGTGGCCCCATCAACGGGGGTAAATAGTAGAAAACAATGTGATCACAGCACAGTTTTTTTCCTGAAGGCTATTTTAAAACAAATTATTTGAGCTTTGAAAGCGCAAAAGGAACTTCACTTAACTGTGAGTTGTGAGCCTGCTCTGCAATCACCACCTCTCTTTTCATGCTGCGTTACTACTTGTAGTATAAACCCAGTTCCTGTGTAAGTCTCAAAGTAATTCTTTGTTACTGGTGATGAGTTGAATTTGTGATCCCATTATTGCAGCTCCTGAAAGGAAATGGTGCTGAGGATGATAGTTTGATGGTTTTGTATGCTTAGGGCCTACTTTAAAAATCAAGAGTTGCCTGGAGGTATTAGAAAGCAATGAATTGAGGATGTCACATTGAATCATTTCTCAACAGTCATGTCTTGTGAAAACTTCTAGTTCTCATTAATTATTCTGAGTTCTGTCTGCTGTGTGATGCTGTGAAATGAATGATGTGTGGCTGTGCACCATCAAATGGAATTTCCCTGGTCTCTAGCTTGCTGACAGACTTTCTTGGCTTTAAATCTTACAGAGACAGAAGAGCAATCTGTTTCAGAAATGTTTTTGCAGAACTTTCCTCCCTTGCCTTCGTGTGAGCTATTGGATGTGAATGATGATCAAACACTTCCAAAGCTCATTGAAGTCCTGGAAAAACGCCATAAACTGCGACAAATGTTGTCAGAGGAGTTTGCCAAAAACGGTAAGAACGTGAACAGCAGTGTGGAGAGAGATCTTTGGTGCCCTTATTACTCCTCAAGGGATCTCATCTATACCAACATGAAATGAGTATCTTGTCTAGATTGATCACTTAAAAAACCTTTTTGGGGGAATGAAATGGCTGGTAGTGTTAAATTGGTAGGAGAAAAGTAGGATATGATGCTTTGGATATGATGGAGATATAGAGTGAAAAGATAAAACACATTGATTCTCTTGCAGTGCTTGCGTTTAAAACCACGCTGCAAGACTTTGACTCCAGCGTTGTGTCCAAGGAAAACTACATTCAAGGAAAACTGTCTGAAAAAGAGAAAACTATAGCAGGACAGAAAATGGAGCTGGAACGCCTGGAGAAGAAAATTAAAACTTTGGAATACAAGGTCAGGTTTTTTTCACTGCCTGAAGCTAAGCACACAGTGCATCTTCTCTTGATATCGGGAGCTGCTTGTAAAATGGTTGTTAGAAACAAGATTAAAAGTATTTTGTGGGGAACTTTACTGAACACTTTTAGCTTTTTGGCTTTCTTATGAGGTGAGGCTTTTATTAATACATTAAGATGGGCAACTTGTAAGGAAGTTTTGTAAATACTCTGAAACTTTTTGATGTGTGGACTGTTTATCTGGCTACATTTGTACGACAACTAAGATATTCTAGTATATGTTAACAGTCAAATATCACCAGTAAGTCTGGGCTCTGACAGTTGTGCTTCTAAGAAGCACAGCCAAGTCCTTCCTCTCTTCCTCCAGATTGAGATTTTAGAGAAAACTGCAACAATTTATGAAGAAGACAAGCGTCACCTTCAGCAAGAACTAGAAAGCAAGAGCCAGAAACTGCAACGTCAGGCTTCTGACAAGCGCAGGTTGGAGGCACGATTGCAAGGCATGGTGGCAGAAACAACCATGAAGTGGGAGAGGGAGTGTGTAAGTACACTACCAGACCTATTAGAAGTGTGTAACGAGGTGATGCTGGGGGCTTGGTTTTGTGAGGTTTTTTTATATAGTAATAACATTAGGAATGGAGCTATATTTGGCTTTTAATTATGAACTTGAACAGACATCTTTAACATTTATAAATATACTATGATACTATAAATTCCTCAAGGGTTTTTGATGCAGCTGGAGCAGACCTCCTACACGCTGTGTCACTTCATTTCAATATCTACAATTTGTTCTTTTGGGTTTGTGGCACTACAAGGAGTGATTCTCTTCCATGGATCATCAGTAGAAGCCTCATGGCAAGGCTTCCCCTTTATCCTCATGTAAGCCCTTGGTCCAATATGCACTTGACAAGCAATAAGGAAGGAAAACCTGAGGGATTAATTTTTACTACTGCAGGACTGTTTACTACTTAAGGAGCATTGATAGATCTGTAGTTAGACATCCTCCCATTTGTCATAATTTAGGAAGCAAAATTATGATGGTGTTACACACAGTGCTGTTTTAAAATCCAGCAAGTCTGTCTTTAGCTTGATATGTCATTCTTTCTGATAACTTGTATCTCAGTAGGGAAGAACTTCATTCCATGTGGAATATGCAATTCCCTTCCAACTTTCCCCATAACTGCTTGTGCTTTTGTGTGAGGGACTGCCTGGTTTTCTTCTCTTGTCTCTGTAGGAGCGTCGTGTGGCGGCAAAGCAGCTGGAAATGCAGAACAAACTTTGGGTCACAGATGAAAAACTGAAGCAACTGAAGGCCATTGTTACTGAACCAAAAAATGAAAAGCCAGAGAGGCCTTCACGGGCGAGGGACAGAGAGAAGCCTGTTCAGAGATCAGTCTCTCCTTCACCAGCACCTGTAAGTTGCCTTTAAAACACTTCTGGATATAGGGGAAAAGCATATCTATAAGAATGAACTAAAAGGCAGGTCACTTCTGTTTAGTGGCTAGTGAATAGTTCCCAAGCACAGAATTTGGATAACTTAAATCTGCTTTGAATTCTTCATCTCCTGTTGTATTTATCTGTGCTCTTTATTTGTGCTCCTACCTGCTAATGCTACTAAGCATTGGATGAATACCTGATTCTTAATGCTGTCACTGCACCACAATACCTATCCAAAACCATAAGCTTGAATTGTCACTCTGCACTTTGTCAGTATTCATTGTTTTATTGCCTTGAGAAGTTGACAGTTCTGTATGTTCACTAACTTCTTTCCCATTCTCTCTAGCCTTCTAGTAACTTAATTACTCAAGTCCCTAACAGCCAGCGGCTCGTGAGCAACCCCCGGGTGCACAGACGTTCTAATTCATGTAGCAGCATTTCTGTGGCATCCTGTGTCATGGAGTGGGAGCAGAAAACCCCTTCGCACAAGCCTGCCAGTGACACTTCTAATACAAGGAGTAGACAACAAGAACCAGAACAAAATAGAGACTATAACACCTCAGACAGAAGGAGAGGGAAGTGCTGGACTGGAATCATTGAGGTTCCCAGGCGTAGAGATGAGCTAGAAATAGAAGAGGATCAATGCTGCAGGGTTAGTGCTGCTCCTGTCGAAAGCTAAACGTAGTGTTGCTTAGTCTGGCTCAAAAGCTCGTGACAACTGCTCTCCTACACTGAGTGCACCTAACACAGGTTGGGATTTCCCCCCATGTGTATTTCTTGTAGAACAGTACCATTACCAAGTTGAGTCTCACTACTCATTCTGTTTTCTTCCCTTGATGTTTAAAAGCTCCTTAGAAGCACTGTGTGTATTTCTTGCTAGCACATAGATAGCTCTTGTAAGGAACTCCTAACTAAGCTAGACCTTTTCTCTAGCTGTGAATGTCCTCGTGTTTTCACTTGTGTCTGTCTCCTCCAATCTATCTTGCAACCTGCAACTTACCACAGTCTGTCTGGGCAGCTTCAGAGGTGCTCTCATGAGCCACATCTGTATGTGTCCGCTGGAAATAGCGCTTGGACAAACATCTCACTGTTAATTTTAACTCTCTTAGCATAACCCACCCTAATTTTCACACCTGTGTTAAAACTGGGGGCTTTGCTTACAGGTGGGAAGCTTTTTTTTTCCTCATTAAACTGATGATGCAAATGTTTGTATCGGTGGTGTCTGTCACGTTATAGCACTGTCACAGTGGCTCAGGTAAATAGAAGAGAATTCTACAACCCCTCCTAAGAGAGCTTCTTGAGAGGAGGAAAGTTTACCATATGATTAATTTTTTATAGTGTTCTCAAAATTTCTGTTACTTACCAGTTCTCTGAAGTAAGGGACGTGCTTTTAAGCTATTACAATTAACTAATTAACCACTGTCAGCAGAGTAAGAGATATGATCTCTGCCACAGTAAAATGTGACCAGTAGTTACCAAACATAACTTCTAATGCAAATTGGCAGGATTGCTTCAAAAAAAACATCAACAGAAATAAATACTTGCCCACTAAATGGGGAAGGAGTATTGAAATTTTTTTTTAATGGAAGATTTTTGTGGAAAGCTACATTTTCCCTATATAAGTTTAATTTCTAAGAGCTGCTTTAGACTTGCAAGAGGTTTATCTGTAAAAGGTACAGCCAATCTTATTTCTGTCTGTCAAAGAAATCCTAATGGAAGCTCATAACCTGAGAATACAGTGGATACAATTTGCATTCATGGGTTTGGGTTGTGTAACCTCCCCATGATTCAGAGGTCTCTAAAATTAGTATGTAAATGGAACAGAGAGAGTCTGCAAATACTCTTTCAAAAGCCTATTCAAAGATCTTGAAAGCACACAGGTTCTTAAACAAGCTTCCAGATTTTTTACTCTGATTTCCCTGAGCAACTGACAGCTACATTCATGTTCATCAAATAAAAATATATGAACTTCCATCATTTCTCATGGATTTCCAACAGCTGAGTTCAGAAACAGCAGCACTAGGATGGAAATGCTTTCTCTGCTCTCTTTACTCAGAAGTGTTACAAGGTCTTGCATCCTTTAGAGGTGTTGGAAATCCATACTCCATCTGCTTGCTTTGCTACCTCAGAAATCCATTTGAATCCATGAATGCATCCATGGAATCATAAATGTCTTTTTCTGGTTGGTTAATATGTTCATAGCCCTCTGTTTTGATTTGGAAACTGAGGGAGGAGCATTGCCAAACATAAAGATGCTCTTCCTTGAGGAAAATTTACTGGCTATGGAGTGCAACAGATTGGATGACACTAAAGTGTGCAAGAAGAAGGAATTGGCAGAGAAATAATCCATTAGTAATGCCATGCCAGGCTCTTGGTGGCGGTGCCTTTCAGGACACACTCTGAAAGCACTTCAGGAGCGAAGCTTTGATCTTCCTACGAGCACATCTTAACCAGACCTGCAAAGTTCCCTCCAGCTAATGATATCCTCCCAGAGATTTCCTGTGTGCTGATTTCTTCTGATTCTCTCCCGCTCTGCTCAGAACGCGCCTCCCGTCCGCCTCAGACACAGACGCTCGCGCTCAGCTGGGGAGAGATGGGTAGATCATAAACCAGCTTCTAATGTGCCCACTGAGACAGTCATGCAGCCCCAGGTCCCTCACGCCATCACGGTGGCGGCTGCGAGCGAAAAGGCGCTAGCTAAGTGTGACAAGTACATGCTGACGCACCAGGAGCTAGCCTCCGATGGGGAGATCGAGACAAAGCTCATCAAGGTAAAGCAAAGGCCTTTGTAATCCTAAATCCTTGTAGATGTGTGATAACCCCATCCAAACCTCTTTCTGGGGATGTGTTTGTGCTCCAGGCTTGCTGGCTTGTGGAGGGGGTGTGGGACTCACTCTGCTAAGAGATCTGATTTTAAAGTTTTGTGTTTAGATTTAAAGTTTTAAATTCTAAAATCAGAATTTAAACTTTAAATTTAGAATCTAACTGCACAAAACTTTGATTTTAAAGTGCACTTAGATTCTAAATGTAAAGTTTAAATTCTGATTTAAAGTTTTGTGCACTTAGATTCTAAATTTAAAGTTTTGTGCACTTAGATTCTAAATTTAAAGTTTTGTGCACTTAGATTCTAAATTTAAAGTTTTGTGCACTTAGAATCTAAATTTAAAGTTTAAATTCTGATTTTAAAGTTTTGTGCACTTAGATTCTAAAAGCTCCCTTGAATCCAAAAATACTTGACCTTTGTCATCACTTCACAGAAACCATTACAGATTTGTGTCACTGTTTTCCTTGAAAGTAATTAAGTTTGGGTTTTGTTTTTGTTTTATTCTAGTAAAATGTAATGATCCCTTTGTAGTGACAGTTTTAGCCTCGTGGCTGCAGCTGATCTGATGGAGTCAGTCTTGTTGGAGTGATGTGGTTTGATTTCCACTAGCGGTATGAGTAAGCTTGCTGCAGTGATGGATGCTCATATGCTCCAGGACATAATTTCTTGTAGTCAACTGACAAGCAAATTGGTGAGACAGCCAAGGCTTGGAACACTTGCAATGTTCATGTCCCAAAACACTGACTGTACCCACCTAAGGCAAATTGAGAGCTCTCTGTAATTTCTAGCAAGAAGGTTTTGGTTCCTTTTTCTTACAGTTACAGTCCTTTCAATATTGTCTTTTTTTTTCTTTCTGAGTTTTAAAATAGCTCTCACTCCTGTGAGATAACCTTGTAGGTCCCAGGGATATTTCCAAAAGCAAAGCCTTGCTTAGCTGGCCATGTCCCTGCTCATGCTGTGGGGTGGAACTCTTGAGCCAGTGAGGTGATTTCTGCAGTGCTATTTAGTCATCACTATCACACAGGAATCTCTGTTGCTGTAGTGACTGCTCTGTGTAGATGGTGTTCACTCTGTTATCCTGTGCACAGGAAGAGATACAATGGGGGAGAGTGTATTTGTGCACAGATGCTTGCTGGCTGCTACCCTGCAAGGAAACTACAGTTGTAAGCACTTCAGGTTTCAGGTGAAATCTGTCACTGTAGCCGTTGTACTGACCTGGTGACTGTACCTTGTTAACTGCTTTTTGGTTTACAGGGTGATGTTTTCAAAACCAGGGGTGGTGGCCAGGCTGTGCAGTTCACAGAGATAGAGACTCTGAAGCAAGAATCTCCAACTGGGTGAGTTGTGGTGTTCATTTCAGGTTCTGATGCTGCTGGAGATGCAGCACTCCACTAGTGTGTGTGTGTGTGTGAGTGTGCAGTGCTTCGGGTCCAACATAGCACACAGAAAGTTGTTGTTGTTTCAAGATTTCACTTGAAATCATATAAAAGTAACTCAGAGAGGCTTATAGATACTGTAGCTGCTTTTAGGCTTGGTCTGCTGAGAGCAAGGTATTTATTTAGGAAGTATAAAATGTATTCTTGTGTGAGAATCTGTCAAAATACATCACACTTGTAACTGTTTTTTTCTTCTCCACTTACTCCTCTTCCAGCCGAAAGCGAAGATCATCCCCTTCCCATCCTGACCCAGCTGAGGATGCTGCAGACTCTGAATGGACTGATGTAGAAACCAGAGTAAGCTAAAAAGGAAGGAAGGGGATATCTCATGCTTCATCTGGATGAGAATTTGGGGTCATGCTGATAGCTGGGTGGGGGTTTTAGCAGCAGAGACTGATTTCCTGTGTCTTCCCAGTGTTCCGTGGCAGTGGAGATGAGGGCAGGATCAGCTCTTGGACCTGGATATCAGCATCATGCTCAGCCCAAGTAAGTGCAGCTCCCCTTTGTAGTTGGGATGTTCCATTTTCTTTCCTGATAACATCGAAAATGAGAGAACTTTTCCCCTCCCATTGACCTTGCTGCCCTTCCTGCTTCAGGTTTGGACTGCATACCTCTTAAATGCTGTAAGATAAGCAGGCTGATCCAGTGCTGGGAACTGGTGACAGGCTAGGTCTGTGAGAGGACTCTAAGCAGAATTACTAACTCATCTTTGGGGTAGAACTGGCATTCAGTGCAGTGAGCAGAACATCAGCTTTGATTTTTGTGCTATCTTGACTGTAAAAAGCTGGGATCAGTAGGATGCCTGCAATAGGATTAGGGGTGGCCAAGGTACTGAGCTATATCCCTCCTCTTCCACCCCTTTAGCCTTTATCAGATGCTGATGTAGTAAAATAGATCCATTTTTGTATCTTTAGGTAAACTGAAATTAAATAAGGTTACAAACACCTTACTATTCATTTCAGTATGGTTTAGGAAGGAGGAAACTGAGGCAGCTGTGGGATATACCTAATGGTGTACTTGAACAGAGCTAATACTCCAGCTCCTGCCTGCTGTGTATGTCAAGACACCTGCCAGGGGAGCATGGGCTCTAGTCAGGCTAGAAGAAACTTTCCTCCTTTTCACATGCACAGATAACAGCCTGGATTCTTCAGGGCTGTCTTATCATACTTCAACGTGGTGGGGTCAATGGTACTTGCACACATAGAACACAAACTACCAAAATCAGAAGTCCCAATTTCTAGCAAAAAGTCCAAATGATCACAGAATCACCCAGAGTAGCCTGGATTGGAAAAGCCCTTTAAGCTCATGGAGTCCAACCATGAACCCAACACTGACCAGTCCCCGACTGACCCATGTCCCTCAGCACTGTGTCTACACAACTCTTCAATCCCTCCGGGGATGGGGACTCCACCACTGCCCTGGGCAACCCCTTACAGTGCCTCAGAACCCTTGCAGCAGAGAAATTCTTCCTCACATCCCATCTCAGCTGCCCTGGCCACAACTGGAGCCCATTTCCTCTTGTCCTGTCCCTTGGTCCTTGGTTGAACAGACCCACCCCCACCTCTCTGCGCCCTCCTTGCAGGGACTTGGACAGAGCCAGAAGGTCTCCCCTGAAACTGGTCTAGCAAAGGCTGAGCCCCCATGTCTAACCAAACCAGGTAGTTCTGTTAAACCAGGTGTTGCAGAACAGAATTCAATATCCAGATGTGGCCTCTTGCAGAGAGGTGCTGGCAGTGCTGTGGGTGTCACCTGGTCAGCTCAGGGGAAAGAAAACTTGCAGTTTTGCAAGACACATTTACAGGCTGGAGAGAGGGCTGGAGAGGTGAAGAGGTTTCTGTGAAACCAAAATCAACTAAACTTCCTGCATTTGGAATCCAAAACGTTTAGAACTGTGGTGGAAGGGTTTGTTGGAGAGTCTCTGAAACCATTATTCCCCCTTTCAGAGAAGGTGACAAATCTGTGCCTTTCACACACTTTATCACATCTTTTATTACAAACTGGGACCTGCTCAAGGTGACTTTTTCTACTTACAGCCTTGTAATATTGCAGTAAATCCTTTTGTTTGCCTGTGCATTGGAGCTTGTATTTATTTAAACTTATTTAATAACTGAAATAAAGCTTTGCTTTAAGCTCATGGCTGTTTCTAAAAGACAGCCAAGTCCAACTGTTTCTTGATAAATAAGCTCTTGAGTTTTCTTGTGTTAATTGTAGCATTTCTTAATAAGAAGAGTCAGAAGTGTGTACAGCAGAATAGGCAAGGAGTGAAGGAAAACTGCTGCTGTGTAAAATCAAAGTTGTTTGTGGCTTTTTTCTTTTCTTTTTGATTTTTTTAGGCGAAGAAAACCATGAGTTTAACATCCTGCTGCGCTGGAATCCTCTTGATTTTATCAGGCTGATGTCAGATCTGTGCCCATGATAAACTTGATAAACTGCTTTATTATCCCTGCAGGCTTATATTTTTATACTGGCCTGTGCTAATTAAAGGTTAAGTGGAAGATACTTCATTTTTTGATCCCAAAGACGTATCCACGTGGCTGTGTGTGTTCTCAGTAGATGTAGGGGGGTTCTGCCATCATGGACTTCAGAAGAACACCTTGGTCTCGTACGTATGAAGCCCTTGTTATTAAGCTGTATCTTTAGAGACTGATGACACAAGGCTTTTTTTGCCTTGCATATTTTTTTTTTGTCAGCTTTTTATAGTGCAAAATACTTCTGGTCACTCTCCCTTCCGTGTCAGGGCCTCTGTTTTGAAGAGGCATCAATGCTGCTATTTATTTAGATGCAGTAACGCACTTTAAGAGCGTCTCTATGCCATTTCATATTTTATTGTAACTAGCAACAGCTTAGGAATATGGATTTTTTCTTGGAACAATTACCTTTGATTATTTAATATGCAAATCAGCTCCTGGAAACAATTTACATCTTCAAACTTTCATAGTAACGAAGCAAGAATACCGATATGAGTGAAGTTTTGACATCAGACCTACTTTAGTTTGTAGTGCAAGTAAATAGATTTTTTACATCTGTAGATATGGGATAAAAAGGTAATTTGCTCACAGATATGGTGAGAACTTTGTATGTGTGGCTCTGTAAACATGTTAAAATAAATCCTTTTATTCAATATCTCTTACAAACCGTGTTCTTGTTAATTAGGTGTATGGTAAGCTACAGAAGGCCAGGCTGGATGAGGCTTTGAGCAACCTGGTCTAGTGGAAGGTGTCCCTGCTGCTGGCAGGGGCTGGAACTGGATGAGCTCTCAGGTCCCTTCCCACCCAAACCAGTTTGGGGTTCCATGGTTTTCAGGTGGTCCATGAAAAGGATTATGTTCTGAAGAAACATCATCTTTTCTGTAGGTCTCATAGCTCCACAGCTGGAGCAGGAAGCTCTATGGCAGCAGCTAACTGTCCTCTGTGGCAGGTGTGGTATTCACCTGGCTAAGAGCAGGCTGGGTCATTGTCACAGAGGAAGCATGAGGCTGGGTGTTATTCTGTTGTCTTGAGCAGGCAGTGCTGCTCAGTGTTTTCAGTGGCTTCCCACTTTGGCCTCAGAAACAAGACGTGCTGGTTCCAAAAGCTCCAAGCAGAGAGGGCTCAGTGTGGCTGGGTGTGTTGGGTCAATGTGTGCTCAGCCACCTGCTCGGAACACAGTTTAGATTTTATGTACTGCTTGCTTGACTAATTAGTTAAATACTTGTCCTGGTTTTGCTGGGACAGAGTTAATTGTCTCCTCAGTAGCTGCAATAGCTGTGCTCTGGTTCCAGTGTGGGGTTTGTCAGGAGAAGAATGTTGAGCAGGTGCTGATGTTTTCAGTTGCTGCTGGCAGTCCAAGGACGTTGCGTTTTGCCAGTTTGCAAGTGCAAAGGACTGGGAGGGGGGCAGCGCAGTAATTAGCAAAACCCCAACTGGCATTTGGCTCTGCCAAGGAGATATTCCATCTCCTGTCCCCCATGGGCAGGACATGAGCCAGGGCTGATGGAGAGCTGGGGATTCTCTCGGGGCTGGCTCGGGCTCTGGCTCTCCCGGGGTTGCGGTTTGGGTTTGGGGACTGTCTGTGCTCCGGGATCGCTGGCTGGGACAGGCTGGGCATCGGTCAGGGGGTGGTGAGCAACTGCCCTGGGCACCACTCATCTGCATATTTTATTATTATTATTATTTCAATTAGTAAATAGTTTTTATCTCAACTCACAAGTTTTTTCTTACTTTTACCTTTCCAATGCTCTCCTCTATTCCCTGGTTGGGGGAAGAGTGAGAGAGCGACTGGGTTTGGCTGCAGCCAAAGGAATGAAACCACCCCAAATGCCATGTCTGAGAATACAGCAAATAAATCTGAAGCAGCCAACAAACAAACAAAACCCGCGAGGGGAATAACCAACCCCTGAACCACCCCCATTTGTTCCAGAGGCTTCTATCAGCTTGGGCTCAAGAGGTAAATCCACACTGCCCCGTCCGGAGCGCTGGGGAGCGGCTGCTGCAGCTGCATGGTGAGCTGGTGCCACTAGATGGGGAGAAACAACCGTCAGGGCTGGGGCTGGATCCCTCCCCGCGGGGAGCAGGGCTGGGGCTGGGTCCCTCCCCGCGGGGAGCAGGGCTGGGGCTGGGTCCCTCCCACCGGGGAGCTGGGCTGGGGCTGGGTCCCTCCCCGCGGGGAGCTGGGCTGGGGCTGGGTCCCTCCCCGCGGGGAGCTGGGCTTTATCTGCCCGTGGACAGGGAATTCCTCCTTTCCAGCCTGTTGGAGCATTGGGATGTCCCAAACCTGGGCAGGGGACCTGTTGTCCCATCCATCCTCCTGCCTTATCTGCTGCTGCCCCGTGGGAGGACAGGGATAGGAAAGGTGACAGAAATAATGATGAAACAAACTTAAATAAGGCTCATGATCCTATATCTGCTATTTAAATTAACTCCTCCCCCCACACTAAATTAATCTACTCTTAATGACAAGCAAGCTGTCAGACCCATTATCTCTTTGATTTGGGTTTAACCATCCTGTCATCAGTAGAAGTCAAAGGGAAAGTGTGACTGGGGAGACGTGGGAAACTGAGGTTCAGAACTCCATAAAGGGAAGTATTGAGCTGCAGAAGGTGGCTTGGTTTGGGGTGCTTCAAAGGTGAGTTAGCTCTCACAGTGCTGGGTTTTTGCTGGTGGCAAAGGATGTGTGGCCAAAGCACACAGCTGTACTACACCTCCTTACTCTAATTAATTAATCTAGCTAAGATTAGTAACATTTTTAATTACTCAAATGCTGTTATTACCTCCTGTGATGGGCAGTGTAGATAACTTTGTAGATTGAAGCCTAATGAGTGAGAATGAGCTTTGTGAGCTGCCCCAGGTTCCTGTTTGGAAAGAAACAGAACTTGGATGAGGACTTGGGCTCATCTCAGACTTGAGGGAGGAGAAGAGAAGCCTCTGGGGAGACCCTCTAGTGGCCTCCCAGTACCTGAAGGGGCTCCAGGAAGGCTGGGGAGGGACTTTGGCCAAGGTCAGGGAGTGACAGAACAAGGGGTGATGGCTTGAAAGAGGAGAGATGGAGAAGAAATGTGGGGAAGAAATTCTTTGGTGTGAGGGTGGTGAGACCCTGGCCCAGGTTGGGCAGAGAAGCTGTGGCTGCTCCTCCCTGGAAGTGTTCTTGGCCAGGTTGGATGAGGCTTTGAGCAACCTGGTCTAGTGGAAGGTGTCCCTGCTGCTGGCAGGGGGGTTGGGACTGGATGAGCTTTCAGGTCCCTTCCAGCCCAAACCAGTCTGGGGTTCGATGAAGACATGGGGACATTCCTGGCAGCAATGGCAGCAGGAGCTCAGCGTGCCCATGGAGCTCTGTTTCCTAGGCCAGGTCTAGCAATGCTTTTCCATCAGCAGATTTGTGTTTGGTGCCACTCAATCACATTCCTCTGAAGTCCTTCTTCATGTCTTTGCCTCTTCTTCCAATATTGACTCTCGCACGCAGCACCGGCAGTGTTTACTCTGCAGATTCCTCTAAGACTCAGCTAAGCACACAGTTTACTCAGCTAACAAGGGCTGGCATTTATTGTGGGGATCTCTGTGTACTTGTCCTTCTTGAGTCTCCATTGACACTCAGTGGGAAGCGTGAAGACAAACAGCAGCGCAGCAGGAGGGTCCCTGCACCAACCTCCACTGGGACACACAGCTCAACGAGATGTTGGCCAGAGCTGGTCCCACCCATGGGCTGTCAGCGAGGATGGAAAAGCCTTTTTGCAGTAAGTGGGCTTTTGGGAAAAATTGTCATCTTTGAAAACATCAATTTGGGTTTGGTTTTTTTTGTAGTGTGTTTAAATCTTCTTTTATTTTCCCCCTGAGCTCTGCGCCGATCCCAGCTAACGTTTACCCGGAGCGGGTGAGGATATCGCCCTGTGGAGTAACTCAAAGGTCACGTTCCCAGAAGACAAGCTTCAGGATTAGCTCTGATTTTGTTATTGCCCAAGAATAAAGCAATTTGTAAAGCAAAGGCTCCAAACCTTTTCTAGTCAAGCGTTGGCACAGGCTGCCCAGGGAGGTGGTGGAGTCCCCATGGTGGGATTGAACAGGGGGGCAGACGAGGTGCTGAGGGACGTGGGTTAGAGGTGGGATTGGCAGTGTTGGGTTTATGGTTGGATTTGATGAGCTTAAAGGTCTTTTCCAACCACTATGATTCTGTGAACCCAAGGGCATCTCAGGGTCTTGCTCTTGCTGTCAGCATCAGGAATGTTTGCTTGGCATCTCGTGGCTTGGGATCTCTTTGTGCTTGGAAGAGGCAGCTGCCCGCTCCCCGCCCTCTTGGGATGTTTGAACCTGTTGCTGAGGAGAGCTCAGTTCTACAGCAAAACAAAGGAACCAAAGGCAAGATAATTTATGTGATTCATGCTTTTCTTCATTTAAACAGGGTTCATTGCAGGTCCTTCTTGTTTCTGCCAGTCTTTCCCTTGGCCAACAGGATCACATCGTGCTCCAGCGTGATGCATCGTGCTATTTGCAAAGGGTTGTAGCCCGCTGGTGCGAGCAGCTCCTCAGTGCTTTTGTTCTGAGGTTTGGGTTTGTGATTTCTGCTTCATGGAGCTGGAAACCTGCAGAATTTCAGCACTTCCAGTCAACTGCTTCTCTCTGGGAGAGTGCTGATGGGTGGTGGATGCCCTGCTTGGTGAGCAAGCCTGGTGTCAGAGAAGAATGTCCATCAGTTTGCTTCTCCTTTAGTTCCCAAGCAAGGCAGCATTTGTCTGGAATAGTGAACTGAACCCATGTTTACCTTTTGAGGTAACAAATTCCTGCCATGATGGGCTGAAGTCTGCAGTGAACACGGCCCCATCTCCTGCCAGCTCTGAACCGTCAGAGTTTCCGACTGGCAGAAGGTGAAGGCTCTGGACTCTGTTGCCTGTGTTGCTTGGATGTTCTTGGCATTAATTGGCTTCAGCCTCTGCTGAGTAATGAAAAGCAGAAGGAGAACACGTAGGATCAACCCTGAGCTTGTAGACACAGGGAGCTGGAGAAGAGCTGTTCTTGAACTGAGGTTGTTCCAAAGTTTGCTGTTGAAAATGGGATGAGATAAAGGTCCCAAAGTTCAGGCCACTGCTCTCCTCCCAGCTCATGTTCTGCCTCTGTGTCTGCAGCAGTGAATCACTCTTAAGGATGTAAGCACCAGAAGCCTGGAGGATTAGCTGAGCTCTCCCAGTGAAGGTAACGGGGTTTTACTGCTGCTCTGCTCCCCTCGCCAAGTGCTCTGCAAAAAAAATAATAAAATAAATTAAAATAAATTCACAAAGGTGCCTGCACTCTGCTGCTGTGCAAAGCACTCTGGCTGGAGCAGGCTGGGCGCAAGGCAGGCTGCCAGGGAGCAGGGGAGGAAAAAGCTGCTCTGGGGGAGCTGGTTTGCTTTGGGAGCTGGCAGCTCCTGGATGTGCTTCACACTTGCGTGCTGACATGCTCCAACCCTGACCCCAAGGGCTACAGCTGTTCTCAGCCTGGCCTCTCCCTCAGGGACTGTCACTCCTCATCCCACCCTGCCTGCTGGAAGCTGTTTGCAGAGAGGGGAGCAAAGGCAAAGCCAAGAAACCTGGTTGTCCTGTGCAGGGGGTAACGGAGATGCCTGGGGTTGGAGTCAACTTGTGCTTGGAAGTCGCTGCAGAACCTCTCTGCTTTGGCTGGTTCTGCCAAGCCTCGCTGCCTGTGGGTGCTGTGCACCCTCACCATGTGATGGATGGGCTGCAGGGACAGGGATGGACCTGCAGTGCGAGGACCTGGGCTTCTGCTCCTGCCCCAGCTCCCCCAGACGTTGCTCAGTGTGTAACAGGGGTGTGGGAATTCATCTGCTTCCAACCGGCACACCCCCCAACATGCCAGCTGGGATCAGAGAGTGGCTGCTGGAGCTTGGGTACCCTCGTGTTTTAGAGCTTAATTTTGCTTCCCATCATCTTTCTCTCTGTGATCTAGTTTCTGTTTTCTACTCCCTTTTGTGGTCTCTCTCACATCCAGCCCTGATTATCACAGAGCCCACGTGCCCTGCATCATGGTGTGAGCAGCGCTTGCTGGCCGGGGGTGGTCCACGGTGGGGTGGTCTCCACCTCCTCCCAGCTACACCCATGCTGATGGACACGGTGGGGTGACCCTCATCTCCCTCTAGTTACATCCATGGTGATGGACACAGTGGGGTGGCCTCCACCTCCTCCCAGCTACATCCATGGTGATGGACACGGTGGGGTGGCCTCCACCTCCTCCCAGCTACATCCATGGTGATGGACACGGTGGGGTGGCCACCATCTCCCCATAGCTACATCCATGGTGATGGACTAGGAGTGGTCCTTAGGGGCTGGGTATGAAAGCTGAAGGCTGACTTTTAAAAATGTGCAGGAATAAGCTTTAGATCATCCAAAAGAATGAAGATCTGGAGCTGCTGCTCCTCTGAGACACTGGCTGATGGCACAGCGTGACTCATGGCACGCGGTAATCCGGGCAGGCGTGAGCAGCCCTCAGCCTGTGTTGGCAGAGCGGGGTGGCATCGCGTGGGGACAGCTCTGGGAGCAGCATTTGAAGGCTTGTGGATGATGAAAATCCCCATGAACCTCCTACTTCAGGCAGAAAACGTTTGTCTTGCTGGGGATGGCAACTTGATGTGAAAAACGACTGGTGTCTCCCAGAGCTTGGCAGCTTCCACGCCCCAAGGACAGGCTTTATCCCTCCTTATAAACAGGGCAGATGTTTACATGCAGACATCCCTCAGCAGTGCTGGTGGTGATCCTCCTTCAGGCAGGACCTGCCTCAATGACATCTAAGCACCAATCTTCTCCAAGGAGCTGCTCTGTCCTTCCCAGAAAGAGCGTTTGGTCTCCAGCATCTGCCTTGATTTATGGTGAGTTTCAGATGCTGTTAAAAATAATCCACCCACAGGCTAAAATTATCCTGTCTCTGATTATAGTGTGGTTCAAGTGCCTATAAAAAGATGAGTAAAAGGGTGTTCAGGTGGTGGTGGTGGTGGTGGTGGGGAACCACAATTGTTTTCTGTAGGAAAGAAATTTGGCCTTTGCCTTGTCCAGAGCCGTTATCCAGGAGCCAGGGATTGTGTTGGTGCAGTTGGATCACCCTGAGTTGGCTCCCAGCAGCCTGATTCCCAGTTTGCCCCTGCAAAGAATTCATGTGAACTCCTGGAAAGTGGACATGCAAGAGTTAAAACACATCATGAAAACTCTAATTATAGACTTCCAAAATTGCCTTGATTGGAAAAGACCTTTAAGATCATGGAGCCCAATCATCAACCCAACACTGATGAGTCCAAGTGAGCAAGGAATTTTAGCTGGTAGTGGAGAAGCCTCCTCCTGCCCCACCAGCTGGGTTGTTCTGGAGCTCTGGATGCTTGGATTTATTTTTAAAATACCACTGGCTGCTCATGTTGTTTTATTACCAAAAAACCCTAGAGCCTGTAAAATACAATTCCCTAGGATAGAAGGCTAATCCTCTTATTTCTACACATTTCTGGATGATTAAATGGCTGGATTATTTCAGTAGTGATTTGTTACTGGATTGCATCATCAAGGAGATCTAAGGCATAAATATTAGCTTTGGGCTTTTGGCTCTTTGCTGTTGAAAGGGGTAGAAGGTGTTCTGCAGACAAAAGCCAGGGAAATGAAATTAAATGAGCATGTGGAGCAGCAGGTCACGGTGGAGCCCCTAAACCCCTGTTGGCTGGCAGGGCTTTAACCTTTACGAAGCACATGTAGGGTGAGTAACATCAGCTTTGCCTAGTAAATCTTGTCTCCTGCTGTGTTCCGAGGTGAATGAGCCCTTCTGCTGTGCTTGGAAAGGTTTCTAGACTGGTTTTTAGCTTCTCAGGCTTGGATTAGCCTTTCCCTTCGGGGCTCAGGATCTCACTTCCCCATCCTACTGGTGCTGTGGGTCCTGTGTGGCCACCGGTCCGTGTGTGAGCAGCACGGGGTGGCACGTGGTGCTTGGATGTGTTGCCACCAGCTCTGCTCCCACCACTGCCCTGAAATTCCTTTGGGAATCCACAGCAGGGGGATGCAGCTATTGAAGGACAACTGGAAAATTACTGGGAATGATTAATGAGGGTGTTGGAGATGCTCTGGAGAAGGATGGGTGTGTGGAGCACCCTGCCTTCTCCTGGCACACAGGGAGAGCTCCCATGCTGTGTGCCATCGCTTACTGGCAATGCTCCTGAGACATTGTGGTGATAACATTGAGATTAAAATAAGAATGGTAACAATAATAGTAATGGAATATGCAAATGAGTGACACCCAGTGCCATTGCTCAGCACCCGCCCACCCAGCCCGGCCCGTTCCCAGAGAACGATCCCGGAGCAGCGACAATCCCGACCCGAAACCGCAATCCCGGGAGAGCCAGAGCCCGAGCCAGAGCCAGAGAGAGCCAGAGAGGAAGAGCCCCTCCTGGATCTCCTGCCCATGGGGGACAGGAGCTGGAACAGCCCCTTGGCAGAGCCCAGTGCCCATTTGGATTTGCTAATTACCACACTCTCACGAGTCCTCTGCAGCTGCAGACCAGCAAGGGATGGGGCAGTCGGAAATGTCCTTCGTCTTCCAGCAACGACTGAAAACATGGGCAAGTTATCAACACCCTTCTCATACCAAATCCCCCACTGAATCCAACCCCCAGCGCTGCTCCAGCTGCTGGGAAGGAAATTAGGTCTGTTCTCAACACCCACCCTTCAGGTATTGATCAGCATTGATGAGATCCCCTCTCACTCTGCTCCTCTCCAGGCTGAACAGACCCAGGTCTCTCAGCCTTTCCTCAGCAGAGATGCTCCAGCCCCTCCTCATCCTCATAACCCTCCCCTGGACTCTCTCCAGCAGTTCCTGGTCTTTCTTGAACTGGGGAGCCCAGAACTGGACACAGACCCCAGATGTGGCCTCACTGGGGTACATCACACCCACAAGGTGGAGGAGAACTTCCCTTGACCCCCTGGCCACGCTCTTCTCAATGTCCCCAGGAGACCACTGGCCTTCTTGGCCACAGGTCCCATTGCTGGCTCATGGTTGACCTGCTGCCCACCAGCACTCCCAGTCCTTCTCTGCAGAGCTGCTTTCCAGCAGGTCACCCCCAACCTGTCCTGGTACCTGGGGTGATCCCTCCCCAGGTGCAGGACTCTACACTTGCCCTTGTTGAACTTCATGAGGTTCCTGTCACCCAGCTCTCCAGCCTGGCCAGGTCATGGCCACACAGCCACATGGAACCCCCCAAACGATTCTCAGCCACCTCAGGAGAGATGGGTGCTCGGGAGTGTTTTGCTGGATGCGCTGCTGATGGGATCTGAGCTGTGAGGAGGCTTTAGGAAGAACATTTCTCAGCAGGAAAGGTGCTTTTTGTCTCTGGGTGGAGAGGAAGGTGAGTGTGTGTGGCTTTGGCTCTGGATGAGGGGCCAGCAGGGCTGGGGTTTTCTTTTTCTGCACATGAGGTGTTAAAAATCAACTGGTTGGAATATTCTCAGGGCCATCTGAGAATATTTCCATCTATTCCTTGGATGGAAAGGATGATGGGTGGCTGCAAATCAAGGAGAGGTGCTGGCAGGATGAGCCTTCTGGAAGGGTTTGAGTTTCTGAGGCTTAGAAGAAATGTTGGAATGAACCAATGAAAAGAAAAACCCAGCAATAATAAAAGTGTCATAGACATAATACTTATTATTATTATTATTATTATTATTATTATTATTATTATTATTATTATTATTATTATTATTATTTTATTATTATTATTATTATTATTTATTATTATTATTATTATTATTATTATTATTATTATTATTATTATTAAAATTAGTGGGAGCAGGAAGAGTGTTTTGCTCTGGACTTGACACCAGAGCAGAGCTGGGAAGCACAATTCCTCAGCCACTCTAAGAAATTCAGTTGAAAAATAAGACAAAGTAAATATTTACTGGAGCTTGGACTATCTGAGTGCACGATTGCATCAGGAATTCTGAGCTCTGCTACGTTCATTCTTCCATCTCCTGTGTTGATCAACCCTCTGACACGGGGCTGGAGCACACCCCAGTGCAGCCAGCACCCACGAGGAGCTGCCCATGGCTGGCTCTGCCCCCTCCCACACCCCCCAGCTCCCTCCCACACCCCCCAGCTCCCTCCCACACCCCCCAGCTCCCTCCCACACCCCCCAGCTCCCTCCCACACTTCTTGTTTAAACAGAAAAAAATCTGATTTTTAATGAATTCCAACCATCAATGCAAATTAGATTCCAAATAATAAGTAATTAACTTTATCAAATTGACATTACCTTTTATAACAAAATGTCAACATTGCCTTTATAAACGAGGCAGAGCTGCTATTTGCAGAGCTGGGGGGGGGAACAACCTGGTGGGAAAAGAAAGATCTTCCAGAGAGGGACAACGGAGCTGGGGAAGGGTCTGGAGCACAAGTGTGCTGAGTTCCCGGCTGAGGGAACTGGGGGTGCTGAGCCTGGAGAAAAGGAGGCTGAGGGGAGACCTTCTGGCTCTGTCCAAGTCCCTTGGAGGAGGGTGGAGAGAGGTGGGGGTGGGTCTGTTCCACCAAGGAGCAAGGGACAGGACAAGAGGAAATGGGCTCCAGTTGTGGCCAGGGCAGTTGAGATGGGATGTGAGGAAGAATTTCTTTGCTGAAAGGGTTCTGAGGCATTGGCAGGGGTTGCCCAGGGCAGTGGTGGAGTCCCCATCCCTGGAGGGATTGAAGAGTCGTGTAGACACAGTGCTGAGGGACAGGGGTCAGTGGGGACTGGTCAGTGTTGGGTTCATGGTGGGACTCGATGAGCTCAAAGGGCTTTTCCAACCACTCCAATTCTGTGAAGTGCAGCAAAACCCAGGTGAGAGGTCTGGGTTTGACACCTCTGCTTTTATAAAGAAGAAAATAATAAATGAGTTATAGCTTAGAACACAGGGCTCTGGGTCTGGAGTGGAGGCCAAGCCCCTGCTGGATACACACGCCTCAAAAAAAGGTGAAAATCTGTAAACTGGGAAGTTCCTTAAAAAAGAAAAAATAATCCAGTGTGGGGTGGGTTTTTTTTTCATTTTTAATTTATTTTTTTTAATTGTTTACTCTCACATATGGCAAGAAAATCACTTCCCCGTGTGCAGCGGTGACATTATTGTGTATTTTCTTGTTACCAAGACCTGAAGTTCCTGATTTACCCCCGTGTCCTCGCAGGAAGGGGTTAACAGCTGCCACCAGGATCCAGTCCATCCCCCTCCCTAAAGCACCCACCTGGGGCTGGGGCATCGGGGCACAACTGAAACACATCAAAACCCAGCGATTCCCACGCAGGGAGCAGGAAAAAGGGGCCACGCTGGGTGATTTTGGGGTGTTGTGCAACAACTCCAGGTACAACACGGGCAGCCCAGCCCGGGGGGGACACACCTGAGGCAGCAGGACAGATTTCTTCCACAGAATTCATGTCAGAATTTGATAATGAATTATTTTCATCGTGGAAAATATCAATTTGTGTTGGCCTGGGTGTTTCTGTCAACACTTTGTGTTGGTTTTGAACTGCAATTCAACATTTCTGGCAAAGACCACCAAAACTTTGGCAATTGAAAAGCAAATATTCAATAAAACTCTCTGTGGGGTGGCAGCTCGGGGGGCTGCCCCAGGGGTGGATATTTGGGCAATTAGCAGCTTTAATCACCCCGGTGCAAAAAAAAGGTAATATTTTTATTTTAATGTATTTTTCTGAATGTTGCTGTTTAGGCTCCAGCCAGTCAGGAAAATACCGGTGGGATTTGTGGCTTTTCTTTTCAGTTCTGAGAATTGTTTAGGTTGGAAAAAGACCTTTAAAATCATTGAGTGCAAAATTCACCTCCGGGCAGCGATAAACAGGATAAATTTCAATTTAAAGGATAATTTATTGGGATGGGGTGGGGATGGGAAGGGAGAAAGAGAGCAGCTCCTCACTTGAATTGGGGCTGCTGCTCTGGGGGAGGAGGGGGAGAAATGTGAAATTATTTGAGAATACTTTTTTATTTCAATCCAAAAACCCATCTTCTAGTGAAGATTATAAATAAATAAATAAATGGATGATGATAATAATAACAACAACAATAACAACAATAATAAAAGATAATAATTATTAATAAATAAATTATAATAATTATAGTATTATAACAAATATTATATATTAAAATAATAAAATAATATTATTCTCTTATAAATATTTTCTTTATAAAATAATAAATATTATATTATTATATATTAATATAATAAATAATAATTTATTTATTATTATAATCTTTTATCTTTATATATAATATATATTTATATATATATTTAGATTTATATTAAAATTTATATATATTTATATATTCATATTTTATATAAATATAAATATAAATATATAAATATAAATATAAATATAAATATAAATATAAATATATATAAAACAAACCCACACATGAATCTCATCAGTGGAAATAATCCCATTTGGTCAATGATCTTAATTTTTTATGTCACACACATCCCGAAAAGCAATCTAGGAGAAATGATATCGACCTCATGGAAGCTGCATCAACCCAAGGAGAAAGCGCTTTCGCTGGGTGGCCCTTTGTCACCGCTCCTCCTTGGAACAATATTGACTTTCTAACACCTCCACTTTGTTCTCTTCTTTAACAGGACAGCTGCTAAGTGCTGGGAAAACAAACATCACATGCTCGGTGGGGTTCCTACAAGGTTGGCAATCAAGCCCTCTCTAATAACCGCTTAAATACTCTCATCAAGCTTGTCCTTGCTGTTTGCTTTAGGACACACGGTGTTTTTCTCTCTCCTCTCTATTTATTTTACGCCAGCGATAGCCGGAGCTGGAGGTCATGCAAAGTAAATGCAGGTGGTGGTTTATTTTATTTTAATTTAACTTATTTTATTTTTTTAATATATATATTTTTTATTTTTGTTTTATCTTATCTTATTTCTTTATTTTATTTTTATTTTATCTTATCTTATTTCTTTATTTTATTTTAATTTTTATTTTTTATTTTATGTTATGTTATGTTATGTTATGTTATGTTATGTTATGTTATGTTATGTTATGTTATGTTATGTTATGTTATGTTATGTTATGTTATGTTATTGTATTTTATTTTATGTTATTGTATTTTATTTTATGTTATTTTTTTCCCCCCTGAGTTGAGTTTCCTTCCTCCATCCACGGGCTGGACGTGGCTCTGAAGCCATCCCCTCGTTCCCTGAGGTTGGGTGATTTGCTCTGAACGTGGCTCCTGATTCTCTCCGGGCTGGTTCTCAACAACCAAACGCAGCACATGAAAGGTGACAAGAGAAACAGGAGCTTGTTTAGAGGGAATCCACAGACAATGACATCCCACCGCTGCCCTTCCTGGGCTCCCAGCGTCACCTCGATGGGAAAAGCCCTTTAAGCTCCTGGAGTCCAACCATGAACCCAGCACTGCCCAGTCCCCACTGACCCCTGTCCCTCAGCACTGTGTCTACACGACTCTTCAGTCCCTCCAGGGATGGGGACTCCACCACTGCCCTGGGCAACCCCTTCCAATGCCTCAGAACCCTTTCAGCAAAGAAATTCTTCCTCACATCCCATCTCAACTGCCCTGGGCACAACTGGAGCCCATTTCCTCTTGTCCTGTCCCTTGCTCCTTGGTGGAACAAAGAGCCCTGGTGCATGGCGCTGCTCCCGGGGTGGTTTTATTGCTGCTGCTCCTCCAGCTCTTGGTTTCTGGTTTCCTTTAGGAACACCAGAAGTGGCCAAAGCACACTGGAGGCTGGCAAGGTGGGTTCCTCTGGTGGGGGGCTGCTTGCTCCGGGCTTGGCTCAGGGAGGCAGAATGGCAGGAACCAGCACTTTTTGGCTTTAGAAATTGTGGGGTTTTTCTCTTTGTTGTTGCTGTGACCAAACTCACTTAAAATAATCCAATTACGTGTTCCCTTTAAAAAAGGGAAAACACTGGGGGTTTTCTTGCCTTCAAAGGAAGGATTTGCTCAGGCTGAAGCAAGCCTGGGTGCATGTGGTGGGGTCCAGGCACGGCTGAGATCAAAAGTGTTGGGATGATGATGATGATAATGATGATGGTGATGGTGATGATGATGTGAGGTGAGGTGGTTTCACCCTTTTGGCTGCAGCCAAACCCAGTTGCTCTCTTACTCTCCCCAACTCCAGGGAGTAGAGGAGAGAATTGGAAGGAAAAGGGCAAGGAGACTCCCGGGCTGAGATATAAATTATTTACTAATTAAAATAAAATGATCATGATAACAACAGTGATAACAGAATATGCAAATGAGTGGTGCCCAGGGCAGTTGCTCACCACCCCCTGACCGATGCCCAGCCTGTCCCAGCCAGCGATCCCGGAGCACAGACAGTCCCCAAACCCAAACCGCAACCCCGGGAGAGCCAGAGCCCGAGCCATCCCCGAGAGAATCCCCAGCTCTCCATCAGCCCTGGCTCATGTCCTGCCCATGGGGACAGGAGATGGAATATCTCCTTGGCAGAGCCAAATGCCAATTGGGGGTTTGCTAATTACTGCGCTGCCCCCTCCCAGTCCTTTGCACTTGCAAACTGGCAAAACGCGATGACCTTGGACTGCCAGCAGCAACTGAAAACATCAGCACCTGATCAACGTTCTTCTCCCAACAAATCCCACACTGGAACCAAACCACAGCTATTCCTGCTCCTGAGGAGACAATTAACTGTCCCAGCAAAACCAGGACACGGTGTGATGCTGTATGTTTGTGTGAGGGGGATCAGTCCTGGGCACCTGCTCCATCCCGAGCCCTCCTGCTCTCTGGGTGACATTTAGAGCTCGAGTCCAGGAGCGAGCTCTGTGTTCCCACTGCTGGTGGAAGCAGGAGGCTGGTTCTTTCCATTGGATCCTAATTTTACAGTCATTAACTCAGTGCTGTTGGTTTTCTCAGCTCCCAGTTTCCTTCCAGGCAATTGGGAGCTGGCCAAGCTCACTGGTAACACTGGAGAAGGGCATTTTGGGGAGGAGGGATGGTAAAACACCAGAGCTGAGGTAAAACTCCCCAGCACTGTAGTAAATCCACCCCCAAACCAGCTTCCCAGCCCCAAGGCTGTAGCAGCTACTCCAAAGGTGACCCCAGCCCCATTTTGCAGAGCTCCCTGGGGAAAAGCCACCTCTCCTCCACCCCTGCACCTCGGTTCAGAGGTCCAAGCCTTGCTAGAACGTCTCAGAAGGAACTTTCCTTCCATTTTAACTTGAGAAAAATCTGTTTGCATCTCGCAGGGAAGCTGCCACCTCAAGAGGGGACAAGTCACAGGGGTCCTGGTCCCTCTCCCTATAGCTGCTGTGTGCTGGGACACGCTCTGCCTGGCACAGGGACATCTCCATCGGGTCAATACAGAGCCCTGGCTGAGGACACGGTGCTTAAATCATCAGAGAGGCCTTTAAATGGGAAATCAGTGAGTGAAGCATGAGAGATTGATTTTAAATAATTTTTATGGCTGGGGACTTCAAGCTGTTGTCAATATTTCTGCATAAATAATGAAAACCGCTCAAAAGGGGGTAGATGTGACTGACAGCCCCTAGATAAACCTCAGGGCTGGTGAGGTGGGAAGGTGTGGGGAGGGCTGCAAATCACCCTGCTGGCAGGTGAAGCTGCTGACACCCCATTTATCTCCCGTGCTGACAGCACCAGCCCCTTCCTCACTGGCACTACCAGCAGCAAGATGATTATTAAAGCCTTGCTGATTTAAAAGGAAGAGAAGGGGGGGGGGGGAAAAAGAGGTTATGATAGGAAATGATGAGCTGGGCAGATCTTATAGCCCATCCCTGAGTGGCATGTGCTGATTTGTAGCAGCAGCAGGCACGGCTCTTCCTCTGGTTACAGAAAGGTGATGGAGAGAATCCTGGGGACACAGAGATGCAGGAAGCTGATGGGGGGCATCCCAGGGACATGGGGATGTGGGAAGCTGGTGGGGAGCATCCTCAGAAAGTCACTGGGGTCATCCCAGGGACATGGGGATGCAGGAAGCTAATGGGGAGCATCCTGGGGGTACAGGAAGCTGATGGGGAGCATCCTGGGGGTGCAGGAAGCTGATGGGGAGCATCCCAGGGACATGGGGATGCAGAAAGCCCATGGAGGGCATCCTTGGGGCACAGGGATGTGGGAGGCTGATGAGGAGCATCCTCAGAAAGTCAGTGGGGAGCATCCCAGGGACATGAGGATGCAGAAAGTCAATGGGGAGCATCCTGGGGGCAAGGGGATGTGGGAAGCTGATGGGGAGCATCCCAGGGACACAGGGATGTGGTCCTGCCTGCTGGACAAGCCCCAGGGGACAGGGCTGGTGTCACAGCACTGGGTGTCCATGGGCAGGTTGGGATGATCACTCATCCAGTGTTTTCATTTCTTAATGGGTCCCTCCTGCTGTGGGGCTCCCCCTGAAACCCCACTGCAGTCACAGGGAGCTCTGGCTGCCTTCCCTGGGAGGCATTTCAGCAACACCCATGGGTGCTGCCCCCCCTCCCAGGGTCTGTTTAGAAATCATTTAGATGTTTTCCCACTTTCTGGCCAGGAAAATGTCCACTCTCACCTCCTCCTCGGTCCTGTCCCAACATCTCTGAAACAATAACCGGGTGGTAGCTGGCACCCGCTCACAAAACATCCATTACCTTGGTCTCTGCAATCAAAAGCCATTTATAGCAAATGTGTTTGCTTTGTACTGAATTACTCACAATGCTGCCAAGTACAACCACACCAGCTGTTAATTAGAGTTTAGCTTTTATTACCAAAAAGTCTGCTCTGTTGATATGGAAAAAACGGGAATAAAAAGTCATTTAACCTATTGTGATGTGAAAATAAACGATGACTTGTTGGTTTAATTAAATAGTCTATTTATCTAGCCGTCAAAGTGTTTGAACATACACAGGATTATGAGCAGCATTACCCCTGGCTTGTCTCCTGTTGTCTGAATAATCCCTGTTGTTTGAAGTGACAGTTACCTGCTAAATGGCCCGTTGAACTCAACATGAATCTTTCAGCAGAAAAGTCCGATGCATCACTTTGCTTCCCACGCTCTGATGTTTTCCTTTCCTTTCCTTTCCTTTCCTTTCCTTTCCTTTCCTTTCCTTTCCTTTCCTTTCCTTTCCTTTCCTTTCCTTTCCTTTCCTTTCCTTTCCTTTCCTTTCCTTTCCTTTCCTTTCCTTTCCTTTCCTTTCCTTTCCTTTCCTTTCCTTTCCTTTCCTTTCCTTTTTCCCTTCCCTTCCCTTCCCTTCCCTTCCCTTCCCTTCCCTTCCCTTCCCTTCCCTTCCCTTCCCTTCCCTTCCCCCCTTTTTTTCCCTTGCCCCAGGTCACACAGGATGGTGTCCAGGTGGGTTTGGAATCTCTCCAGAGACGGAGACTCCACACCCTCTCTGGGCAGCCTGGCCCAGGGCTCTGACACCCTCCAAGTCATGAAGTTCTTCCTCATCCTGAGATGGAACCTCCTGTGCTCCAGTTTGTGCCCATTGCCCCTTGTCCTGTCACTGGGCACCACTGAGCAGAGTCTGGCCCCATCTTCCTGACACCCACCCTTCAGGTATTGATCAGCATTGGTGAGATCCCCTCTCAGGCTGCTCCCCTCCAGGCTGAACAGCCCCAGGTCTCTCAGCCTTCCCTCAGCAGAGATGCTCCAGCCCCTCCTCATCCTCATAACCCTCCCCTGGACTCTCTCCAATACTTCCTGATCTTTCTTGAACTGGGGAGCCCAGAACTGGACACAGACCCCAGATGTGGCCTCACTGGGTGTGTTGGGTCACTGTGGGTCCCTCCAAAGCACAAGTCCCCCACCACAAGTGGTGTTTTTTAGCATGAGGACACACCTACCAGCGTGCAGCTTAGATGGGACTGTGCTCCTTCAACGTCCTCTAAAGCACTCGCCTTCTGCTGCTGAGAGGAGACTTGAAATCCAAATTAAAAGGCAAACAAACCCCAGTGTCTCCACTTAAAAGCCCTTTAAAGGCTTGGAAATGATTAATGTGTTTAAACTATAAACTGGAGCTGTTTTAAGAGGAGATAAATACGAGATCAAGACTTCTGACTACACAAACAGTGCGAAAGCGTAAGTAAACAGCCGGGACAAGTGTAACGCTCTCCTGGAGCCGGAGTTCTGCGGCAGCCACGTGTGCTCCGTGCCACCTCCGAGGGCTTTAAAGAGGAAGCACCAGCCTGACACCAAAAAAAACCCCAATGTTTTTTTTGGTGTCAGGCTGGCATAACCATGATTAAGCTTTTCCTTAGCTGGCTGCCCTGCTGTGCTGGTGGCACTGGGAGAGCACTGGGCTGGCAGCCAAACCCAGCCGCTCGCTCGCTCCCCCCCAGGGGACAGGGGAGAGAATTGGGGGGCAAGGGGAAGGAGACTCGTAGGGGGAGAGGAGAACAAGTTCATCGTGGAAATAGAAGAAAACTTCCAATAATACTGATATTTAATAATAATAATAATAATAATAATAATAATAATAATAATAATAATAATAATAATAATAATAAGAAGAAGAAGAAGAAGAAGAAGAAGAAAGAAGAAGAAGAGGAAGAAGAAGAAGAAAGAAGAAGAAGAAGAAGAAAGAAGAAAGAAGAAGAAGAGGAAGAAGAAGAAGAAAAAAGAAGAAAGAAGAAGAAGAAGAAAGAAGAAAGAAGAAGAGGAAGAGGAAGAAAAAAGAAGAAAGAAGAAGAAGAAGAAGAAAAAAGAAGAAGAAAAAAGAAGAAAAAAGAAGAAGAAGAAGAAGAAGAAAGAAAAAAGAAGAAGAAAAAGAAAAAAGAAGAAGAAAAAAGAAGAAAAAAGAAGAAGAAGAAAGAAGAAGAAGAAAAAAGAAGAAGAAGAAAGAAGAAGAAGAAGAAGAAGAAGAAGAAGAAAGAAAAAAGAAGAAGAAGAAGAAGAAAAAAGAAAAAAGAAGAAGAAAAAGTGGTGCCCAGTGCCATTGCTCAGCACCCACAGCCCATTCCCAGATAACGATCCTGGATCCCAGCTGAACCCAACCCCCAGCGCTGTTCCAGCTGCTGAACAGAACCAGGTGGGTTGAGCTTCTGGAGAGGACCCACATAACCCGCTCAGGTAACTTTCTACTGCATCCTCCAGAGAGCTCAGCCACCCATGGTTCCTCTAAAACCACTGCCTGAGCAGGGAGGGATCATCACCTGCCTAATAGCAAAGCTTAGCACTGAGGAAGCTGTCTACATCTTCCTGTGGCTGTGCAAATATTAGCTAATTAAGTGATGGCAACCTTATCTAAAGGACACTTGTGCTGGTGTTGTTCGTGACCACAGCAGGGAATCGAGAGGATTAATTCACAGCAGTTGTTTGCAGAGTTAAAAAAAAAGAAAAAAAGGTGGTGTTGAAGCTGATGAAACATTTTAGCTTTCAAGATTGTGAGTAAACAGGAATAATTCACAATGTTTAGGAAAAGAGCTTAAAATAAACATCACAGAGAGCAATGTCCAGGTTTCACTAGGATAGACTTAATTGTCTCCTCAGGAGCTGGAATAGCTGTGCTCTGGTTCCAGTGTGGGGTTTGTCAGGAGAAGAATGTTGATCAGGTGCTGATGTTTTCAGTTGCTGCTGGAAGTCCAAGGTCATCGCGTTTTGCCAGTTTGCAAGTGCAAAGGACTGGGAGGGGGCAGCGCAGTAATTAGCAAACCCCCAATTGGCATTTGGCTCTGCCAAGGAGATATTCCATCTCCTGTCCCCATGGGCAGGACATGAGCCAGGGCTGATGGAGAGCTGGGGATTCTCTCGGGGATGGCTCGGGCTCTGGCTCTCCCGGGGTTGCGGTTTGGGTTTGGGGACTGCCTGTGCTCCGGGATCGCTGGCTGGGACAGGCTGGGCATCGGTCAGGGGGTGGTGAGCAACTGCCCTGGGCAGCACTCACCTGCATAACCTGTTATTACTGTTGTTATTACATTATTTCAATTAGTGAATTGTTTTTATCTCAACCTATGTGTTTTCTCACTTTCCCCCTTCCAATTCTCTCCCCAGCTCCTTGTGTGGGGGCAGAGTGAGCGAGCAGCTGGGTTTGGCTGCAGCCAGAGGAGTGAAACCAGCACAGCAGCCACCCAGTCCACAGAGAAACCCAGGCTGCATCCCTCAGGGACTCGGTTGAGCTTCCCAGTTCCTCACGGTGAGATTATTCCCGCTCCCCTGTTGAAGTCAGTGCATTGAAATTTATTATTTTATTTTATTTTATTATTTTATTTTATTTTATTTTATTTTATTTTATTTTATTTTATTTTATTTTATTTTATTTTATTTTATTTTATTTTATTTTATTTTATTTTATTTTATTTTTTATTTTTATTTTATTTATTTTATTTTATTTTTTAATTAAACCATCAGAAACAAGTGAGGCTGGAGGTTTGCAGTGACAAGACCTCCTCCAGGTTATGCCAAGCAGCGAGGACACTTTAATTGCTCTAATTGCCGAGAAATTCCATTGATTTTTGTACAGTTTATACCATGATTGACAGAAATAGTGGGTTTTTAGGACAAGGTGGCAACAAAATTGGGGCTTTTTTATTAAAACCCTGTTTTTTAAGGGTTTCTCCATCTGGGGCAGCTCTGCAGCTGTAACCAATGCTTTTTCCATAAGGTGTCAGTGTGGCACAGGAGTTTTGATGCTCGTTTGTGCCTTGTGGGAACGATCCACCACAGGCAAAGGATGGAAAACCATCTCCTGGCCCCCCACCAAGCTTCAGCTCATTCACAGCTCGCAGCATTCAGGGGTTTGGGTTTTTTCCATTGGCAGAGAGGAAATTTGCTGCCCTGATCCAGTGCCATAAAGGGACAATCACCCACCTCCCTCCCAGTCTTCAAACCGGTGTGAGATGTTCCCAGCAGCCCAGGTGTCTCCTCCTGCCTCTTCAGCACTTTCATCCTCCTGACTCCATTTGGCTTCTTTTAACCCCCCCAAAAAATTCATCCTTGAATGATCTTTCCTCTGCTCTGTGCATCAGAAACAATAAATAGGAAAAAATTGGTGTATTAATAATATTCTGGGTATTTCTTACACACCAGATGTAACTGAAATGGGGAGAAGAAGCAGCCCCCACTTCCTGCTGCGTTGGCTCCACAGGACTTCAACGGTGCTTGAGGAAAGCAGGACTCCAGAAATGGGGGTGAATGTGGATTTTTGGGCAATATTTTCTCTGACCCTTTCATGAGCTGTTGTCCCCCCAGAAGCCAACGTGTGGGGAGAGCTGGAGGGGGCTTCAGGCCAGGACAGCCACGTGCTCGGAGCCGGGTGCTTTGCTGGTTGAGCCATTGGTGAGCCCAGGAGAAGAAATGAGTTATGAGGAGGAGAAACACAGTCCTACAGCAAACAAGGAAACCCACCAGGGCCACGAGACACAGGGAACAACCTTATTTAACTCAGGGCTGCATCCTGTGGCTTTTGCACTGGAAGGTTTTTTTGGTATCAAGATTTGGCTCCTAAAGTGGGGCCAAGCTTGTAACTACAGCCTCACACCAGCTCCTCCTGCTCACCCTGGCCCTGTCCTCCCATGATGCTCACTGTGATGCTTGCTATGTGCTCTTCTTGATGCTCTCTGATGCTTTCTATGATGCTCTTCATAATGTTCTCCAGGATGCTCTCTGTGATGCTCTCCATGATGGTGTCTCTGATGCTTGCTTTATATTCACTGTGATGCTCTCTTTGATGCTTGCCATGATGCGCTTCATGATGCTCTGTGTGATGCTCTCCATGATGGTGTCTCTGATGCTCTCTGTGATGCTCTCCATGATGGTCTCCCTGATGGTCTCCATAATGGTGACTCTGATGCTTGCTGTGATGCTCACTGCGATGCTCCCTCTGATGTTCTCTCTGATGCTCTCCACGATGCACTTTGTGATGCTCTCTGTGATGCTCACTGTAATGCTCTCCTTGATACTCTCCCTGTTTCTCTCTCTGATGCTCTCTGCAGTGCTCTCTCTGATGCTCCCCCTGATGCTCTCTCTGATGCTGTCTCTGATGTTTTCTCTGATGCTCTCCATGATGCTCTCTGTGATGCTCACCATAATGCTCTCCACCAGCCCTGGGTGAAGGGAAGAAGGATGCTTGTCCTCCCCATCTAGGCCACCTGCAGAGAGGTGAGTTGCTGACAGCAGCAGCAGCTCCTCTGCTCCTGACATGGGTTTAATTGCCCCTCTGATGAAGCTGTGCTTGTCTGAGGGTTCTTAGGCTTGGATTTGTGAGGAAGGAGCAGCTCCAAAAGCTGCTGCAGCACATGGAAAGCCTCCTGTTGACCTCATTAAGGGCTGGATCGATGCCTGATGGCAGACAAAGGGCTCTCCCTGCGCAGCACTGCTGGGAGAGCCGCTCTCCAGCTCTTCCATCGGTGAGGACTTGGGGAGCCGGGGGGATTTATTTCCTCTCCGGGTAACGGACACGCTTGGCTAGCTCAGATATTGCCTCGTCTTTTTCCTTCTCCAGTTTCAGCTGGCGATGTAAATCCGGTGATATGTGCAATAATCCATGTGCCTGGGATTCATATAACGCTCTGTGTTCCTTGAAAGCCTTTTGCTGATCCCATAGTTCATTTAATCTTTTATTAACATTAACTCACTCATGTGGTGTCCAGCAAGCCTTGGTTTGGGGAGGGGGGTGGGGGGAAATATGCTTCCCAATCCCAACAGATGACAAAGAGATGAAAATATAATAGCAGCTGAATTCCTTCTTTACCACAAAAAACAGCAAGGACAACAAGGCTCCGGCAAAGAGCCTTCTCCTGCTCGGGGAGTCCTGGCTGACAGGCAGAGCATGTCCTGTGCTGCTGGTGGGAATTGCCAGGCAGGAATCCTGATGGTCCAGCTCTTCCAAGGGTAAAGGAAGAGGCTGTGGAACCTGGGAGCAGCCTGCACTTAACAGCTATCAACCCACCAGTGCCAAGAGGAAAATGTTCACCTCCCTGGTGCCAAAGAGCCTCGGTGGATCCATTCTTTGGCCGCTGTGCAGCTATAAAACAGCAATAATGGTGTGCTGGAAAGTGGCCATTTCGCTGCTAGAAACGCTGCTCCTGTGCAAGTGCCAAGGATCTGCCTCTGGCAGGGGAACGGCTCTGCCCGGGTCATCGGTGTCACCACCGAGTGTGTGTCCTGGTGTGAGCTGGGCTGAGCTGGTTCTGTTCAGCAGCTGGAGCAGCACTGGGGGTTGGGTTCAGCTGGGATTTGTCAGGAGAGAAACGCTGAGAACATCCCCATGTTGGCATTGGTGTCCCTGGCACTGAAGGACTTTGTGTTTGTCCCTCTGCAAGCGCAAGAGCTCAGGGGTGAGGAATATTGCCATGGATCAGCTCCATGGGCATTGGGCTCTGCCAAGGGGCTGTTCCAGCTCCTGTCCCCCATGGGCAGGAGATCCATGAGGGGCTCTTCCTCTCTGGCTCTCTCTGGCTCTCGCTCGGGCTCTGGCTCTCCCGGGATTGCGGTTTCGGGTCGGGATTGTCGCTGCTCCGGGATCGTTCTCTGGGAACGGGCCGGGCTGGGTGGGCGGGTGCTGAGCAATGGCCCTGGGCAGCGCTCATTGGCAGATTTATTACTATTATTATTATTATTATAATTATTATTTTGCTATCATTATTATTTGAAGTTTTCTTTTCTTTCCGTGATGAACTTGTTCTTCTCTCCCCCTACGAGTCTCCTTCCCCTTGCCCCCCAATTCTCTCCCCTGTTCCCTGGGTGGGGAGTGAGCGAGTGGCTGGGTTTGGCTGCCAGCCCAGTGCTCTCCCAGTACAACCAGCACAGCGTTGCAGGGAGCACATGCCACACCACACCATGATTTTGGGGTGACTCCAGCACCCAAGCTGCCACAGCCATCCCTGCAGCACCCATCCCACTGCAGGCATCCCCTTTGGGTGCCAAACCCCAGCAGCTCCAAGGGTCAGCGGGCACACGGCACTGCCAGGTTCAGGATTGGGGCTGGAAGCTCCCGCTGCCAGTGTCCCACCACTGACCCACGCTGCTTGGCCAGCTTGGCACATCTGCCCCAAAGCTGCAGTGAAACCTGGAGGGATCCAGCAGTTTCCTTAATTCCCAGCTGAATTTTTGCTGGTGCAGCTCACTCCTCTCGCTGGAACAAGGCAGCTCGGTGCAGGTTGCCATCCCGGACACACACCCGTGCTGGGACAGCACTGGCATTGGATCCAGATGGGGAGAGGCTCTGCTCCAGCAGTGCAGAGGGAACCCATTAGCAGCATGCCATATTCCAAGGAATTCCTTTTCAATTTCCTTCCTGATTATACCGCTTATCCCCAAGCATGCACCCTCCCTGGTCTCCTTTTGGTTTGTCTCTGCACTAATCCCCCTCAACTTGTCTATTTTCTTTTCACTTCATCCTATTTTGGCAATTTTGATGGAGCTGAGCAGCCTGGAAGGTCCATGTGGGGTGGGAGAAGGTCTGTGTGGGGTGGGAGAAGGTCTGTGTGGGGTGGGAGAAGGTCCATGTGGGGTGGGAGAAGGTCTGTGTGGGGTGGTCAAGTGCCTCTTCTGGGCCATGTTGGAAGATGGGCCATGGGCTGCGTGGATTTTGAGGCTGATTTATCTTCAATGCAGCGTCCTACAAAAATACAGCACTTGCATGGTGCTCACTTCCCATGAAAGACTTTTACTTGCAGCTTCTCTGAGACACTTGAGATGGGATGAAAGTGAGACACACTCTCCAGTCTTTCTTTTACAGCCCTACTTTTGCATGCTGCCCAAAACCCCAGCACCCTAAGTGATGCACTAAGTGGGTAATAGCCAGAGTCTGGCAAAATCCTGGTTAAACACAGATTTCCCTGGAGCAACACAGCCAATTTACACACTGTGAGACCAGAGCAGGACAGGCTGGCAGTGCAGGAAAGCAGCATTAAAAAAGGAGTTGGTGTAAACAGGAAGGTAAATGGGGTTTTTCACTGGTTTAGTGAGAAGTCAGCAAAGGAGCTGGAAAAGCCTGGGCTCTGTTTTCTGAGCTGGAAGCTCCAGTTTAAAGTAAACTTTTGGAAAGTGTGGTCTCCTCTGAGGTCTGCACTGTGGTGAACACCGTGGTGCTTTCCAAGCCTCAACTGGGATGTTGTTGGTTTTTTTTCTGGGTTAATAAAATTTATAAGAAACGAAGGAAAAGACGTAGTGGAATGAGGCTATGTGAGAGCCAGGAGCTGAGCTAGAACTTCACATCTGGGCTCAGCTTTAAATAAACCAGCTTGTGGCTCCAGTGAGCAGGGGATTGGCAGACCCTTGGTAGCTCCATCCCCTGCCCATTGCATAGAATCACAGAATCACAGGGGTTGGAAAAGACTTTTAAGATCATTGAGTCCAACCATAAACCCAACACTGCCAATTCCACCTCTAAGCCATGTCCCTGAGCACCTCATCTACTCATCCTTTAGGTACTACCAGGGAAGGTGACTACACCACAACATCTCTAAAATTTTTCAGGTATGAATCTGGTTTTAATTTGTTTTTGTTTTGGGTTTTTTTGGGTTTTTTTGGCTTTGAGAGAGGGTGTAAGGGGAGGGTGGGTTGTGATGGCAAAGCAAAGGCAGAGAAGATGGAAAAATCCCAATCTGGGAAAAAAAAATAGGCTTTTGTATACATCTGGTGATGATTGCAGAGTCACCACACCAGGGACCACCATGGGAAAGGTAGAAATAGAAGCAGCTGGGGAAGGGTCTGGAGCACAAGTGTGATGAGTTCATGGCTGAGGGAACTCGGTGGGATGTGTCTTTATTGCTCTCTGACACATCCCTGCCATGGGGTATGGTTTGATGGGCAGATCCTCACTCAGTTCTCTTCTTAGCACGGTGAATAAGGGCAAAGCCACTTCCTTGGCAGATCATCATGATAAACATCAGCCACCCCATTTAGTGACAAATCTTGTTTTCTCCTAATTAAGCAAATTGTTGCAAGCAAGGTGGCTGCCTCCTGGGGAAGTCACAGTTGCTGCCTCCCAGGCTTGCTGACAAGAGAAGAGATTTATCTCCAACCCAGATCACTGGAGAGGGTTCCTGGTATTTTATTACCACATGCAACTTCCTGGATGTTACTAGGAGATTAAAGAAGAAGGGAGGGTGGGAAGGGTGAGGGGAGTTCAGCAACAGTCTGTGCATGACAAATATTAATTGTATTTCAAATATTAATTATATTTCATTTCACATGCAGATGATGCAATCAGCTGTGCAACACAGGAGATAACGCTTTTGTCTAGGTTTGGAGTTTTTGACCTTGAGAGGCCTTTCCTCCCTTCCCTTCTGCCTCCACATCTGAATTCACATCTTAATTATGCTCTGCCAGTCGAGTTCCCTTCCAGACACATAGATTAGCGGATGTTAACACATGGGATAGACAAGATAAGTACCTGTGGGTCAGCTACCTCTCACCCTGGAAGGATCCTCCTGTGGGATAGTCCCAGGGAGGTGGAACCATCACCAGCTTCTTCCACCAGCGTGGCAGGGCTCAGTGAAGCCATTAATGACATTTATAATAATTAGGCTAATTGTCTTTCCCAACAGAGAGGAGTGAAGGAAGGTAGCAGGGACTTTTAAGGGTGGTTTATTTAATTTCTGAGCTTGGGTGCATGTCTGGGGTGCAGCTGGGCACATCCCCATGGCACAGCCTTACCTGCATCCCATGGGAAGAACCTCCCCCAGCCCCAGGGAGAGCCAGGCCAGCTGTAACGAGCCCCTCTTCATTAACACACCGAGGGAAAACCCTGGAGAGGACAAGGCTGGTGGCACACTGGTGACTAGTTGGGCACGGTGTGGCAGTTCCCTGTGACAAGGTGGCTGAGTGGTGAGTGTGACGTGCCAGCAGCAGTGACCAGGGAGGTGTTGGGTCAGCTGGAGTGCTGAGTGTCCCGGGTTAGCCATGGGGTGGATGGGGGTGGGATGCAGAGTGGGGAGGGCTGGGATACAGAGCACAACGCTCCCTTCCCGTCTGTCTGTGTGTGTGTATATAGATTTTATAGATTTATATATATATGTGTATATGTATGTATGTATGTGTGCTCTCCCTTCATGTATATATATATATATATATATCTGCTCTCCCTGCATGTATCTCTCTATATATGTGTGTATGCATGCTCTCTCTTCATGTGTATATATATATATATGTATGCATGCTCTCCTTTCATGTGTGTGTATATATATATATATGCTCTCCCTTCATATGTGTGTATATATGTCCCTTCTTGTGTATATATATATATATCTGCTCTCCTTGCATGTATCTCTCTATATATGTGTGTATGCATGCTCTCCCTTCATGTGTGTCTATATATATGTGTATATATGCTCTCCCTTCATGTGTCTATATATATATGTGTATATGCTCTCCCTTCATGTGTCTATATATATATGTGTATATATGCTCTCCCTTCATGTGTCTATATATATATATGTGTGTATATGCTCTCCCTTCACGTGTCTCTCTCTCTCTCTCGTTATCTGTGTGTGTGCATATGTGTATATATATATATATACATATATATATATATGCACATACACAATATATGTATCTGTATGTACACACATGTGTAATTAGAAGTGTCTTCAAGTGTCCCACAGCAGAAACATTGCCAGGAGAGCCCGTGAATTTTCCCACTATCCCAACCACCACTTGGCTGGAATTCCAGCTTTTTATTAAAATTTAACCCAAAGCCTTCATCCACGGTAGCATTTTTTGTTTGGTTTTTTTTATTGTTGTTTTTCTTTTTGTCTCGAAGATCTCAGTGGTTAGAAATGTCATCACCCCTGGCTTTTATTTTGTGCCATGAACCCTGGCAGACCGCGGGAAGCAGCGGTGGTTTATTGCTCTAAGGAGCCGCTCCGCGGGTCGGGAGCTGCCGGCCCCGGGTAGCGGCGGGCGAATCCACCCCCGTGCTAATGCACTATAAATAATCATAATGTAAAGAGACGCTGTCAGCTTAAATACATCAGCCTTGTTTTCTCACAGAGTGGCAATTTGCTCTGTCATTTAGAGTTATGCAAAGTGAGGGTAAAATAGTAATATCCTCAGCTGCTAATAGTTTCCAAGGGGAGGGGGAACGGCAGGAATGGGGAGAGGTGCATCGGGCTGTAAGAAGCCTGGAAATACCTCTTTCCTTTGTTTTTCCAACCCTTTGCTCCTAATTTTTCTTACTTTTAAGCCAAGCTAGTATTCCAAGGGATAGTTTTACACTGGAGCTGTGTTGCTTTAACATTTTGTCTATAGCTATCAGCTTGGTAAAAATGCTTGGGGTGCTTCACACGGAGGCGTTGAAGTTATTTCTTCCTGCAGGAACCCTTGGGGTCACCAGTCTGCTGGTCCCCAAAGCCACGGGAATGATGTCCCCCAGTATCTTCAACTGATGGTCACACCCCATGGGGCAGAGATGCTGGAGGGGGGAAGGAGAGGACTGCTACCCCAGCGAGGGTTTGGAGACAGAAGTTCTGCACATCAGCTAATTACTTGGCAGCTTCCCTCACTGAGCATGGCTCTTCAGTAAGTGGCTCATTAAGTAACGAGGGGTTTGTTCTGTCAGTGGTGTTAGTGTGGGCTGGTGTGGTGGTGGCACTGGGAGAGCACTGGGCTGGCAGCCAAACCCAGCCGCTCGCTCACTCCCACCCAGGGGACAGGGGAGAGAATTGGGGGGCAAGGGGAAGGAGACTCGTAGGGGGAGAGAAGAACAAGTTCATCATGGAAAGACAAGAAAAATTAATATAATAATTATGATAATAATAGTAATAAATACACAAATGAGTGACCCCCAGTGCCATTGCTCAGCACCCGCCCACCCAGCCCGGCCCGTTCCCAGAGAACGATCCCGGAGCAGCGACAATCCCGACCCGAAACCGCAATCCCGGGAGAGCCAGAGCCCGAGCGAGAGCCAGAGAGAGCCAGAGAGGAAGAGCCCCTCATGGATCTCCTGCCCATGGGGGACAGGAGATGGAACAGCCCCTTGGCATAGCCCAGTGCCCATGGAGCTGATCCATGGCAATATTCCTCACCACTGAGCTCTTGCGCTTGCAGAGGGACAAACACAAAGTCCTTCAGTGCCAGGGACACCAATGCCAACATGGGGATGTTCTCAGCGTTTCTCTCCTGACAAATCCCAGCTGAACCCAACCCCCAGCGCTGCTCCAGCTGCTGAACAGACCCAGCTCTGGCCCAGCTCACACCAGGATGAGGTGTCCCTTTCTTACTTATTTCTCCTTATCCCTCCCCCTGGGATCGCAGGTACCACGCAGCCTTTCCTGGCTCTGACCCTCCCAGGTTTCTCCCAGGTGAGTGTGGTTTGATTGTTTCCAGGACGAGCTGGTGGATATTTCCTCTGGCTCCCCATGGCCCGAGGGGTCTGCTATGGGTGATGCTGACACGCTTGTTGGAACGGTACCAGCCAAAGTGTCCTTGGCCTGTGCGAGGGACCCCTCCCTGGTCCTGCCGTGTGCCCACGGGTGCTTGGCAAGACTGGGGGAGAATTTTGGTTCCTCTTGTTGGTCTCAAGGTCAGAGTGACCCAGGTTTTGGGATCAGTTTGCTGCAAAGTGAATCCCAGAATGGCCTGGACTGGAAAAGCCCTTTAAGCTCATCGAGTCCAACCATGATCCCAACACTGACCAGTGCCACGGCGTGTGCTCCATGTGCAGAGCCATCAGCACATGGAAATGGGATTGAACATCCAACACCATGAGAAACAGCCACCACAGCCCCAGCTTCCCCACACAGTGGGGCACAGCCTGGGATACAAGACCCTCATTCCAACATCACTGGTTTTCCACCATTTATCTCTGGTGGATGTGCTGCTTGAGCATCCTTCTGCCTGGATTTATTCCCAAGCCATGACCCCTGAGTATCCCCCCAGCAGCATCCAGCTCATCCCCTGGGATGCTCTCTTCCCTTGGGAGCAAGCTAAGCCATCAAGTATTTAATTAATTCACCATTTTCTCCCTTCCCCTTATAAATACGAGTGTTTTCCTAACCCTTCTCATTCATGCAGGCTTGTTTTTTTCCACTGTGGGATTTTTTTTCCCCACTCCTCTGTGTATAAACAGACAAGATAGCTTAAGAGCTCTTATCTGCAATAGAGGGGGAAAAAAAAATAGTCCTAATCCCCATTTAATAACATAATATCAGCAGGTAACATGTTCAATATGGCAAAAGAACTCCAGCACCAGGTCAATAGGGTAGCTATAATTTTTAGCAATAAACAAAGCCTGCTTTTAATTACTTCTGTGAAATTGCTTGATCCATGCATGATTAAATATTCATTCGGTGTAACTAGACAGTTTCTTTGTATATAGATCCATATTAAATTTAGCTGGCATCCTGCCCACCCAACACATCTAATAAATTCCTTTTAATGTGCTGCAGCTTTGAAGACGTTTTCCCTCCCCTCCTCCTCCTCCTCCTCCTCCCCATCTAATTTGTGTACAGAGCTGATGTCTCTGCCTTACCTGGGCGCTGGGGGTACACATGGAATCTTTTAGGAAAGGGAAATGATGGAATTTGGGGGTGACATGGGAAAAATAAACCTCCTGATCGCTCGGTGATGGATCTGCTAAGGGAAAAAGTGACTCTCAGACCTTGTTTTTTCACTGCCTTGCCAGCTAACTACTTTGGCAGCGTGTGCAAGAGGAAAAAAAAAAAAAGAAAAAATCCTTCCTTTTAAAGTAAAGCCAGGGCTGATGTAAATATTTATGTAATATTTTATTACAATCTGAATTTACCCCTTGATTGAAAACATTTCCTAGTAACCTTCTGGAAAATCAAATTAATGTGTAATATAAGTGTCTTGATATTTTATTTTTGGTAATAGTGGTTTTACCAGGAAGGCTGATGTCCATGGGCAGGGGGGAGAGGTTGGGGCTGGAGGTTCATCATCAGTGTGGGATGAGCAGACCTTGCCTGGGTTTAAAGCCCTGCTCAGGAAAAAGCTGCACCCTTGGGAAACCCTGGTCCTGCCCAGGGCTGGGGGCAGCTCAGCCCATCACCAGCAGCACCAGCAAACCAAAAAGTGTAAATATTTACCCAAATAGGTGATGGATGAGCTGCAAGGGGGTGACAGCCAGCAGTAGTGGAGTGCTGGGCATCACTCAGAAGCTGTTCATGCTTGAGGCTCTTTGGGATGAGTCTGATGTCCCCTGATGTCCCCACCAGCCAGCTTTTGGATGGGCCAAATTCAGGAGTTGGATTTCTCCTAAAAAATGACAACTGAGGCTGCAGCTCGAGTGCTGGGTTCAGTGTTGGGCCCCTGACTCCAAGAAGGACCTGGAGGTGCTGGAGCGTGTCCAGAGAAGGGACCGGAGCTGGGGAAGGGTCTGGAGCACAAGTGTGCTGAGTTCCCGGCTGAGGGAACTGGGGGTGCTGAGCCTGGAGAAAAGGAGGCTGAGGGGAGACCTTCTGGCTCTGTCCAAGTCCCTGACAGGAGGGTGCAGAGAGGTGGGGGTGGGTCTGTTCAACCAAGGACCAAGGGACAGGACAGGAGGAAATGGGCTCCAGTTGTGCCCAGGGCGGTTGAGATTGGATGTGAGGAAGAATTTCTTTGCTGAAAGGGTTCTGAGGCATTGGAAGGGGTTGCCCAGGGCAGGGGTGGAGTCACTCACCGAGAACCCGAGCCATCCCCGAGAGAATCCCCAGCTCTCCATCAGCCCTGGCTCATGTCCTGCCCATGGGGACAGGAGATGGAATATCTCCTTGGCAGAGCCAAATGCCAGTTGGGGGGTTGCTAATTACTGCGCTGCCCCCTCCCAGTCCTTTGCACTTGCAAACTGGCAAAACGCGATGACCTTGGACTTCCAGCAGCAACTGAAAACATCAGCACCTGATCAACATTCTTCTCCTGACAAACCCCACACTGGAACCAAAACAAATTGAAAATATTAGCAATGTCTTATGCTCCTCTATTTCCAGAAAGACCAACAAGATGTTCATGTCATCTATCAGACAATCTGGGACAGAGAAGATCAGTCAGCCAAGCCAGTCCTAACATCAACAACACCTCTGAGCAGCAGATTCAGGATGCCCAGATGCACCCGATGACGGTGGCACTCGAGGGTCTCAGTGTCACCCATCTGCAGTGGAATTCTCCAGGCCAAACCTCCATCTGTCCATGTGAGTGTTTGGATTTCCACCACAAACCTCTTTGTTGACATTGCAAATTGAATGAAATAGCTAACAGATTTTAAACTTAATAATGTCTTTGTTTCTGTCACCCAGACTGCATTGTTTAATGAAACCTAATTCAGCTGAACATAATTACTCAACAGTAAAAAAAAAATTAATATCTTAAATAATAAAATGTGCATTAATAAAGCTAAATCAGTGGTTTGGACCTGCAGAGCTCTCCTTGCCTGTGGGATGGGGCTCAGGGGCTGAGCACAGCTCCACATCTCCCCAACTTGCCCCATTACTGTAAAATTCATCTTAAAAATAGTCCAGTTTCTGGCTGAATTCACAATATTAATTAGTGAGCCTGCATTTCAGAGGAGAACTTGTTACTCCTTATCTTCTGTGGCAGCAGCTTCTAGAAAAGACTCTCTGCTTCCCCCCCCCTTTTAATCTCACATTCAGGCTTTTCCAATGAAAACCAAAGGATGTTTCATCTAATGAGGGTGCCACCAGTGTTTAGGAAACATTATTTTTATTGTATGGCACCAAAAAAATAAATTAATAAAAAAATTAATTCCTTGGAGGCTCAATACTTAAAGCTGGGCTCACAGACAGCTCTAAATTTGCTTCTAAGGAAATATAGGAGTTGTAATGAGCAGGCAACTGCACTAAAGGACTGGCAAGCCAATTAGCTTGCTTTAAAACATTGTATTCATTAGAAGGAAAATCAAGGCAAAGTTTTTAAAGCTAATTGCAGCTTTTCAATACCCCTATTCTTGAGCCGTGGTTGGCTCATAAAGATGGGTTATTCTAGAAGCCTGTAAGGAGGAGCACAAAGAGTCTGCTAAGGGTTTGAATTTATGACATGACATTAAAAATGGTAACAAAAGCCAAGAGATTTGAGTGAAAAAGCTCAGCCTGGCACAGAGCTGGCTCCTGGCATCGTGGCTGGATGGGACAAGCCTCAGGAGGGGAGGTTCTGCACCCCTGGATGGGACAAATCCAAACTGCACTGGATGGACCCAACTCAGGACCTGGATCAGCACCAGGAATCACCTGTGTGGAGCAGGTAAGGGACCCCTGGGCTTCACCTGCTGTCGGCAGCACCGAGTGCACCAGCGCTTGTCACATCACCAAGTGGTTTCGGTCACCCAACAGCCATCAGGGTCGTCAAATCATAGAATCATTAAGCTTGGAAAAGACCTCTAAGGTCATCAAGTTCATCCATCAACCCAACACCACCATGCCCACTAAACCATGTCCCTCAGCACCTCATCTGCCTGTCTGTTCAATCCCACCAGGGGAGGTGACTCCACCACCTCCCTGGGCAGCCCCTTCCAATGCTTGACAGACCTTTTGGTAAAGAACTTTTTCCTCAAATCCAATATAAACCTCCCCTGGTGCAACCTGAGGCCCTTTCCTCTTGTCCTGTCACTTGTTCTTTGGGAGAAGAGACTGAGACCCACCTGGCTTCAACCTCCTTTCAGGTAGTTGTAGAAGATCTCCCCTCAGCCTCACTCAAAACTTCTTGGGCTGAGACTCTCCAGCCTGGCTTTGACCCCGAGGAAATGTTAAGTCCTGAGTTTAAATACTCAATTAGTGTGTAATGAGCAGCTGGTGTGTGCTGGGGAACACCCAGCTGCCAGGGTGCTCGGGGCTGGTGGCTGATGGTGGCTTTGTCTTCACCTGGAGAGAGGGGCAGGAGGCTGGGATCAGATGGAGTGTTTTCCCCTTTTAAAAGGTTTTGACCTTGCAAAGCTGTTAGGACTCCTTCTCCAGGCTGTGAGGTCTTCTCAAGAGCGTGCTTGAGGTTATTCTTATATAACAAATGTGATTTGCAGCAGCAGAGCCTTTCCCAAGGGATGTGTGGGAGAGCAGGGGGGATGCTGTGCCCAGACTCCCTCCTGCGTGGTTGGGATGTCCCTCAGCCATTGTGAGCAGGACCAGGACCAAAGCCCCCACTCATCCAACCTGGCCTTCAACACTTCCAGGGAGGAGCAGCCACAGCTTCTCTGCCCAACCTGGGCCAGTGTCTCACCACCCTCACACCAAAGAATTTCTTCCCAATATCCAACCTACATCTCCTCTCTCCCAGTTTATGACCATTGTCCCTTGTTCTACCAAGTCATGGGTTTTGTCTTGCCCAACCCACCACGGGGCCAGCTGCAGCCTCCTGCTCTGCAATCCTATGTCCTTCTTTCCTGGACTGAACTGGAGACTCAACCCTGCATCTCCTGAGCTGCTTTTGACCCCAGTACATACAGAGAGCCCATCCTGGGGGAAAATCAGACCTGATAGTCCCCATCACTCCATGCCTGCTGCAAGCACCCCAGCAAACCTCGCTGTTCCGACAAATACACAATGAATGTTGGCAAAAACTGCTCCAAAACCCAACTGTGGGCTGCAGGAGGGGAACGTGGGCTTGTTTAAGCCAGTGGAGCTGCAGGGCAGCATGTGGGGGTCCCCTAGTCTGATTAATGGGCTTGTGGAGGTGGGGAGGAGCAGAGGAAGATCCCCCCTCAATGTGTCACCCCAGGAAAGCGCAGCTCCGTGGCCTCCTGCTCAGACAATTTCCTGGGTTTATAACCCACTGGAGAGATCCTGATCAATTACCTCAGGCTGGGAGCTTCAAAACAGTCTTAATTTTGCCATTGTGCCCAAGTTGTGCCACGTCTGGCACGACAACAAAATGAAGACGGTCCCCAACATCCCCTAAAGCCTCCCTGGGTGACAATGAGGATGAGCAAGAACTCATCACATGTTGCTCTTTTCTTTTTTTTCCATCTTTTTTCTGTTTGTTTTCCCAAAGACCAAATATCCAGGGGGTTATAATCCTGGCTCAGGGGTGCAGGTTCTGTGTGTGAGGATGCTGCTGGGTCCCTCCAGTGCAACAAAACTGCTGGTTTTAAAGGGAATTATTTTTCAGGGGGGAGGGATTTCACGTCACCTTGCAGCCGGAGGGGCCAATCCTGCATCAATCAAGGATGCTAAAAATGAAAGCCTGGAGAAGGTGAATAAAGACTGCAAGGTAAATTTAGCTTCTCTTTCCCCCCTCGAGGTGATAAGTGCTACCTGTGCTCCCAGCTTCGCTGGAACGTCGCCTTTTAAGACTAAACTAATAGAATTTGCTGGCATGTGCAATTTGGAGCTTAGGCTGTAAAAACCTGACTTAGTTGTCCCCTGGGGCTTGATTTATGGCTCTGGGAGTATCAACTTGTCAAAGGAAGAGTGTGACTGGAAGAAAGAGACCCGTGGTTAGAGCCTAACCTGGGAAATGCTGGAGCTGCTCCTGGTTTTCAGTCCCTCTGTTGACCTCTGTGACATTAATGATGGGAGAGATTTTCTCCCCCCAAAAACCATTGTGATTTTGGGGTGGTGTCTGTGTCTGTCTGCTTCTGGCTCAGTGTTGGGGGTTGACTGTCTTATTAAAAATATGCATGGCTGGTAATGCCAGGAAAAAAAAGGAGGCTGAGGGGAGACCTTCTGGCTCTGTCCAAGTCCCTGCAAGGAGGGTGCAGAGAGGTGGGGGTGGGTCTGTTCAACCAAGGACCAAGGGACAGGACAAGAGGAAATGGGCTCCAGTTGTGGCCAGGGCAGTTGAGATGGGATGTGAGGAAGAATTTCTTTGCTGAAAGGGTTCTGAGGCATTGGAAGGGGTTGCCCAGGGCAGTGGTGGAGTCCCCATCCCTGGAGGGATTGAAGAGTCGTGTAGACACAGTGCTGAGGGACATGGGTCAGTGGGGACTGGTCAGTGTTGGGTTCATGGTTGGACTCCATGAGCTTAGAGGGCTTTTCCAATCCAGGCCATTCTGGGATGCTGTGAATGTCTTTAAACCCCCCCTGCTGCTGGTAGAACTTGCAAGGTTTAATCCTTGTATCCCTAAGTACTGGTCTCTCTGGTGGCTTTTGCTGCCCCAAAATGCTGCTCCCCTCCTGCTTTCTCTCTCTCTCCTTCCCTGCAAAATCAAGATTTTTAGACTTTTTCAGTTGCCAGACAAGATGAGACACGAGTTATTCAACGTGTGGATGATATTTGGAGACCACAAAGCTCACACATTAACAAATCCCTGTTCTGTGAGCAGTGAAGAGCTGCAGGCTCAGCCTGACGAGGCGGCCAGCGGGTGCAGCGTGACGTGGAACCAGCAGCTCCTGCTGCTTATTTCCCCTCGTTATTCCAGTACTAAGTTGTTGTTATATGATAAAACAGGATAATTACCAGCTACCTTTTGGAAAAGAGCTACAAGCAACAACTGCAGACTCTATAGCAGATTGAATTCTCTTTTTTTTTGCCATTTTGCCTTCTTTTCCACTCTCTCTCGGGGTAAATGGGTTCCTGCAGCTCCTGCCCTTTTCTGTTCATTCCAGGCTTTGTTAAGAAAATGAAGCTTCAGAATTGAGCATCTTGTCTGGTTTGTGACTTGTGTGTGTGGCTGGGGACACACCAGCCCTGGGCACAAAGGTGATGCTCATCAGGCTGCGTCTGACACCTCCCAGCACCTGGATAAGTTTTTTTCTCTTCTTTCTGCCCTTTTGGTGTCTCCAAATTGAAGGGTTCTGGTGAGAGCCTGCAGGTTGGGCTGGCCCAGGGCAGGGGCAGAGGAGAGTGTGGGCCACACATTTTCTGTCTGGCTCAGTTATACAGAATCCCAGAATAGCCTGGGTTGGGAAAGACCTTTAAGATCAAAACCTGGCCTTCAACACTTCCAGGGAGGAGCAGCCACAGCTTCTCTGGCCAACCTGGGCCAGGGTCTCACCACCCTCACACCAAACAATTTCTTCCTCACATCTCAGCTCCATCTCCCCTCTGCCACTTTCAAGCCATCACCCCTTGTTCTGTCACTCCCTGCCCTTGCCCATGATGATTAAACTCTTCTGCTTGCTGTAGGCTTTCACCAGGGCATTGGGAAGGAGATGTCCTCATGAAGTGGCTCTGAGGAGCGTGGGCTCCTGACCATTGCTCCACACTTCTCTGCCCAGCTATCAATTTTGCAAAACACTCACTTGTTTTGAGCAGTTTGGCTCAAAATTTCTAATCATCTCTGGTATGAAACTCCCAGAAATTGATTTCCTGAGAGGATCAAAGCTTGAAAGGTTTAGATCTCAGGTGGTGAGAGCTCATCTCTAGGCATGGGAGCTCCCAAAGCAGAGCTTGCTCTGCCTGTGGCTGCAGGAGCATCACTGCAGGGCTTGGCCTGGATAGCCCAGCACAACAAAACACCTCACTGATGCTTTAATGGCAAATCATCTTGCTCTGAGCTAATGAAGGAGATAGTGGGGGAGACACATTATCGAGTTTCCTTCCAGAGATGTTTTGCTTTCTGGTTGGCTTCACAAGCTGGTGTGACTGGAGCAGCCCACTGCCTTGCTGAGTGCTACCTAAGTAGGGCCCAGCATTAAAGGATAATGCTAATTTTTCTTAAGGGTTGCCAGTGCTAATGGCTTTTTTGATTACACTGCAAGCTTTGTTCTTCTGCTTGGCCAGCGAAGAGCAGACACTTCCTAAGTGAATGTGCCACACGTCAATGGGAGGAGGGGAAGGGACAGGGATGTCCTTGCCTGTCGTGCTGTGGTGGCATGGCATTGTCAGGGGACAAGGATGGGCCACCCCTACTTAAACAGTGACATAGATCTGAGGGAACTGGGGGTGTTGAGCCTGGAGAAAAGGAGGCTGAGGGGAGACCTTCTGGCTCTGCAAGGAGGGTGCAGAGAGGTGGGGGTGGGTCTGTTCAACCAAGGACCAAGGGACAGGACAAGAGGAAATGGGCTCCAGTTGTGCCCAGGGCAGTTGAGATGGGATGTGAGGAAGAATTTCTTTGCTGAAAGGGTTCTGAGGCATTGGAAGGGGTTGCCCAGGGCAGTGGTGGAGTCCCCATCCCTGGAGGGATTGAAGAGTCGTGTAGACACAGTGCTGAGGGACATGGGTCAGTGGGGACTGGGCAGTGTTGGGTTTATGGTTGGACTCCATGATCTTAGAGGGCTTTTCCAATCCAGGCCATTCTAGGATGCTTTAATTCCATGATCTCACTTGCATGGCGTGTTCATCCAGCTGGGCCTGTCTCAGCTTTTCCTTGGGGTCACTGGAAAGTTTCCCAGTGATTTCAGGGAGCTGGATGGTGCACGGTGAGGAGCAGAGCTCCAGGGAGCAGAGGGAGGGCAAAGCTCTGATCATGCAAACCCTCCCAAAACACCAGGGCTGGGCACACCATGAGCTCCACCAGCTCTTCCCAGGTTGTGTGCAACTGCAAACGTACTCTACTCGGGTTTAATAATTAATCAAGGCTTTATTTAAGTCCATCACGACACTGTTCTGCAGCAATGATTCATCAGATAGGTTCTTCTAATGTGTACACTGTAATTTTTATTAGCAGGTACTTCTAAAGCAAAAAGCTGGTCGTTACCTGTTTGTACTCAAACCTGTCATTAGTTACTATGCATGGTGGGTCAATACACGGGCATAAAACAATCCTTTTTCTTCTCTTGCAATGATTAACCCATCCCTCAACAGCGTCTGTTTCATATCTCTCACTATAAACAGTTGTTATTTGCAAGTAGAGCCAGATGGGCAGATAATTTAAAGCATAACTTAGAATCTATTTCAGTTCTTAGAGACCTAAGCTTAAAAAAACCCCCCAAAACCAACAAAAAAATGTCACAGAAATGCCCATGCAATCACACGCCCAATTTGTGTGCGTAATTACCTTGATTACATGTGTGCTTGTGGTAATTGTCACCGCAGATGGTATTTGGATGCATGAGTGGTCACTTGTGCATGCAGAACCGCTCCGTGTGCCACGCCGGGGTAATGGCACTGCAAATGGAACCTGCACCGTGTGCAGGCTGGAGCCAGGGCTGCCAGACCTCTGCCTGGCCTTGGGGACCCTCCTTGGGGACCCTCCTTTGGGACCCTCCTTTGAGACCCTCCTTTGAGACCCTCCTTTGGGACCCTCCTTGGGGAACCTCCTTTGAGACCCTCATTTGGGACACTCCTTGGGGACCCACCTTGGGGACCCACCTTGGGGACCCTCCTTGGAGACCCTCCTTTGGGGACCCTCCTTTGAGACCCTCCTTTGGGACACTCCTTGGGGACCCACCTTGGGGACCCTCCTTTGAGACCCTCCTTTGGGGACCCTCCTTGGGGATCCACCTTGGGGATCCTCCTTTGAGACCCTCCTTTGGGGACCCTCCTTGGAGACCCTTCTTTGGGTCCCTCCTTGGGGACCCACCTTTGAGACCCTCCTTTGAGACCCTCCTTTGGGGACCCACCTTTGAGACCCTCCTTTGAGACCCTCCTTTGGAGACCCTCCTTGGGGACCCACCTTTGAGACCCTCCTTTGAGACCCTCCTTTGGGGACCCACCTTTGAGACCCTCCTTTGAGACCCTCCTTTGGGGACCCTCCTTGGAGACCCTTCTTTGGGACCCTCCTTGGGGACCCACCTTGGGGACCCTCCTTGGAGACCCTTCTTTGGGACCCTCCTTGGGGACCCTCCTTGGAGACCCTCCTTTGGGGACCCTCCTTGGAGACCCTTCTTTGGGACCCACCTTTGGGACCCACCTTGGGGACCCTCCTTGGTCCACGGTCACAGTGGCTGTTTCAGGCATTTTGGTGAATTCCATGGGGGCTGCCCATGGGGTGGGTGCTGGGGTGAGGTGCTGCTGCCTTTGGTGCCCTCGCTGGTGCTGATGGCATCACCCTGTCTGCCCTTTTCCACGTGGCAAATTTGCCTTCAAATGCCTTTGGTGGGGTGGTTTCCTCTGCAGAGCGTGTGGGATGGCTGCTGAGAGCCACCCCATTAGTGCACCCCTGTGCCACCCTGTTAATGCATCCCTGTGCCACCCTGTTAGTGCACCCCTGTGCCACCCTGTTAATGCATCCACGTGCCACCCCATTAATACATCCCTGTGCCACCCCATTAGTGCATCCCTGTGCCACCTCACTAATACATCCACATGCCACCCCATTAATACATTCACCTGCCACCCTGTTAATACATTCCTGTGCCACTCTGTTAGTGCATCCCTGTGCCACCCCATTAATGCATCCCTGTGCCACCCCACTAATACATCCACATGCCACCCCATTAATGCATCCCTGTGCCACCCTGCTAATGTATCCACGTGTCATCCCATTAATATATCCCTGTGCCACCCCATTAGTGCATCCACGTGTCACCCCATCAATGCATCCCAGTGCCACCCCATTAGTGCATCCCTGTGCCACCCTGTTAGTACATCCACGTGTCACCCCATGAATACATCCTTGTGCCACCCCATTAGTGCATCCCTGTGCCACCTGCCAGCACACCCCTGTGCCACCCTGCCAGCACACCCCCGTGCCACCCTGTCAGCACACCCCTGTGCCACCCTCTCATCACACCCCCAGGCCAGCAGCTCTCGAGGCCACGGCTCCCTCTCTCGCTGCAAGCCCCCACCCTCGGCTTAGAAGCATGAAGGGTGCCCAGTGCTGTGCTTAGCAGGGGGGAGAGGGACACTTAGGGGGCAGTCTATGGAGAAGCTCTTCTGAATTTTTATTGCTGCATGGATTTAGAGCTTTGGAAGAAGATAAATTCCAACCAGCCAGCCACGACCAAACCGCCAGTGGAGCTTCAAGATAACATTTACATTCTGGCGGTGTTTATCCCTATCTGATCCCACTCAATCTGCTCCCTGTGCAAACTTTTTGCCACCTTCAGCAGGATCAATACCTACATCAAAAGGTTATATGAAGGTGGCCAGATTCTTTTAAGCTGTTTGCCTAGCCTTCAGTTGACTGTGCTAACACAGCCTGGTACTCCTTCCAATAACTCTGTTTGCCTTGTATTAGGGCTGTTTGCTGAAACACCTAGCAGAATCCAATAGAGGACAGACTCTCTAAACATTTGGTCACATCTGTCAATCAATAACACCAATCAGTTTCCTGATACAAACAGCAAACTCGGCCAAATCTAATATTTGCCCAAACTTTTACTGACTCTTGCTGGTTTTTAAACAGTAAAAGGCAACTGAGCAGACATTAGTGCCGAAAGGTTCTCGCTAATATTTAACTCTGGGCAAACAGAGAATAATTCCAGCAATGAAAGAGGTAAAAACAAACAGTGTAATTATTGTCCCCTTTTTATTTGAGATAATTTGCTTAAATGTACAGCTATTATCCATTAATATGGCGAGGGATAATTAGAAGGGACCAAATTGGGGTTTGGCTGAGGCTCACACGCAGGCAAACAGCGGTGCAGGTTTCAACTCTTGAACCTTGCCCCTTGGGCTGAGAGCGTGTTTGTGCAGGTGATCTTGGAACAAACAAGTGATGTTATCAGGGTGGAAAACACCTGACTCCAAAACAACACCGAAAAAACAGAAAAAGAAAAAGAAAAAAAAAAGGAAAAAGTACTGGGAGGACTCCAGGCACATCTGAATTCCTGGTTAAAACAAAAAGGAACAATAGAGGCTAAATGTTTTTTGGGAGTGACTGCCAGGCTGGGATGGGCAGCCAAAAATTGGTGCAAGTCTCTTCTACAAAACCAACAGATGCTTTTTATCCACAGCCGAAACCAATGGCAGCGGGGTTGGCACCGAAACCCCAGGCATGAGCAGGGCCATGGGCCAGAGGCTGGATCCAGCATGTGGTGGGGAGCTGGAGACCTGAGCGGGGACCGTGACATGCCCAGGTATGGAAACAGCTTCATGCTGTGCTGGTGGCACTGGGAGAGCACTGGGCTGGCAGCCAAACCCAGCCGCTCGCTCACTCCCACCCAGGGGACAGGGGAGAGAATTGGGGGGCAAGGGGAAGGAGACTCGTAGGGGGAGAGGAGAACAAGTTCATCATGGAAAGAAAACTTAAAATAATAGTGATATTAAAATAGTAATGATGATAATAATAACAATAAATCTGCCAGTGAGCACTGCCCAGGGCCATTGCTCAGCACCCGCCCACCCAGCCCGGCCCGTTCCCAGAGAACGATCCCGGAGCAGCGACAATCCCGACCCGAAACCGCAATCCCGGGAGAGCCAGAGCCCGAGCGAGAGCCAGAGAGAGCCAGAGAGGAAGAGCCCCTCATGGATCTCCTGCCCATGGGGGACAGGAGCTGGAACAGCCCCTTGGTAGAGCCCAATGCCCACGGAAAATAATGGAAAGAGGAGGATGTGCTCTCTGCTTGGAGAGGCAGCCACACCTCAGGTGAGGGGGACGATGCTCCCGAGGCAGGTAAAGGTGTGAGTTGGGGCTGGCAGCCCTCCTGCCCGCTCAGGTTGAGCAAGGCAGCTCCTCCAACCCAGTCTGGGTTTATCATCAGCTCCCAGTGCTCCTGTCCCCAGTCCCTGTGGCTCTTCACTCAACTCCTGCTCAGGTTTTGGCTCACCCAGCTCACACTAAGGCCCGATGTGTGCTGGGAGCAGTGCTGTCCACCAAAGAGCACCAGGTAGGCAGAAGAGCTGAAAGGTTGTGGTGCACCATGATTTCCAGCAGGTCAGCATCTCCTGCAGCATCATCTCTTGTCCAATGGTTTTGTCAGAATCGGGTAAGTTATGGAAATCTCCAAGCTGGAATCATAGAATAATGGAATTGCTTTGGTTGGAGAAGAGCTTTAAGAACACTGAGTGCAACCATAAACCCAAAATTGTTAAGTTCTTGACTAACCTGTGTCCCTCAGCACTGTGTCTACACCACTCTTCAATCCCTCCAGGGATGGGGACTCCACCACTGCCCTGGGCAACCCCTTCCAATGCCTCAGAACCCTTTCAGCAAAGAAATTCTTCCTCACATCCCATCTCAACTGCCCTGGCCACAACTGGAGCCCATTTCCTCTTGTCCTGTCCCTTGCTCCTTGGTGGAACAGACCCACCCCCACCTCTCTCCACCCTCCTTTCAGAAGATATTTCCTGAGGGACGTTTAGAGTGTTTTCCTGTTGAGCAATGAACTGGATGCTCTGGGTTGGGAGGTGCTGAGCATCCATCCATCATGAGCAGAGGCAGCAGGAGGGAGCAGTGGCCATGGGGCAGGGTGAGAGCGCAGCAGTTTCCTTGTTGTACCTGCAGAATTGGGGCAAAAGCCAATTTCTTCCCCGAGCTTTGCAATTTTCCCGGGGCACATCTTGCACAAGAGGACAAGAGGTGCCTGAGCTCACCTTGAGAGCGGCTGGAAGGTGCTGCCAGAGCTGCAGGCCTCCTGCCATCCTCCTCCAGTGGGAATTGCTTTGCTCCAGCTCCACATCCCAGTGGTGCTCACCGGGCGAGGCGCACGGCGTTGCCCAAACACGCTCCTGCACGTCTCTCTTGCACAACGGATCGGCTGGTAACTCGCTCCCGGCCGAAGCTCTTGAGATGAGGGCCAGCTGCTGAAACCCCAACCCTGCTGGAGTGGGTTGTGAAACACTTGAATTGAGAAAGCTGGACCGAGATGTTGTCCTGCCGCTCCCCGACACGCACCGGCTCGTGGCTGATCCTGCAGCTCCAACCCTGCTCACGTCTGAGCGCTCCCCCAGACCAGTGCTGGCGTTGGGGCTGGGACCAGGAAAGAGAGACCCTGTCCTGGTTTCACTGGGATGGAGCTAATTTCCTTCCCAGCAGCTAGCACAGCGCTGGGTTTGGATTCAGGGTGGGATTTGGTGTGAGAAGAACGTTGACAATACACTGATGTTTTCAGTTGTTCCTGAGTAATCAAGGACTTTCCAACCGCCCGTGTTTGGTCAGTGTGGGACCAGCTAGAAGGACTTGTGCAAGCTGGGTGGGAGCATAGAGTGATGGACTAAAACTGGCCAACAGGATATTCCAGATCCTATGAGGTCCAGTTCAGTATATAAATGAGGGTTGGCTGGAAAGTGGGGCTCTCACTCTTCCAGGATGGTGGCTTTGGGATCTCTCTCTTCCTTTAGGATCACTTGCTGGGAACGAGCTGGGCCTTGGTCAGTGGGTGGTGAGCAATTGCACTGTGCATCACTCATTTATATGTTCTAGTATTACTTTATTATTATTATTATTATTATTATTATTATTATTATTATTATTATTATTATTATTATTATTATTATTATTATTATTATTATTATTATTATATAATTTCAGTTAGTGTTATCATTATTATTTAAGTTTTTAAAAAATTATTAGATTGTTTATATATCAACCTTCCAGCCTCCTTACCCCTCCAATTCTCTCCCCACTCCCCAGGGTGGGATGAGGATGAGCGAGTGGCTGCGTGGTTTTCAGTGGCCTGAGGAGTTAAACCCCTCCCAGTCCTTTGCACTTGCAAACTGGCAAAACGCGATGACCTTGGACTTCCAGCAGCAACTGAAAACATCAGCACCTGATCAACATTCTTCTCCTGACAAACCCCACACTGGAACCAGAGCACAGCTATTCCAGCTACTGAGGAGACAATTAAGTCTGTCCTAGTGAAACCAGGACACCCCTGGGAAAGGGGGGGTGCTGGGGGGTTGTGGGGAAGCCCAGGCACCCAGACGAGGCAAGATGAAGACCGCGCGATCTCTCCCGGTGGAGAGCTGCCAGCAGGCTCTTGTAGATAAAACCTTTGCTGAGGCTTCCAAACCACAGTGGGCTAATTGTAACTAATTAAGAAATGTAATTGTTTGAATGCAGCACGGTGCTTTGACCTGAATAATAAGGAGGGACACGGCATCCTTCTCACATCTCCCCCCCGCATGGCAGGGGCAGGACCTCGGAGCAGCGGGGGCTTCTGCTGATATCTTGGGACAACATGTCACCAGGAATTAATCCCATAGGAGAGCACTTGGTGTTTTCATCTTTAGGGAGATTAAAAACCTGCAGCAGGCACTGAAAGTTTCCCCTGGGCTGGTGCAGAGAGAAAACACCAGGCTGGGAGTGGGAGAGATAAATTGCTCTGATCGTTAGATGCCATGATGCAAAATCCCACGGGAGTGTCATGGGAGGAAAGATGGGTCCAACCCCAACACCCATCAGTCCACCAGGCCAGCAGCTCCTTGCAGACCAAACCCTCCCCTCTGCCACATGCCTTCACTTCACCCCAGCAAACTGTGCATCAAAACCACCAGAGAACCCCCAAATTAAAGCACTCCACCTCATTTCCTGCACACAATCGCTGTCTTTGTGGGAGGCAGGAGCTGGAGCCATCAAGGGTGGGATTTCCTCTTCCCCTCCTTACCCCTCTTTATTTATTTATTTGATTTTTTTTTGCCTTTGGCAAAAAATTCCAACATCAGTTTAATGTTTGTAAAGCAACATGAGACCTGAAATGAAAGGTGCTGTGTAAGCAGAAAGCGTGACTGAGAGCCTGTGTGATGGGCTCTGCAGAAATGTGTGTATAATAATAGTAATAATAATAATAATAGTAGTAACAACAACAATAATAACATTAATAATAGGCTGCTATTTGTCACTGAGCAGACCTGAGGCCCAAGCACGCCCAAAGCAGGCTAATAAAGAGTAGGGAGCTTCAGTCTGCATACTGGTTTAAAATAATATCATCTAATAAGACCAAAATTGCTCTGCAAACGCTGCCAGGGTCCTGCTCAGGGCTCGGGCACAGCCCCTGAAGCTTCCCTGGGCCTTTTCCCGGGCCACAAACAGCTGCAAACAGGGTTTCATAAAACCAGAGACCTGCTGTTCTCCTGCTTCGTTAACAAACAAGTGCTCCTGGGAGTCATTCACTGCCCAACTTGTTCTTTTCTCCTTTTTCTTCTACCCAAAAAGGGCAGTGTCTGTGCTCTCTGACAATGAGGACACCTGGAGCAGAAGGTCTTGTCAATGTCCAGTCTCTATCATGTGCTGGAGGTGTCTGTCACCCTCCTGAAGTATCAGTGGTTCCCCAAAACAGAGTATTAATGTCATCAAAAACCATTAATTGACTGTGGGGACGTCCTGAGGTGGCTGCATCTGCTTCCTGGCTTTGCACTCAGCCTGGTTTGCTCATCAGCAGGTCCTTGCACGTGGACAAAGTGTCTCCTTGGTTGAGCTGCTCGTCCTGGGGAGGGGAACATGAAACTGTACCCAAAAATCATCAAATCCCAGACTGGTTTGGGTTGGGAGGGACCTTAAAGCTCATCCAGTCCCAACCCCCCTGCCAGCAGCAGGGACACCTTCCACTAGACCAGGTTGCTCAAAGGCTTTAATGTGATTAAAATTGGGTATTTAGAATTCCAGAGGGCAGGAGCCTCTCTGGAACCCTGCGCTGATGGACAGGGCTGGGGCTGTGAGGACTTGGCTTCTGGATGGACTTTGCTTCACAGACCCAGCAGGGAGTTGCTGTAAAGCAGGGGGGAGCACGATGCTGGAGATGCTGGTGCCTCTGCAGAACACACCACCCCAGAGCCTCCTTCAAGGTCCCATCTGGTGAGTTCAGGGCTGAGGGAACTGGGGGTGCTGAGCCTGGAGAAAAGGAGGC